>CM070874.1:28689861-29174861 GCA_036365515.1 Torymus aiolomorphi
TTTTCACGTTGATATCTCGAACTAATAAAGTTAATGCCTTCAGAGTGCTCCAGCGCTCCTTGATCACGAAAGCTTTTCGGTGAATATTCATTGGTTGCAAAATCTGATGCAACTTCACCAAAATGATCAGCTTCGTAATAATTATCGGTATCGTTAGAAGTTGGAAGATCTAAATCAATTCGAGTATCTGAATCAACAGTTACGGGCTTCTTTAGAGGATTGACTATTGGTTCAAACATCTTTTTCGCTGCTACTGAATTAGTTTGCTTAACCATTTTAAGTTTCTCTTTTACGTTTTCAACTTCGTTAACATTATCTTCTCGAGATAATGACGGGCCATTTTTTACAGATGACTTTTCAAACATTGGAGCAATAAAATTATAAAATTTCTTACTCTTAAGTTTTCGAATCGACTCATTCACGCAATAGTGTTTTTTATGAGCGCTCGAAACTTCAAGAATCATACGATAATTATCCAAATCATCCGAATTGATAAGACTTTCATCTGGAAGTTTTTTGAATAGTAACTGCAGTAATCCTATAGACAAACGATAGTTGCGCTTGTTTACGTGAACAAAGTCACCTTCAAACTTTATTGGAGAATTTCCGATCATAAGTAAATTTCCTCGCTTGTAAACGCCATAAATATTATCGAGACATCTCCTAGAATTTCCGTTTAAATTCGTTACAAATTTCTTGACTAGATTTGCAAATTTATAATTATTGGAGCTAGCAATTTGATTATGGCCAGGTGTCATATAAGATGGATTGATTTCAGAAGTTTCCATATCATCAGCTGTATTGAAAAACTCAGCACACTTTGTCAAACCTAATAAAGACTGTGATTTTTGTACTATGGCATCCTGAAATTTGCTAATAACATCCTGAGCGTTTGCCATGTTTGCCATATTTATGCTTCAATAGTTAAATATCACCTGAATAAATATACAGCCGACATCCTTTTTATACTTTTATGCCATAGAGCAACACTTTTAACACACACACACACACACACACACACACACACACACACACACACACACACACACACACACACACACACACACACACACACACACACATACGCACACGCACACGCACACACACACAAACACACACACACACACACATTAGTCGTAGAATGAGAACTTTTATATTCTAGAATGGCGCCTTTTTATACTTTTTTATTGCTATAGAGTAACACCTTTTTTATGTCATAGAGTGACACCTTTTTTATGTCATAGAGTAACACTTTTTAATGTTATAGAGTAACACCTTATTTATGCTATAGAGTAACACCTTTTTTTTTATGTCATAGTGTAACATCTTTTTTATGTCATAGAGTGACACCTTTTTTATGTCATAGAGTAGCATCTTTTTTATGTCATAGAGTGACATCTTTTTTATGTTATAGAGTAACATATTTTTTATGTCATAGAGTAACACCTTTTTTATGTCATAGAGTAACACTTTTTTATGTTATCGAGTAACACCTTATTTATGCTATAGAGTAACAACTTTTTTATGTCATAGAGTGACATCTTTTTTATGTAATAGAGTGACCCCTTTTTTTGTCACAGAGTAACACCTTTTTATGTCATAGAGTGACATCTTTTTTATGTTATAGAGTAACATTTTTTTTTATGTCATAGAGTAACACCTATTTTGTGTCATAGAGTAACACTTTTTTATGTTATAGAGTAACAGCTTTTTTATGTCATAGAGTGACACCTTTTTTATGTCATAGAGTAAGACCTTTTTTATGCTATAGAGTAACACCTTTTTTTATGTCATAGAGTGACATCTTTTTTATGTCCTAGAGTGACACCTTTTTTATGTCATAGAGCAACACCTTTTTTATGTCATAGAGTGACATCTTTTTTACGTCATAGAGTGACACCTTTTTGTGTCATAGAGTAACACCTTTTTTATGTCATAGAGTAACACCTTTTTTATGCCATAGAGTAACACCTGTTTTATGCTATAGAGTATATGCGCTACCCATCACTATAGAGACTCAAGTTTGATGTGTTGGAGCAACTATGTCCACATCATAGACTTGCTTACAAGGAAAATTGTGCACATAAGAATATACTATTGCTCATAAAATGTTATCATGATAATAAGTCATCGCTGGAGCGATCCACCTTTAAGAAGAGATTGTATACAATATACGCTTAATGCTAATATAATATGAAAAACTTACACGATACTTGTAAAAATTATGTTCAATAAACTTTATGAATATCCTATATTACGTGGAACTTATAAAAATTATGTTTAATAAACTTCATGAATATTCTACGTAACTCTATTACTTTCTTTTACCCATATCTCGCTAAGGGATAAAGATAAGAAGCGATTATAGGGACTGTCGCAAATCACATTCATACCTATAATAGTATTTGTAGTCTCGATTTTTCAACTTGCCAGCCACTTTTATAATTTAAGAATTATATATTGTATTACTCTATATTAAATTTTAAGTTTTTTTTTCTTTTTAAAATGATCAGTTTAAATTTTTTAATAGTTTTTTATTTTATAATAAATATCTTATAAAATTGCATATCATATTAAAAATAAGGCATACATCAGTTTCATAGTTGTAACAGTATTTTTTTTATCTCGATTTTAAGATAACATTAAACATGTATTAGTTTTAAGTCTTCTTATTTATTTTTTGAGAACCAAACTTGTCCGTCACTTTATAATGTAAGAATCATATGTTATATTATTACATTGTATTAGTTTTCAAGTTTTTATTTTTTAAATAAACATTTAATGTAATACAATTTGTTAATCTTAATATTCCTAAAATCCCTTCTTCAATCCTTTCATTTACCTCCATCTTATTTTTTACAACTTTAAATTTGAGCAACAGTCACGTCATACATGCAAGCTACCTCGAAAACCCCGCCCCTCTCTCTCTCTCTCTCTCTCTCTCTCTCTCTCTCTCTCTCTCTCTCTCTCTCTCTCTGTCTTCTCTCTCTCTCTTTCTCGGTAGCTTTTGAAAACAATGGGGACCATTGACATGGATATACCTTTAAACCTGCGTTGTGTGTATGTGAATTATTTATAAACATTAATAAACTCCTACCAGTCATACTTTATGCAATACACATGCTGAGATTTTATACATATTAAACTGAAATAAATGGAAATTGTGTTTAGGTCTACAGCTCGCGCACGGCTAAGTCCATTGGTGCTGTCAATTAAAATTTTTAATAATAATTTAAACATTTTTATTAATAATTTAAAAATATTTTGATCGGGCGGCGGGGCGCGATGAGATGGAGCACACGCGCAAGATGATATTCGTACCAGAAGGCATGTTTCAACCTGCACATCGTGCGATGACGTCTAGCATATCGTCGAAGTTTGCGTCAGCGTCTACCCCGTGAGCACATTTTCTTCGGAAGATTACTGAGATTTAAAATACACATCTTATGAAAAAAGGGTGGGCATCGAAAAGACTAACGGCACTATACACGCACTCCAGATGTGAAAAAGGAACAACTCTTCGTCAAACGTGCACGCGCACGTACGTGCATGGATCAGCGTCGTAAAAATACTACCCTATTGACACATGAAACACACTCGAGATAAAAACTATACATCCTGTTGTGTCGGGCCAACCGAGTTTACAGTTCAGTATGCTATAGCCGAAATATACTTACTGAGTTAGTCACATCATACATCCAAGCCACCTCGAAAATTCTCTCTCTCTCTCTCTCTCTCTCTCTCTCTCTCTCTCTCTCTCTCTCTCTAGCTCTCTCGCTCTCGCTCTTTCTCTCACTCGCTCTCTCGCGATAAATATCTTACTAGCGACGATAGACTAATGCCCGCAAAATACTCATACCAGAAGGCACGTTTCAACCTGCACAGCATGCGATGACGTCGCCCGTGTCGGGGTTGCTGGCAAGAGTGAAATACTTTTCGTCTTGCCTCCTTTGTATAGGCCACTCCAATAAGTATTATATCTAGGGTTTCCATCGACGCCGTCACTCTAATCGTTTGTATATGCAGTTAACCAAAACAGTATTTCGATTTATCGGGTAAAATTCTATGATATACTATTAAGTTTTGTGAGTCATTGTCAGGAAACGATTGCAAGGAGAACGCAATTGAAATACTCTGGAGTTCTTAGAATTAATAGCGATAAGGCAACTACGAATATCGGAACAACGAAGAGATGCGATAGTTCAGCATGCTATAGCCGAAATACACTTACTGAGTTAGAGCCACATCAAAATGCGGGCAACTTCGAAAAAATAAACGCGCGGTAAATATCTTACCAGCGACGATAAACTAATGCCCGCGAAAGTCAGCTCATCAACGCGGTAAATATACTTACACGCGGTGTATGCTAATGACCGCGGAAATCAGCTAGCCACCGCGGTAATTTCCTCATCTCCGCGCGAATCAGCTCATCCCCGCGGTCGTCCAGCTTGTCACCGCGGTAAGATGCTAATCCCCGCGCGCGCCGCCGCCGCCGCCGCCGCCCGCCGTCGGGAGTCGCTCGTAAATAAACATTTGACCTTCATGCAAAAATGTGACAATAAAATACGATTAAATTTTATTCGATCACGTCATTACAAATAGAAGGGTAGAAGCTTCTCGAAAGTGGGCGGAGCCCCACCTCCCCGTCTCAACCTATCAGAACGCTACACAGGTCGGCCGGTGGCCGAGTGGTGGGGGGAGGCAGAACTGTCCTAGTTATACTACTGTTAACCCATGTTAACAAGTCAAAACGGACGACATTAATACGCCGAATTTTTGACTTATTGGAAATGCGACGAAATAGACATATAAATTCGCGCTTATATACATAGCTAAGACGTGTATACAAGTGGAACAAAAACAATAACACCAGTTCGTTAGCATTTGAATTTCCAAAAAGTTTATACTATTATTATTTTCTAATTCATATGTAAACTGTAAATTATTGTGATACGCATAAAAAATGTTAATAACACACTCTACATGTTCTTTTTTTATACAAATAATAGTGTCATCTACGTATCTATAGTAAAAGAGAGGAGTGCAATTATGTATGTTTTTTAATTTTTCTAAGCACTACTTTTCTAAATCATCCATTACAATGTCAGCAAATAACGGCGAAATGGGTGAGCCCATTGGCGTTCCAAAAAAACTCTGAATAACAATGAATTTCTTCACAAACAATTTCACAACAATCAATTAACTTTGACGGACACAGTTCTAGCCAAATGCTACGGATTACCAAAAATACACAAGGAAGGCGCACCCTTACGACCTATTATCTCTCTAGTTAACAGTCCCACCTATTTTTTAGCGAATATTATTTATAAACAATTAAAGAATTGTATAACACTTCCACGTTCTCATATTGACAATAGCTTTGAATTAAAGACAAAACTTAAAAATGTTCAGTTAAACAGTGATTATGTATTACTTTCATTAGACGTCAAATCTTTGTTTACAAACATCCCGGTAGAACTGGTGTGCGAGAGTATTGACAGACGAGCACAATCGATCGTTTCAAATTGCACGATTCCACTAGATGAAATAAAAAAATGTGTACACTTTCTATATAACAATACTTTTTTCACGTTCAACAATGAATATTATAGACAGATTTTTGGAACGCCAATGGGCTCACCCATTTCGCCGTTATTTGCTGACATTGTAATGGATGATTTAGAAAAGTCGTGCTTAGAAAAATTAAAAAACATACATAATTGCACTACTCTCTTTTACTATAGATACGTAGATGACACTATTATTTGTATAAAAAAAGAACATGTAGAGTGTGTTATTAACATTTTTTATGCGTATCACAATAATTTACAGTTTACATATGAATTAGAAAATAATCATAGTATAAACTTTTTGGACATAACCATCATAAAAAAGAATAATAGATTAATTACAAATTGGTTTCAAAAATCAACGTCGTCCGGGAGAGTAATTAACTTTTCTTCAAATCATCCAGTACAGCAAAAGAAAAACATTGTCTACAACCTTGTCGATCGACAATACTATTGTCACATAAAAGATTCCACAAGGATAATTTGCGAAAAGTCCAAAGTATGTTTCTGAACAATAATTATCCGTTAGAATTTATAAAAAAGAACATACACTACCGAAAAATATCTCTCAAACATAAATGCAAAAAGAGCAATGATAAATTCAAAAATCTTCCAAAAATTCAGCTGCCCTATATAAATAATAATTACAAAAAATTATCGTCAATCCTAAAACTATACAATATTACTTCAGTCCCGTTAGTAAAAAAGAGTCTTAACTCTATTATAAAACTTGGCAAAGATGTAACAAAAATGGGACCGAACGAAAATTGTATATAAATTTACATGCAAGGATTGTCCGGCTATATACATAGGGGAAACAAAAAGAACGTTAAAGAAACGAGTCAATGAACATAAAAATAACAAAACTAAAGATTCCGTAGTCACCATTCATCAAAATTCTTTTAACCATGCATTCGATTGGGAGGGCGCTGAAATTTTGATAACGAAAGCAATTATAAAAAAAGATTAACGTCCGAAATGATGCATATCAAATGTCATAACAATAACATAAATAAGAAAGAAGACATATTTACTCTTAATAAATCATATTTTCCGGTACTAAGGAAATTCAAATGCTAACGAACTGGTGTTATTGTTTTTGTTCCACTTGTATACACGTCTTAGCTGTGTATATAAGCGCGAATTTATATGTCTATTTCGTCGCATTTCCGATAAGTTAAAAATTCGGCGTAATAATGTCGTCCGTTTTGACTTGTTAACATGGGTTAACATACAACAAAAATTGTTAAGAGGTATTGTTGCGTTTGTTTTCTGTATATAAATTATCATTGTGTGTGTGTGTGTGTGTGTGTGTGTGTGTGTGTGTGTGTGTGTGTGTGTGTGTGTGTGTGTGTGTGTGTGTGTGTGTGTGTGTGTGTGTGTGTGTGTGTGTGTGTGTGTGTGTGTGTGTGTGTGTGTGTGTGTGTGTGTGTGTGTGTGTGTGTGTGTGTGTTTGTGTGTGTGTGTGTGTGTGTGTGTGTGTATATATATATATATATACACATTATAACTTTTTTAACAATAAAAATTTTTTAGCCTGAAGAGGTTGACGGATTAGTCAACAAAACGTTGCTCATAATACTTAAGAAATAAACTTGTTTTATTTCGTATATTACCCCCGCCTGATCGAGAAAAGCATAATTTCTACAATTCTTCTGTATAATTTTTAGTATTCTTGATTGTATATTTTGCAATAGGTTCATGTTATTTTTGTAGACCCCTCCCCATGCAATAATACCATAATTTATATGACTATGAAAGAATGCATAATACATAATCATTAATGATTTTATATCCATATAATTTTTTATTTTGGCAAAAATAAAAATTAGATATTTAGTTTTATTTATGATATATTTAATATGTTGGTCCCATTTCATGTTATAATCAAAAACTATTCCAAGATACTTGTACGTTGAGACTCTTTTAATTTCCTGCTTATGTATTTCAATTTTAATTCTATTTGGCACACTGTCACAATAATTTCCTAACGTCATAAAGACAGTTTTGCTCGTATTTAAAGACAGTCTGTTCACCGCTAGTCAATTCGCTATTTTGTCTAAAAAACTGTTCATTTTATCCTGTACATGTGACCACGTGTTGTCACCCGATATAACAGCAGTGTCATCCGCATAGGAAAGAACTGTATTACTCGGCATATCTACCAATAGGTCATTAATGTATAGTATAAATAACAGTGCGCCAAGTATTGTTCCTTGCGGAACTCCTGTTTCTATTATTTGTTCAGTACTTCTTTTATTGTCTATTTTCACTATTTGACTTCTATTAGAAAGATAGCTATACATTAAGTCTAGAGTTTTACTTCTTATTCCATGACGATTAAGTTTTTCTATTAGGATTTTATGGTTGACAGTGTCAAAAGCCTTTGCAAGATCCAAAAAGGTGATTATTAACGGTTTACTCTTATCTAAGTATTTTATGAAAATACCCTTATATATAGAGAGTTCAACACCCGGGACAATAACACACAGGTTATCGACCCTTACGATTCCAGTAATGAAAATGATAAGTAGTGCGTTAACCTCAGTGGTGTTGAACTCCCAAAATATGTAAATGATACTTTAAAACTTGGCGAAAAGTTTAATTTCAATAATCAATTTGACGATAAACTAGCAAAAACTTATGTTAAAAATTTTGAAGCTTTTGTAAAAAAAAATCTGACACCGGCTGAAATTCCAAAAATACGAGGAACATTTTTAAACAATATAAAAAGAATATACATGAGGGAGTTATCTACACATACACAATTTGACAATAGATTCAAAGTTGACTTACATAAAACTAAGCAATTCATTAAATCTAATTCGGATATTTTAATTACTAGAGCCGATAAAGGAAATACCACAGTTATTATAAAAAAAGTTGATTATATTCAAAAACTTGAGAGCTTATTTGATGATACTAATTATTATGAAAAAATAAAATATAAGCCTTTACCAAAATTAGAAAAAGAAACAAATGAGATAATCAAGTGGCTTAACAAAATAGACGCCACAGCTACAGGAAAAAAATTTGAACCAATTTTGAATAAATTTAATATCTCAAAGGCGCATGGATTAGTGAGAATTCATAAAGTTGGTTTTCCGGTACGACCTATCATATCAACTATTAATTCTCCTACATATGAATTATCAAATTTTTTTGCAAAGTTTTTACAAAAGAACATAAAAATACCTCCGTCGCATATCGACAACAGCTTCAAACTAAAAGAAAAAATTGATAAATTAGAAATCCCTAATAATCACGAAGTTGTTAGCTTTGACGTTGTAAGCCTATTCACTAATGTCCCAGAATATCTAGTATTACAAGCTATTGAAAAAAGATGGCACCAATTACACAATAAAACTAATTTGAATCTCTCAGAATTTTGTAAAGTGATCAAGTTCATTCTAAATAACAATTACTTCCAATTTAACAATAAATTTTACCGACAAACTTTTGGGTCTGCCATGGAAAACCCGATAAGCACCGTCTTATCTGATATTGTTATGGAAGATCTGGAGACATTTTATATAAATCAGTTAATTAAAAAGCCTCTATTTTATTTTCGATATATAGACGACGTATGGTTGTGTATACACAAAGATCACATAGAAGAAACATTAAACACGTTTAATAATTATGATAAAAATCTACACAATTCACAGTTGAAAAACTACAAAATAACAATATTAGCTTTTTGGATGTTAAGATATTATTAACGAACGAAATAAAATTATTACCGATTGGTATAGAAAACCCACTTTTTTCGGTAGATATTTAAATTTTAATTCACACCATCCGATGAGTAATAAAATAGCCATCATTTATTCTCTTATAGATCGAGCCATTAAACTTGCACATTCTCCCATTCATAAAAAGAATATTAAATTTATCAAAAATGTCTTAATAAAAAATGACTATCCAATAGATTTTATTGAATTTTATATAAAAAAACGACTGAAAAAAATTAGAAATTGCAAAAATACACAACAAAACTCAAATGATGAAAATAAAAACTTTATTTGTTTACCATATGTGAAAGAAATTGAAGGCTATGCAAAAAATTTCTTTAAAAGATTAAATACAAATGTAATATTCAGCACACAGAATAAGATGAATAATATTATAGTATTAGGCAAAGACAAAAATGTGAAATTAGAGAAATCTAACGTAGTTTATAAAATAAATTGTAACAATTGTAATTCGTCTTACGTTGGTCAAACTTGTAGACATCTCGGCGTAAGAATCAAGGAACACCATAAAAAATACATCGAAGAAGATAAAAATTCATCTTTACACATACACAGGATAGAGAAACACCATACTATAAACTTTGATAACGTTAATATATTAGACCAAGAAATTAATAAAGATAAAAGACTATTTTCCGAAGCATTATACATACACACACAAAAGAACTTTATGAATAAACAATTTGACATAAATAAAGTTCCTAAAGAATATAGTGTGATGATAAGTAATTTTGAATTTTTATCTCCTTCCTAGTATGATAACGGTAGAATTTGGTTGAGCGGATATCAGGAGAACATATACCGTAGTTATATATAGTCACGTCTTATAGCCATTTAAGAGCAACGCGCTTCTAAGCTATACTTATCTATCAATATGTTTTCCTGATACCTCTCCTTTGCGTTCGAACTCGTCGGAGTGGGCTGCGCCCCACCTAAACCATTTACCTATGTCATTGAGCCACATATACATTGGTACACGTATATATATATATATATATATATATATATATATATATATATATATATATATATATATATATATATTGTACATACACTCTAAATTATTAGTATATATACGAGATTTTCTGATTTAATTTTTACTGTGACAAACGGACAGCTCTCCGCACTACATCAAAAATAGACGTTGTAAGTGTCATTCGTTAATTGTTCTTACGTGTTGCTTAATTTATTTATTCATACGTGTTGTATAAAATAAAATTGTATCTATTTTTTGTTTATTAGTTACCTGAAGAGGGACATTCACTAATAAAAGTTGTCCGAAACGTTGTTAATGTGAAATAAATTTGTTGTTTTATTTTTTACCATCTCGTACAATAAAATATTGGTAGTAACATTGGCCATTAGATGCAATCAACATTTATCTAAGTATTTATATATAATATCTGTGATTATATTAAGTGCATCGGTCGTACCTTTACCTTTAACGAAACCAAATTGTTATTCTGATAAAATGTTACTGCCTTTAAGAAAACTGTATAATCTATTGTAAATTATCTTTTCAAAAATTTTTGCTATGTTTGAGATTAGCGAGATAGGTCTATAATTAGATATATTAGATTTATATCCCACTTTGTGTATTGGTACAACTTCAGCACTTTTTAGTGCATCTGGAAATGTCGCGTGTTCAATCGAGGTATTAAAAATGTGCTGTAATGATTCTAAGATACATGGCGCAATTATATTTAATGTTTTGGAATTGATACCATCAACACCCCCGGCTTTTTTTTAAGGTTTTGTATAATTTTACCTATTTCGACAGTATTGGTAGGGCAAATAAAGATCGTTTTTGGATTTCTTGCAATTACTTTTGTACCACCATTCACAGGTTGTATGATGTTTTTACTTAAGGTAGTACCAACTTCACAAAAATATGAGTTCATGTGGTTTGCAATGGTTTCTTTGTCAGAGATTTTTTGTTTATTTATACAAATATGCTGAATTGTCTTATTGTCTTTCTTTATTTTTCCTAACATGTTATTAATGATTTCCCATAGTTGTTTTGGGTCATTTCTACTTTTTTCTATCTTATCTCTTTCGTACTTAAATTTTGCTTCTTTTATCACTCTATCCAATACTTTTGTATATTTTTTGTAGTCTTGTTTCAGGACTGTACAATTTGGATTCATTTTATATAACTTATAAAGCATTTCTTTTTTTTTACACGATGTAATTAATGCTGTTGAGATCCAATCTTTCCTTGGGACACTGCCCCAATCTCTCTTTTTTGTTGTTTTATTGGAAGGGGCATAATTTATACAATTTTAGATCTTACTTATTAGTAAATTGACTGCTTCATTTGGATCCTGTATTAACAAAATAGGATTCCAGTCTGTCAAAGTAGCTTTATTTTTTAATTTATTGTAGTTCACAATCCCAGTTTGTTTATTATTCTCTTGTTTTAGTATAAGATCTAAGGCAACAATTAAAGGGTAGTAATCACTAATTTCGTTGGTGCAGAGTTTATACGCTTTTGGAGCAATAGAATTTGATTTGAAGAAAAAATTGTCAATACACGTACCACGGTAGCCGCCTTCTGCCGGTCTAGTTATACCTAAAAAGCATGGGATATATTCTTTTTCAGTGATATTATTTAAAAATTCCGCGGAAGCATTATCGTCTTTCATAATGTCTATGTTAAAATCACCAACGATCATATGATTTTTAGTATTTTTGTTGTCATCAATATATTTTTTTATTGATTGAGTATATTCTAGTTTCTTAAAGCTATGAGATCTATAAGATGCCGAAATTCGAATAATTTCATTATTGTTTTGTGATGTTGTAAATGAGTGAGAGAGAGAGAGAGAGAGAGAGAGAGAGAGAGAGAGAGAGAGAGAGAGAGAGAGAGAGAGAGAGAGAGAGAGAGAGAGAGAGAGAGAGAGAGAGAGAGAGAGAGAGAGAGAGAGAGAGAGAGAGAGAGAGAGAGAGAGAAGCGCGTCGAGGTTCGACAGACCCGAGGCGGCAGTGTACGTGTGTCGCCAGGTTCGAGGAGGGATTCGAGCGCGAGCAGGGAGTCTCTTTGTGCGAGCCAAGGAGATCGGTGCGCAAGGAACGAAAGCGAGTGCGAGAGATTCATTGCGTATCTTGTGGGACGTGGTGCGAGAAGAGGTTGAAAAAGTGCGAGAGAGGGTGTGAAGGATCGGCGTAGAGGTGTGAGCAGTGTGTGTGTAGAGAGAGAGTTTCATGAGTCCACCGGTGCAGAGAGACAAGAGCGCACGTGTGCAAGCGACGTTTCTTTTCTTTTGTGTCGGGCAGAGAAGTGAAAAGCAGGAGAGAACGTAAGGAAGAAGGAAAGGAAGAGGAGCCAGGAAGAGAGCAGAAGGGTGTACAGTGTGAGAGGAGAAAGAGTGAGGGTGGAAGAAAGGAAAGAGGGAGATAGAGCAAAAGACAATAAGCGAGGGGGTCGAAGGAGAAGAGACGGTCGATGACCTACCTCCCGCAGGGGCTGCGACGCAACCCGACTTCGCTGAGGAGTCGGTGAGAGAGAAAGAGAGAGGAGAAGGAAGGAAGGAGGTAGCAGAGGAGAAGAACGCGTCAGGAGACATCCTCGTTGGTGCGTCGACGGCAACGTCATCCAGGTGAGAGCGTGCGCGCGTACATCGGCGTTAGCGAGCGTCGCGCATTTTCGCTAACCGTGTATTCAGGAGGAGAGTGCGCGCGCGAGGGTTATCCGCGCGTGCGGCCAGTGTGTTTCGGAGAAGCATGTGAGCGCACGTAAATAAAGAGGGTGAGTGTGTGCCGACGGGATTGATCGCGGATACCGTGCGGACTGCGTTTCCATGCCCTGGGCCGCGCGAATAAAGTGAGTTAGTGATAGAGGGGTCCCGCCGTAAACCTCGTGCGTCCTGGATTTCTGAGAATCGCGCCGGAAGTAAGGAGAGCCAAAGAGCGAGTGCAAGAGGTAGGGGACCACGAGCATTGCGCCGTTCGCGCTTCCGTGAGCCGCAACAAACCCGATAGAGTGAGTGAGAGGGAGGGAGAGTACGAGAGGTGTTCTGCCGCGGACCTTGTTCGGGTCGAGCATCCGCGAATCGCGCAAGGTAGGATAAAGATAGATAGATAGATAGAATAGTATTTATATGTAAAATACAAAAATGTACATTGTTTAAGTATAACATTTACATTGCTTATGAGTGAGAAAAGAATTATAGCATATATGCTAATAATTTTAATATGATCTATATATATAGATATCACAGATAGCGTTCGTCAGTTACATTTAATATCAATTTTCTTATATTATACAGTAGGTACTTTCATAGCGACTAGTTCTATATTATTTTACAAATAATTATAACAGACCGATTAATTAGGAATCGCATCGCATTAATTAGGATTACGTATCGCCGTCCTATAACTACAAAGACTCGGTAGAAATTTAATTTTGCTCGGAATCGAGTTCTAAAGTCGCGATCCTTTCGCTCTAAATGAATAAAGTCCTGCGTCTGTGCGTGACCCAGGAACCTCAAGGTCCCAAACAACACCCTCACAGCATTTCTCGTAGAGGTTCTATTTTTATTCTTAACGAACAAGTTCGAAAGATATGGTGGCTGACCGATTCTAATGATTTTATAAAGTAGAAGCGCAGAGAAATAATTTCTGCGCTCCTCCACCGTTACCCAACCTATACGGAGTCTGTGAGAAGTGATGTGTTCGTACTTCTTTACGCCGCAGGCATACCTCACACATGAATTTTGAAGTTTCTGGAGTTTCTTATTAAGGTCTACAGTAACGTCGAGAAATACTATTGAACAGTAGTCGATGTATGGGAAGACCAGCGCATTTGCAAGCCGCTTACGCAGAGCCTCAGTGGTACTCGATCTAAAAAATCTGAGGCCGAAAAGAGCTCTCTCTAACACTAGAGAGAGTGAGTGTATAAGGGGCCTCGACTCGCTACTGTCTCGAGTCGGCGCGCGGTTCTGAGAAGCGCGCGCACAAATAAAGAGCGAGGGAGAGGATTTTCGGTCGTGAGCGTAACTTCAGCGCGCTTTCCAGAAGTTCGCGCGCATAAAGAGAGAGACTGTGAATTGCTCTGGTGACGCGAGCGTACTTCGTCGCGCGTTGCGGAAGTTCGCGCGCGTAAGAGAGAGAGTGCGAGAGAGAGAGAGAGAGAGAGAGAGAGAGAGAAAGAGAGAGAGATAGTGCGAGAGAGGAAGAGAGAGAGTGCGAGAGAGGGAGGGAGAGAGAGAGATAGTGCGAGAGGGAGGGGGAGAGAGATAGTGCGAGAGAGAAGTAGATAGAAGGTGAGCGCGTGCGGGGAAAATCGCGGACTTGATTCGGAAATATCTAGGGAGGGCGTAATGACGAGCATTTGTAGAAGGGAAGGAAATAAAGTGAATGCAGTAAGTTAGCCTGTAAGGGATAGGAAATAAAGAGAAATCGTAAAACTTATTATGGGTTTGAAGTTTGCAATGTTGCGAACCAACGAAAATTCGATTTACGAAAAACCACTTTTTTCCACATGGATGACATAATGTACTACAAATAATGGAAGAATACATCAAAATTGATTAAAATAAATAACTTCCAAACTACCCCCCACCCCTAAAACGGAATTCGTAAGATGACCTAAGAGAAAAAAATTCTCTCTCCGCGGTATTTGGTATTTCCAAACTTTTTATTGCTGCAATTATTTTCTGAGGATACAAAATACCCAAAAAAAAATTAGGAACCAAATATACTCCCCAGAACACCCCCAAAAAGCTAATTATATAGAGATAGTAACGGAAAAAAATTCTCTCACCGCGACGTTTGGTATTTCCAAACTTTTTATTGCTGGAATTATTTTATGAGCACACAAACTACTGGTAAAAAAATTACGAACCAAATCAACTCCCCTGAAAACCCCAAAAAAGCTGATTATATAGGGGTAGTAACGGAAAAAAAATTCTCTCTCCGCGGCGTTTGGTATTTCCAAACTTTTTATTGCTGGAATTATTTTATGAGGAAATAAAATATGCGAAAAAAAATTAGGAACCAAATCGACTCCCCGGAACACCCCCAAAAAGCTAATAACATAGGGATAGTAACGGAAGAAAAATTCTCTCTCCGCAGTGTTTGCTTTTTCCAAACGTTTTATTGCTGGAATTATATTATAAGCACTAAAACTACTCGTAAAAAAATTACGAACGAAATCCACTGCCCGGAAAACCACAAAACATCTGATTATATAAGGGTCGTGACGGAAAAAAATTCTCTCTCCGCGGCGTTTGGTATTTCCAAACTTTTTATTGCTGGAATTATTTTCTGAGGATACAAAACACCCGCAAAAAAATTAGGAACCAAATCGACTCCCGGGAACACCCCCAAAAAGCTGATTATGTACGGGTAGTAACGGAAAAAAAATTCTCTCTCCGCGGCATTTCGTATTTCCAAACTTTTTACTGCTAGAATTATTTTATAAGCACACAAACTACTCGTAAAAAAATTACGAACCAAATCCACCCCCGGAAAACCCCCAAACAGCTGATTAAATAGGGGTCGTGAGGTAAAAAAATTCTCTCTCCGCGGCGTTTGGTATTTCCAAACTTTTTATTGCTGGAATTATTTTCTGAGGATACTAAATACCCGAAAAAAAATTAGGAACCAAATCGACTCCCCGGAAAAACCCCAAAAAGCTGATAACATAGGGGTCGTGACGGAAAAAAAATTCTCTCTCCGCTGCACTTGGTATTTCCAAACTTTTTATTGCTGGAATTATTTCTGAGTATACAAACTACCCGAAAAAAATTAGGATCCAAATCCACTACCCGGAAAACCCCCAAAAAGCTGATTATATAGGGGTAGTAACGGAAAAAAATTCTCTCTCCGCGGCGTTTGGTATTTCCAAACTTCTTATTTCTGGAATTATTTTATGAGCACAGAAACTACTCGTAAAAAAATTACGAACCAAATCCACTCCCCGGAAAACCCCCAAACATCTGATTATATAGGGGTCGTGACGGAAAAAAAATTCTCTCTCCGCGGCGTTTGGTATTTCCAAACTTTTTATTGCTGGAATTATTTTATGAGCACACAAAATACCCGAAAAAAAATTAGGAACCAAATGGACTCCCCGGAACACCACCAAAAAGCTGATTATATAGGGGTAGTAACGGAAAAAAAATCCTCTCTCCGCGGCGTTTGGTATTTCCAAACTTTTTATTGCTGGAATTATTTTCTGAGGATACAAAATACTCGCAAAAAAATTAGGAACCAAATCGACTCCCCGGAAAACCCCCAAACAGCTGATTATATAGGGGTCGTGACGGAAAAATAATTCTCTCTCCGCGACGTTTGGTATTTCCAAACTTTTTATTGCTGGAATTATTTTATAAGCACACAAACTACTCGTAAAAAAATTACGAACCAAATCCACTGTCCGGAAAACCCCCAAACAGCTGATTATATAGGGGTCGTGACGGAAAAAAAATTCCCACTCCGCGGCGTCTGGCATTTCCAACCTTTTTAAAGCTGGAATTACTTTTTGAGTACACAAACTACTCGTAAAAAAATTACAAACCAAATCCACTGCCCGTAAAACCCCCAAACATCTGATTATATAGGGGTCGTGACGGAAAAAAAATTCCCACTCCGCGGCGTCTGGCATTTCCAACCTTTTTAAAGCTGGAATTACTTTTTGAGCATAAAAACTCCCTGTAAAAAAATTACGAACCAAATCGACTCCTCGGAAAACTTCCAAACAGCTGATTATATAGGGGTCGTGACGGAAAGAAAATTCTCTCTCAGCAGCGTTTGGCATTTCCAATCTTTTTCGTACTGGTATTGTTTTATGAGTATTCAAACCACCCGTAATAAAATTTAGAACCAAACCGACTCTCCGGAAAACCCCCAAACAGCTTATTACATAGGGGTCGTGACAGAGAAAAAATTCCCACTCCGCGGCGTCTGGCATTTTCAAACTTTTTAAAGCCGGGTTTACTTTTTGAGCATAAAAACTCCCTGTAAAAAAATTACGAACCAAATCGACTCAAATAAAAAAACGGTTAACAATCAATCATTTTTTATGTTTTTCATGTCTTCTTCCAATCGGTATATTTATTAATACGGACAGGAGCACACTTACGATCGTTGCACAATTTGTTTAGCTTTTTTGTTTGCTAAAAACTTCAATTTGAGCCCTGGTAGGTCGGTGTGCTATGAAAATTTTTTAAGGTGGCTCCAGCGGTCTAGTAGACCTAAAGCTATGAACATTTTTTACAAAAATTCATTTACACATTCCAATCTGAAAACTGATATGATAGAAAGCAGAGTTCTTAACATACCGGAAAATATTTATGTATGTTTTGTGCATTAAAAAAAATCAATAAGAAATACAAATCTTTCTTGTTTTTCATTCAACTTTAATTTGCAAGGTCTCATTTTCTTCCTTGTTAAATTTCAGGGGCAGCCGCCGATATCAAAATTGAAAAATTTTCAAAACCTGCAAAGTTATATGCATTTGTTTCTAAAATTCAGTGACAAATCTGCAAACAATACAGACAAGATAGGTTAGCGTGCAGGCGAGCGTAGCGCGCTCTGCTTTAGAATCTAGTTCCTATTGTAAAAGGGTGATAGTGATTATTATCGAATTGAAGCTTACAGAGCCAACTTCAGAGCGTTGTCAAAAAATTTCATTTGCGAATTCAGTAGGTAAGATAGTCTGGTGTTCAGGCGCGCCTAGCGCGCTCTGCTTTAGAATCTAGTACGTGTAAAAAGTAGGGGTGCAGAGTACTCGGCTTGGCGTGTTAGAACTGTATCGGGCTTTTTCTTCGAAGTTGAATCGAGTACACTATACTTTGAACTACTTGAGTCAGGTCGAACTACTCGGACCAACTCGAACTACTCGAATGAAGTCAAGCTACTCGAATTAAGTAGTTCGCTCTAGATAGAACCAGCTGGCTCTCTTAGTAACTTATAAAATGATATATATACTTAATTAGCTGAATGTAATTTGTTTTTGGATTTATATACTACTTAGCGATAATAATTATAATTATCCTAAGATTACTTATAATTATGTATAATTCTTTATTTATAATTCTTTTATAATTTATTCACTACTATGCACTGAAAGTTCGAAGTGTCCTATCATTTCAAACCACTCGATCAAAGTTCGAACTACCCGAACTATTTATAACTACTCAATATATTAAGTAAAACATTTGATTCGACTTGAGTTCGTCGAGTTGAGTTTATAGAGCAAATAGTTCGGATCTTCGAGTTGTCGTGCACCCCTAGTAAAAAATTACTGACATTTGTCAATACGTATTGATTAAATTTTCAGGGGAAAGGCTAGCATCCTTATCTACACCTATATAATTTCCAAAGATATTCCCTAAATATTAGTATTTGATACTACTTGGAATCGCCAAGATGGCGGACGAGGGTGTGCTGCTTAAGCAGATCCCTCCGCCAGAAATTTATTACAAATGTCATCCCGGGACGCCAGTGGGAGTTGTGATATGTGTAGTGTGTAACAATGTCTACCATAAAAGTGATTATAACAGAAAAAGAACACAAAACTACTTATCTGCCATAGAAATAATATGTGAAGAACATAATATAGATGACATAACCTCTAAAGACCCACGTGTTGCAGTAGTGCTACTACGGAGGGAACTAGAAAATCTGAGAACCCAAAATGATCTGATAATGACAAGGAACGAAATACTAATAAAAACCAATGCACAGACAGAACAAAAATTAAAACAAGCTGAAGAAGAATTGTTCCTAATAAAAGATAAGGAAATCAAAGGAAATCAAGAATTGACAAGTTTTCCTGAAGAAGAAAAAAATCTATTAAAACAAATAAGTACAGAAGTACACAACAATAATCTCATGCTAAACCAAATTTTAGACAAAGAAAACTATACCAAAAACAAAAAAACATTTGCAGAAGTGGTAGTAAGTGATAAGCAATTAGAAAAGAAGATACAAAAACTAATAGTGAAAAGAATACAGAATGATAATAAAGGAACAAATGTGCCAGATATAAAACCATATATAGCTCACTATATAAATAAAAATTCATCTATACAAGCAAAAAGTATAAAAATCAAGAACAAAGATGAAGCAATAATAAGCTTTATAAATGAGGAGAGTTTGATACAAACTGAGAATATACTAAAACAAAAGTATTCTGCCTACTACAAAATAACAAGAGAATCTATTAAAAATCCCAAGATGAAAATAACAGGCTTCGACAATTTTGAAGACATGGAGATTAAAGAAATAGAGCAAGATATTAACAAAAGGAACTTCAAACACCTAAACAGCAAATGCAAAGTGTTACATATATTTGAAAACATTAAAACAAAAATTAACACTATATTAATTGAAACACCAGCGGAAGTATATAATCAAATTGTGAGTAATAAATATAGAGTTCATATTGGTTATCAAAATTGCAGAGCATTCGATGACTTGAATCTAACCCCGTGTTTTAACTGTGGTCGATTTGGTCATAGTGGTAAAAAGTGTAAGAATACGAAAATCTGCCTACGTTGTGCTGGAAAACATAACACGATCAACTGTACTACCCCAAACGAACACAATTGTGTTAATTGTATGTACAGTAATCATCAATATAAAACAAATTATAATACTAAACACGTGGTAAATGATACCGAAAAATGCGAGGTTATGTTTTACAAGATAAAGAAGTTAATTGCTGAAACAGATTATCCAGTGAGACCGCACATTCCAAAATATGTAGGTAAAGTAAATTTTCAATCACAGTTACAAAACACTGATACAGCTACCGGTAAATCACCGGTCGTAACGACACCAAGAAGACAAAGTAGAATTTTTATCAGTCCGGCAACATCAGCTGGTAATTTATCGACCACAACCTCACCAATAAATTTAAACAGAACCATATCACAAATTTATTACCCAACAGACTCAGCAACTTCTGAACTTCTGAATTTTGAACATGGATCAACAACTAAATTTTGAAGTTATTTCACAAAAAGAACAAGCTTTTGGTAATGTACAAACACTCAATAAAAGTATCGATAAAGGTAAAAATTTGATTTTATGTGTAAATATTAGAAGTATAAAACAAAACTTTGAAAAACTTGAAACTTTTATTGAATGTTTAGCCGTAAGACCAAGTGTCATTATATGTACTGAATCTTGGAATGTGCAATATACTCCATTGTACAACATATCAGGTTACAAAAGTTACTATAGTGAGAGTAAAATGAATAAAGCAGATGGAGTTATGATGTATATAAAGGATGAACTATCTGAACACACAGAAATTATAGTGGTCGACAACATACGTATCTTAAGCTCGGTTATAAAATTAATTGGCACCGAAACTGTAAGAATCTCAGCGATCTATAGATCACACAATATAAAAAAGTATGAATTTGTACATAGCCTGAAAAAATTCCTAAGAGATCAATTAAATACTAAGAACCATTGTATAATCGGGGATTTTAGCATTGATATATTAGACGAAAATTTTAGTAAGACTGACTCAACAGATAACCTTATAACACAAGAATTTTTAAATGATCTCTTGGAACATAAATTTACGCCATGCTTTACTGGAATAACAAGGCCTTCATCTGATAATAAAAGAGGTACCTGCATCGACAATTTCTATATAAAAACTAAAAATATAAATATTAATTCATTTAAAATAACGAATCCATTAATGATCACTACCCATTATTTATAACTATAGATAAATTAGAAATAAATCACCCGAACAAATTCAATATGAAATCAATTAATTACAACAAGTTAAAACATGTTGCAAATAATTCAAACTGGTACTCAATATTGTCTATGCAGGATCCTAATCTTGCAGTTAACGCATTAATTGACATGATAAATAATTGTATTGATGCGTCCACTACCAAAAAACAATTTAAAAATAAACTTCCGAGAAAAAATTGGATTACTAATGCTATTATAGTCTCGTGTACTACTAAAGAGACACTGTATATCTTATGGAAAAACAATCCCACTTCTGAAGCCCTAAAAAAAGAGTATACAAATTACACTAAGATATTCAACAAAGTTATTAAAGAAGCAAAATTTAAATATGAAAAGGAAATGGTAAAACGAAATAGCGGAAACTCTAGGGAATTATGGAACATAATTAAAACTAAATTAGGGAGAAATAGTGTGCATGATAATCCAATAAAATATATATACGAAAACAATTAAAAAATCGAAAATAAAACTGATATAGCAAATGCTATGAACACCTATTTTTGTAAAATAGGACCAAATTTGAGTGCTCAATTTGCTAATATAAATAATAATAACCTGAAACTTCCAGATAGGAATCCTGAATCCATTTTCTTTCGTCCGACAGATTTTGCTGAGATATACAAAATAATCAATACATTGAAAAATAAATCTGGAGGTGTAGACAATATTAACGCTAAATCATTGAAAATTCTCTCTGAATATATATGTGTGCCCTTAGAATATATCTTCAATTTATGTATTGTGAAATCTATCTGGCCTGACGCGCTCAAAAATGCTGAGGTAGTCCCTATTTACAAGGCTGGTGAAAAATCTAATATCAATAATTACAGACCAATCTCTTTAATATCGAACATTGCAAAAATTTTTGAAAAAATAATTTATAATAGATTATACCACTTTTTTGAAAAACATAACATAATATCAGAAAAACAATACGGTTTCGTTAAAAATAGGGGAACTACTGACGCATTAAATTATATATCAAATATCATATACGAAAACTTAGATAAAAGTAAACCAATAATTGTTGCTTTTCTAGACTTAGCCAAAGCATTTGACACTGTTAATCATAGAGTTCTTTTAGATAAGATTGAACGATACGGAGTAAGGGGTAGTGCCTTAAAACTGATGACTAGCTATCTCACAGATAGGCGACAAAGAGTAAAAATTCAAGACTGTAAAAGTGAATATAAAGAATTTACTACGGGTGTTCCCCAAGGAACTATATTAGGACCATTACTTTTTATACTTTATGTCAATGACTTACTAGGAAGTATGCAAAATGACACAATCATGTCCTATGCTGATGACACGGATATCATATCAAGTGATAACATGTGGTCCTCAGCTCAGGAAAAAATGTGTGCTTACCTTAATCATGTGGCCAAATGGCTTGCACAAAATAAACTGTCGCTAAATACAGATAAAACGGTCTATATGACTCTCGGAAACTACTGTGATAGTGTACCTGGCACACTAAACATCAAAATAGGAACGCAATTAATAAAAAGAGTTGAAAGTCATAAATACTTAGGGCTGTATTTCGACTACAATATGAAATGGGATAAGCATATAAGATATATCATTAAAAAACCCAAATACCTAATTTTTGTCTTTGCCAAGATAAAAAATATGATGGATACAAAAACATTAATGATAATATATTATGCTTTCTTTCATAGTCTAATCAATTATGGGGTAATTGCCTGGGGTGGTGCGTACGATAATAATATGAAACTAATACAATCAACACAAAACAAAATATTGAAAATCATAAATAAAAATAAATTCTCTCAAACTAATCCACCTCTTGAAATAAAAAAATTATTCCAGTTAGAGTCAATATCCTTACATTATTCTACATTAAGAAATAAATATATAAACAGTGCGAGCAAGACCAGAAACAAAACAATTCAATTACCTAAATGTGATAAAAGAATTAGTGATAAAAATAGCTACAATGAAGCTATAAGGGTCTTTAATGGGCTATCTAAGGATCTCAAAGTTATGAATTTCAGTAGACAATTAATGAAGAAAAAATTAAAAATGTTTATAGTAAAAGATGCAATATAATTTCAAAATAATAATTAAATCTTAACCAATATATCTAACAAATTATTTAACTGTTATTTATGTACTACAATGGATTTTATCGATGTTAACAAACACTACGCACATACCATTATATAGTTTTTAAGAATTTTGTAGTTTGTAATATTTTTTTTAGTTTGTAAGTTTTCTATGTACCAGATCTACACACAGGCAATAATATTTGCCTCAGTAGGATTTACTTACTTATGTATATAATAATGTAATGTAAATATTTTCTGGAAATAAATAAATAAATAAATAAGATACTCGTAAAGAAAATTATTTTATAAACGTGAGTGTGCAACGAACCTCCACAAATTTCCTATTTAAAAAATTACTGATACCAATGTGTACCTAAAGTATAATTTTTTATCTGTCAACTGCTTTATATATAAAGACAAGAAAAACACGTTTTACTAATTTACTTAATGTTTTCATTTGATAAAATCAATATTTTTCTTCAAGATGCAATAGTTTCTTACAAACAAAAAAGTTTTTTTTTATAACGGACTAATAGTATTTAATTTTAATTTTTATAAAAATGCAGCGTCGCTGAGATAATATTTTTGTTAATAGTAGGCACATCGTATCCAATCAAATTTACCGAAAATTTAAAAAGAGTTGACAGCCCAAAAAAGTTGGTACAGCGATTTTTACCATATTCTGGCACTTTTTTTATTAATGTTTATAAGTATAAAATTGTCTTCAGAGTAAACGGAGGAAATATCTAAATTTAGGCCTCTTTTGATGCCCCATGAGCTTATCCTTGCATAACAGTGAGTTCTATGTAGTGGAACATGTTACTGGAAGTGGATTATATAAATATTTACTTGACTTATAGTTAGCTAAATATGTGAGAACCATAGACTCCCTCTCGAAAAAAATTAAAATGTTAAAGGCACATCTGCAGGACAAAGTATTCTTGTTCCTTAAACCTTTCTGAATGTCAACAAAATTATTTACTTTTAAATCTAAAATTAAGAATAATTTCGTCTTTTTTCTAAACGACGACACCTTATGAATACTGGCATCTACCTATTTGATCTTTGCAAGATAATTATCTACACTGAAATTATTGCTTTAAAAGTTACAGTTTTCTAAGTGATAAACGTTATTACAATTATAACTTCCTATAATAATTTGCTACTATCGATAATTCAGTAAATATCTGAAAATATTAAATATCAATTTTTTTTCAATCATCACATCAGCTTAACATATTTCTTATAATTAGTAAATAAAAAATTAAATGGGATGACTGATGTTCCTTATTCACTTATTTACTTCAATTACAATATGAATTACGTAAAGCTGATGTGATGATTAAAAAAATATTGATATTTTATATTTTCAGATATTTATTGAATTATCGCGTGTAACAAATTATTATGGGAAGTTATAATTGTAATAACGATTATTCCTTAGAAAACTGTAACTTTTAAAGTAATAATTTTAGTGTAGATAATTATTCTTGCAAAGAACAAATAGGTAGATGCTAGTATTTATAAGTGTCGTCGTTTAGAAAAAAGACGAAATTATCCTTAATTTTTAGATTTAAAAGTAAATCATTTTTTTCACATTCAGAAAGGCTTAAAGAACAAGAAAACTTTGTCTTGTAGATATGCCTTCAAAATTAAATATCTTTTCCGAGTTTCGTCATTTAAAAAAAAGTGAAACTTCTTATCAATCCAAAATTAACTTATAAGTGTCGACGAAAAATGATACTACTAAATTGAGCTTGTACATATTTTTTTAACTTTCAGAAAAACTTTGTCCTGTAGATGTGCTTTCAAAGAAATTTCTTATTTTTATCGAGACATAAGAGGGAAATAACTTTTATAGTACTGTGACATATCTATGGTTCTCAGATATTTAGCTAAGTCAAGCAAATATTTATATAATCCACTTCCAGTAACATGTTCCACTACATAGAACTTACTGTTATGCAAGGATAAGCTCATCGGACATCAGAAGAGGCCTGAATTTAGATATTTCCTCCACGTACTGAAGACAATTTTATACTTAAAACGTTGCTAAAAAAACTGCTAGAATATGGTAATAAAACGCTGTACCAATTTATTTAAGCTATCACCTCTTTTTAAATTTTCGGTAAATTTGATTTTGGATACGATGTGCCTACTATTAACAAAAATATTATCTCCGCGATGCTGCATGTTTATAAAAATTAAAATTAAATACTATTTGTCCGTTATAAAAAAAGTTTTTTGTTTTTATATTTTCCTAAAAATACGTTCTAAAGAACGTGATGTCGATGCACCCCTCGTTGAAGAAATCATAATTTTTTCGTGACACACATAAAGAACGGTAAATAGATAGGGAATATATGTAGAAAAAAGAAGAATTTTATATTTTTTTAAAATTTTTTATATAATTTTTTATAATTTGAGGATATTTCGTCGGGTGGGAAGAAGAAGGTTCTATCTCAACGGAGCGCGTGACGAGGTCCTATCTCAGTAGTGTCCCACCTTCTTACGCGCTCGTCTGGAATAGGGCCTTTTCACGTGCTTCTCCGGGATAAAATCTTCTCCCCATCCAATGATCACTTTTGTTTTAAAGATTTTTTTCATATAGAATCCTAGTTCAATGAATCTATTTATTCAATATATCGATGACTGACCGGAACAAGGTTGTATCTCACCGCGCGGATGAAGAACGTCGTATCTCAGCGCGCGGACGAATTAAGAACGTCGTATCTCACTGCGAAGATGAAGAACGACGTATCTCACCGCGCAGATGATGAACGTCGTATCTTACCGCTCGGATGAAGAACATCGTATCTCACCGCGCGGATGAAGAATATCGTATCTCACCGCGCGGATGAAGAACGTCGTATCTCGGCGCTCTTGCGGAGTACACGGCTAGTATACGGCGAGATAAGATGTTTTTCGTCCGCGCGCCGAGACAAGGTAAAAGTACCAATAGATGGCCGCTTAGTGAAGCTAGAATTTTAATGTCATATTTTAAATGCGAAATATTATTAAAAATGCATAGAATCAGTAGCCAATAGAATTATTATTACTTTTTACTTGCGAAAAAAGTATTTAATTTGTGAAAATAAGCTTTTATGATAGAAAAATTAATTAAATTATGAATACACTGCTTGTACTAGTAGTTGGACCGTGTTAAAAAGTCATGTACTAGTGGTCGAAATTGTTAGTCCCAATACTTGGACCATATAATTTGTACTCTATATTTATTTTGATTTTTATGTAAAGATAATAAAATCGCTAAATTTTGGACTGGAAATACTTTTTAACACTAAATCAATCGTTAATAATATGAAATTACAGCAAATCAATGTATAATAATCATATTATGGTTTTCCAATCTACTAACTCTACCAATACGTAGGAACCCTAACCATCAAAACATCGGTGAAATACATAGGGCCAAGTATTGGCACATAACGTTTAAACTGAACTAGTGGATAACCTTGAATTATTTTTATTAAAAACAATAATTATTGGGCTCCTAACGACTGTAATTGAATTCAATGCATCTTAGAAGTGTCTTAAAACTTTCAAGAGTAAAGATTTACTTCAAATTTATTTAAAAATACCTAAAAGGCGAGTCATGAATCCTTACGAAAGCATTAAGGACCTCTCATAGAAAGCCGTGATCCCCGCGAGTAGCATTTTCAAATCGTCCTTTTAAGATGAAGCTGAAGTTAGCATGGAGATCTATCAGCGGCAAGCAATTTTGCAGTGGCTCTCAACCCAAAAATACAATTACGCTTAATCGAGGTATACAATCATTCTAACGTGGATTTTCTACTACTGGAAACCAAAAAAAGTATTTCGAACCAAAATCACGTGTTATATAATTAATTACAATGAATTATTTATTGATAATACCATACTTGCAAAATCAAGCCGAAAATATACGTCTTTTCCATGTTTCCCCGCTTCCTATCGAAAAACTAAAGGTGTACATTTTCTAAAACTTGGCAAAGATATTCGAGGAACTCCAAGAAAGAAGGTAAAAGAGTTTCGAAAAATGTACACCTTCCATTATTTATTTATAAGAGCTTAATTGCAAAATTAAGCGAAAAATATACGTCTTTTCCATGTTTCTTCGCTTCCTATAAAAAAACGGAAGGTGTACATTCTCTGAAACTTTGCAGAGATATTCAGGAAAATCCTACAATGAAGCTGAAAGAGTTTCAAAAAATGTACACCTTCCATTATTTATTTATAAGAGGTTAATTGCAAAATTAAGCGAAAAATATACGTCTTTTCCATGTTTCTTCGTTACCTATGGAAAAACTAAAGGTGTACATTCTCTGAAAATTTGCAGAGATATTCAGGATAATCCTAGAATGAAGCTAAAAGAGTTTAAAAAAATGTACACCTTCCATTATTTATTTATAAGAGCTTAGTTGCAAAATTAAGCGAAGAATATACGTCTTTATCATGTTTCCTTGCTTCCTATCGAAAAACTAAAGGTGTACATTTTCTGAAACTTTGCAGAGATATTCACAACGATGCCAGAAAGAAGCTAAAAGAGTTTCAAAAAATGTACACCTTTCATTATTTATTTATAAGAGCTTAATTGCAAAATTAAGCGAAAAATATACCTCTTTTCCATGTTTCTTCGCTTCCTATAAAAAAACTAAAGGTGTACATTCTCTGACACTTTGCAGAGATATTCAGGATGATCTTAGAATGAAGCTGAAAGAGTTTCAAAAAATGTACACCTTCCATTATTTATTTATAAGAGCTTAGTTGCAAAATTAAGCGAAGAATATACGTCTTTATCATGTTTCCTTGCTTCCTATCGAAAAAAAAGTGTACATTTTCTGAAACTTTGCAGAGATATTCACAACGATGCCAGAAAGAAGCTAAAAGAGTTTCAAAAAATGTACACCTTTCATTATTTATTTATAAGAGCTTAATTGCAAAATTAAGCGAAAAATATACCTCTTTTCCATGTTTCTTCGCTTCCTATAAAAAAACTAAAGGTGTACATTCTCTGACACTTTGCAGAGATATTCAGGATGATCTTAGAATGAAGCTGAAAGAGTTTCAAAAAATGTACACCTTCCATTATTTATTTATAAGAGCTTAGTTGCAAAATTAAGCGAAGAATATACGTCTTTATCATGTTTCCTTGCTTCCTATCGAAAAACTAAAGGTGTACATTTTCTGAAACTTTGCAGAGATATTCGCAACGATGCCAGAAAGAAGCTAAAAGAGTTTCAAAAAATGTACACCTTCCATTATTTATTTATAAGAGGTTAATTGCAAAATTAAGCGAAAAATATACGTCTTTTCCATGTTTCTTCGTTACCTATGGTAAAACTAAAGGTGTACATTCTCTGAAACTTTGCAGAGATATTCAAGATAATCCTAGAATGAAGCTAAAAGAGTTTCAAAAAATGTACACCTTCCATTATTTATTTATAAGAGCTTAGTTGCAAAATTAAGCGAAGAATATACGTCTTTATCATGATTCCTTGCTTCCTATCGAAAAACTAAAGGTGTACATTTTCTGAAACTTTGCAGAGATATTCGCAACGATGCCAGAAAGAAGCTAAAAGAGTTTCAAAAAATGTACACCTTTCATTATTTATTTATAAGAGCTTAATTGCAAAATTAAGCGAAAAATATACCTCTTTTCCATGTTTCTTCGCTTCCTATAAAAAAACTAAAGGTGTACATTCTCTGACACTTTGCAGAGATATTCAGGATGATCTTAGAATGAAGCTGAAAGAGTTTCAAAAAATGTACACCTTCCATTATTTATTTATAAGAGCTTAGTTGCAAAATTAAGCGAAGAATATACGTCTTTATCATGTTTCCTTGCTTCCTATCGAAAAACTAAAGGTGTACATTTTCTGAAACTTTGCAGAGATATTCGCAACGATGCCAGAAAGAAGCTAAAAGAGTTTCAAAAAATGTACACCTTCCATTATTTATTTATAAGAGGTTAATTGCAAAATTAAGCGAAAAATATACGTCTTTTCCATGTTTCTTCGTTACCTATGGTAAAACTAAAGGTGTACATTCTCTGAAACTTTGCAGAGATATTCAAGATAATCCTAGAATGAAGCTAAAAGAGTTTCAAAAAATGTACACCTTCCATTATTTATTTATAAGAGCTTAGTTGCAAAATTAAGCGAAGAATATACGTCTTTATCATGATTCCTTGCTTCCTATCGAAAAACTAAAGGTGTACATTTTCTGAAACTTTGCAGAGATATTCGCAACGATGCCAGAAAGAAGCTAAAAGAGTTTCAAAAAATGTACACCTTTCATTATTTATTTATAAGAGCTTAATTGCAAAATTAAGCGAAAAATATACCTCTTTTCCATGTTTCTTCGCTTCCTATAAAAAAACTAAAGGTGTGCATTCTCTGACTCTTTGCAGAGATATTCAGGATGATCTTAGAATGAAGCTGAAAGAGTTTCAAAAAATGTACACCTTCCATTATTTATTTATAAGAGCTTAATTGCAAAATTAAGCGAAAAATATACGTCTTTTCCATGTTTCCTTGATTCCTACAGGAAAACTAAAGGTGTACATTTTCTGAAACTTGGCAGAGATGTTCGAAACAATCCCAAAAGGAAGCTGAAAGAGTTTCAAAAAATGTATACCTTCCATTATTTATTTATAAGAGCTTCATTGCAAAATTAAGCGAAAAATATACGTATTTTCCATGTTTCCTTGATTCCTATCGAAAGACGAAAGGTGTACATTTTCTGAAACTTTGCAGAGATATTTAGGATAATCCTAGAATGAAGCTGAAAGAGTTTCAAAAAATGTACACCTTCCATTATTTATTTATAAGAGCTTAATTGCAAAATTAAGCGAAAAATATACGTCTTTTCCATGTTTCTTCGCTTCCTATGGAAAAACGAAAGGTGTACATTCTCTGAAACTTTGCACAGATATTCAGGATAATCCTAGAATGAAGCTAAAAGAGTTTCAAAAAATGTACACCTTCCATTATTTATTTATAAGAGCTTAATTGCAAAATTAAGCGAAGAATATACGTCTTTATCATGTTTCCTTGCTTCCTAACGAAAAACTAAAGGTGTACATTTTCTGAAACTTTGCAGAGATATTCGCAACGATGCCAGAAAGAAGCTAAAAGAGTTTCAAAAAATGTACACCTTTCATTATTTACTTATAAGAGCTTAATTGCAAAATTAAGCGAAAAATATACCTCTTTTCCATGCTTCTTCGCTTCCTATAAAAAAACTAAAGGTGTACATTCTCTGACACTTTGCAGAGATATTCAGAATGATCCTAGAATGAAGCTGAAAGAGTTTAAAAAAATGTACACCTTTCATTATTTATTTATAAGAGCTTAATTGCAAAATTAAGCGGAAAATATACCACTTTTCCATGTTTCTTCGCTTCCTATAAAAAAACTAAAGGTGTACATTCTCTGAAACTTTGCAGAGATATTCAGGATGATCTTGGAATGAAGCTGAAAGAGTTTCAAAAAATGTACACCTTCCATTATTTATTTATACGAGCTTAATTGCAAAATTAAGCGAAAAATATACGTCATTTCCATGTTTCTTCGCTTCCTATAAAAAAACTAAAGGTGTACATTCTCTGACACTTTGCAGAGATATTCAGGATGATCCTAGAATGAAGCTGAAAGAGTTTAAAAAATTTACACCTTCCATTATTTATTTATAAGAGCTTAATTGCAAAATTAAGCGAAAAATATACGTCTTTTCCATGTTTCCTTGATTCCTATCGAAAAACTAAATGTGTACATTTTCTGAAACTTTGCAGAGATATACAGGATAATCCTAGAATGAAGCTGAAAGAGTTTCAAAAAATGTACACCTTCCATTATTTATTTATAAGAGCTTAATTGCAAAATTAAGCGAAAAATATACGTCATTTCCATGTTTCTTCGCTTCCTATAAAAAAACTAAAGGTGTACATTCTCTGACACTTTGCAGAGATATTCAGGATGATCCTCGAATGAAGCTGAAAGAGTTTAAAAAATGTACACCTTTCATTATTTATTTATAAGAGCTTAATTGCAAAATTAAGCGGAAAATATACCACTTTTCCATGTTTCTTCGCTTCCTATAAAAAAACTAAAAGTGTACATTCTCTGAAACTTTGCAGAGATATTCAGGATGATCTTAGAATGAAGCTGAAAGAGTTTAAAAAAATGTATACCTTCCATTATTTATTTATAAGAGCTTAGTTGCAAAATTAAGCGAAGAATATACGTCTTTATCATGTTTCCTTGCTTCCTATCGAAAAACTAAAGGTGTACATTTTCTGAAACTTTGCAGAGATATTCGCAACGATGCCAGAAAGAAGCTAAAAGAGTTTCAAAAAATATACACCTTTCATTATTTATTTATAAGAGCTTAATTGCAAAATTAAGCGAAAAATATACCTCTTTTCCATGTTTCTTCGCTTCCTATAAAAAAACTAAAGGTGTACATTCTCTGAAACTTTGCAGAGATATTCAGGATGATCTTAGAATGAAGCTGAAAGAGTTTAAAAAAATGTATACCTTCCATTATTTATTTATAAGAGCTTAGTTGCAAAATTAAGCGAAGAATATACGTCTTTATCATGTTTCCTTGCTTCCTATCGAAAAACTAAAGGTGTACATTTTCTGAAACTTTGCAGAGATATTCGCAACGATGCCAGAAAGAAGCTAAAAGAGTTTCAAAAAATATACACCTTTCATTATTTATTTATAAGAGCTTAATTGCAAAATTAAGCGAAAAATCTACCTCTTTTCCATGTTTCTTCGCTTCCTATAAAAAAACTAAAGGTGAACATTCTCTGACACTTTGCAGAGATATTCAGAATGATCCTAGAATGAAGCTGAAAGAGTTTCAAAAAATGTACACCTTTCATTATTTATTTATAAGAGCTTAATTGCAAAATTAAGCGAAAAATATACGTCTTTTCAATGTTTCTTCGCTTCCTATGGAAAAACGAAAGGTGTACATTCTCTGAAACTTTGGAGAGATATTCAGGATGATCTTAGAATGAAGCTGAAAGAGTTTCAAAAAATGTACGCCTTTCATTATTTATTTATAAGAGCTTAATTGCAAAATTAAGCGAAAAATATACGTCTTTTCCATGTTTCTTCGCTTCCTATAAAAAAACTAAAGGTGTACATTCTCTGACACTTTGCAGAGATACTCAGAATGATCCTAGAATGAAGCTGAAAGAGTTTCAAAAAATTTACACCTTTCATTATTTATTTATAAGAGCTTAGTTGCAAAATTAAGCGAAGAATATACGTCTTTATCATGTTTCCTTGCTTCCTATCGAAAAACTAAAGGTGTACATTTTCTGAAACTTTGCAGAGATATTCGCAACGATGCCAGAAAGAAGCTAAAAGAGTTTCAAAAAATGTACACCTTTCCTTATTTATTTATATGAGCTTAATTGCAAAATTAGGTGAAAAATATACCTCTTTTCCATGTTTCTTCGCTTCCTATAAAAAAACTAAAGGTGTACATTCTCTGACACTTTGCAGAGATATTCAGGATGATCCTAGAATGAAGCTGAAAGAGTTTCAAAAAATGTACACCTTTCATTATTTATTTATAAGAGCTTAACTGCAAAATTAAGCGGAAAATATACCACTTTTCCATGTTTCTTCGCTTCCTATAAAAAAACTAAAGGTGTACATTCTCTGACACTTTGCAGAGATATTCAGGATGATCCTAGAATGAAACTGAAAGAGTTTCAAAAAATGTACACCTTTCATTATTTATTTACAAGAGCTTAATTGCAAAATTAAGCGGAATATACCACTTTTCCATGTTTCTTCGTTTTCTATAAAAAAACTAAAGGTGTATATTCTCTGAAACTTTGCAGAGATATTCAGGATGATCTTAGAAACAAGCTGAAAGAGTTTCAAAAACTGTTCACCTTCCATTATTTATTTATAAGAGCTTAATTGCAAAATTAAGCGAAAAATATACGTCTTTTCCATGTTTCCTTGATTCCTATAGAAAAACTAAAGGTGTACATTTTCTGAAACTTGGCAGAGATGTTCGAAAAAATCCCAAAAGGAAGCTGTAAGAGTTTCAAAAAATGTACACCTTCCATTATTTATTTATAAGAGCTTCATTGCAAAATTAAGCGAAAAATATACGTCTTTTCCATGTTTCCTTGATTCCTATCGAAAGTATATTTTTCGCTTAATTTTGCAATGAAGCTCTTATAAATAAATAATGGAAGGTGTACATTTTTTGAAACTCTTTCAGCTTCCTTTTGGGATTGTTTCGAACATCTCTGCCAAGTTTCAGAAAATGTACACCTTTAGTTTTTCTATAGGAATCAAGGAAACATGGAAAAGACGTATATTTTTCGTTTAATTTTGCAATTAAGCTCTTATAAATAAATAATGGAAGGTGTACATTTTTTGAAACACTTCCAGCTTCATTCTAAGATCATCCTGAATATCTCTGCAAAGTTTCAGAGAACGTACACCTTTAGTTTTTTTATAGGATGCGAAGAAACATGGAAAAGTGGTATATTTTCCGTTTAATTTTGCAATTAAGCTCTTATAAATCATGAAAGGTGTACATTTTTTGAAACTCTAGATGGCCACATACTGGGCACTGGTCGCTCATTGGTACTTTTACCTTATGTGATCTTCTTGAGATATGACGTTCTTCGTCCGCGCGCTGAGATACAACGTTCTTCGTCCGCGCGCTGAGATACAACCTTGTTCCGCGCAGCCGTCGATATATTCACGCGCCAATAACCATGTAAGAAATTTGTGAATTTGACTTTTGGCATAAACCTTTGTATTTTTAATTTGCAATTTAATAATTACGATTTTTCCCCGTAAATGTTTTCAAATATAATTTTATAAATACTTTTGAATAATGTATTTATGCAAAATCAAATATGCACATAGAATGCAATTTTATATTAAAATATATTCATTTAAAAAAAATTATTTGATGTAATTTAACTATTCTAAAATATGAATTTTCAAATTATTAAAATTTCAACTCCACTAGAGTAATAAATGTGTATAATATAATAACATTTTTTTATATTATAGACTATAATTAATTATATTTCAGAGGAATATGGTGTTCTGATTACATCAAATAAATGCAAACTGTAAAATCGTTTAGGCTCATCATCCTAGCCCGTATGGATTTTGACTTGAGATAGTCATTTTAGTTTCTTTGCGTCTAAATAAACCAATTAACGGCTTTTTTGCGCATCGCCGAATTGTTTTTTCGTGTTGTAAATCGTACTTTCGGTTATAGAGTTAAGCGATATTCTAATTATTCTCATCACCGCTAATTTGTCAAAAAACCAATCCCGAAAACGGATTTTCGCTTATAACTCGCGAACTATAAGAGATAACGAAAAAAGTCCCAAACAAAAATTGTAAGGCGTGAAATTTTACATAAGAATGATGTGTCACTTTTTTGCATTAGATAAAATTAAGCTTGAGAGAAAAGCGTGCAGAAGTTGCAAACAGCAATCGGCTGAAGGAGAAGGGAGGCGGGACCTACCGCGGGCGGCTGCGGCGTCGGCGGCTTCTAGCTAGCCCAGGCGCCGCAAAAGTTTTCGCTTCTGTCTCCTTTTCTATACCGGCTGTTGCAATTGAATAAAGTAACCATCGTTTTTCTATAGATTTTGATTCGTAGAATCTAAATTTCTAGTTTACAATTTATCAAAATGGCAGGAACCTTAATTTAAATGCATTTGTTTAAACAAAAACGCCATTTAAACAAATAAAAACAATCTTTTGAGATCAGAATAATTTTTTCTTGAAAATTCAGGCAATTCTAAAATTAAAATGTTGCATTCAACATATACGAAAAACCAATATTCAAAGAGTTATAGATTTTTAAAATATTAATCTTCAGTATTTAAGAGATTTTTAATAATAGTCGCAAAATTAAACATCAAGTAAAAATTATTACGGTTACTTGTCGTTTACCATCTAAAAAGAAATATACAAGTTTAATATTACTTTGTGTCATAAATAATTATTCACATTAATACATGAGTAAATCTCAGGAACTCTTAACTTTTTGGGAACTCCAATGTTTGAGCGCTGAAAAATGAGTTAAAGCTCAAAATGTTTGCCTTTCAAAAAAAAAAATTGTAAATATGGGTAAAGAATCTAGCTACGTACACAAAATTAAAAAAAAGGTCGACATTCAGTCATTTTTTATGTTGTTGATGTCCTTTTCCAATCAATATATTTATTTAATAGGAACAGGAGCACACTTACGATCGTTGCACAAATTGTTTAGCTTTTTTGTTTGCCAAAACCGTTAATTTGAGCCCTGGTAGGTTGATGTGCTGTGAAAATTAGCCCAAATATAAGATTTTTAATTTTCTAAATTTTTTAAGAAATTTCAGGGGGAAAAAGTTACTGACATTTGTCAATGCGTATTGATTAAATTTTCAAGGGGAAGACTAACAGCCTTATCTATATCTATATCGTGTGCAAAGATATTCCCTAAATATAAGTATTTGTTACTCGTAAAGAAAATTATTTTTCCCGGCCTTCCCAGCCGCTGCGCGAAATGAAGTTGCCGCTTTCCGGCACCGTCGGGCAGAAAAATAGTACACACACCTTGGCAGGTAAAAAAGAAAGCCTCAGATCACATGTTTGTCAACCTCGGCCGACAATTACATGTGATCTAAGACATTTCTTATTTTACCTGCCTAGGTATGTAATATACTATTATAAACGTAAGTGTGCAGCGAACCTCCACAAGTTTCCTATTTAAAAAATTAGTAATGCCAATGTGTAGCTAAAGCATAATTTGTCTGTCAACTGCTTTAGAGAGAGAAGAAAAACAAGTTTTACAAATGTTTTTAATTGACATAATGAACATTTTTTCTACAAGATGCAATAGTTTCTTACAAACATGTATTATTATTATTTAAATAAAATAATTTTCTATTTAAAGCCAGGTTATACTTTTAAAATAGAAATTATCTTTTCAGTCTAAATCTGTCTCTAGATTCAAAAACAATTTTTCTTTCTATGAAGACTCGATTCCTACTATCAGAAAAGTAATTATTTTTCTTCGCCCAGGATTTTCCTCTCAATATTCGTAATTAATAGAAGATAATAAAAAATGTTCCTTTGGAGAATAGAATGAATTATGAGTATTATGACGAAATTTATTAACTTTTTAATAAATTTCGTCATAATTTATTAATATTTACATTATATGTATCTTAAGTTTTATTAAAAAACAAATGAATCTTAACGATGACAAAGTAAAGAGATATGCAAGTTATTTACGTATTTGAAATTCCGAACGTTCATAATGAAAGAAATATTAATTTATAGTTTCTAAATTTGGTTGGAATTCGTCTAAGTGGTTTTATTGGTGACTGCTAGAGTGACAAGTGAAGAGATACAGTTACCATTTTTTAAATATATTAAGTAGTCAACTTCGGCTAAATCTGAAAATGGCAAAAATCTTTCGTTCACTATGAACGTTCGAAATTCCAAGCACCTAGTAATTTTTACTGGTAAATATATAAACTAATTCCAGCAATAAAAAGTTTCGAAATACCAAACGCCGCGGAGAGAGAATTTTTTAACCGTCACGACCCCTATATAATCGGCTGTTTGGGGGATTTCCGGGAAATCGATTTGGTTCGTAATATTTTTATGGGTAATTTGTATGCTTAAAATATAATGCCAGCTATAAAAAACTTGGAAATGCCAAATGCCGCAGAGAGAGAATTTTTTTTCCGTCACGACCTCTATTAGCTTATTACATAATCAGATGTTTGGGGGTTTTCCGGGGAGTCGATTTGACTCGTATTTCTTTTACGAGTAGTTTATGTGCTCATAAAATAATTCCAGCAATAAAAAGTTTGGAAATGCCAAATGTCGCAGAGAGAGAATTTTTTTTCGGTCCCGACCCCTATATACCTGATTATATAATCAGATGTTGGGGGTTTTCCGGGGAGTAGATATGACTCGTATTTTTTTTACGAATAGTTTATGGGCTCATAAAATAATTCCAGCAATAAAAAGTTTGGAAATGCCAAATGTCGCTGAGAGAGAATTTTTTTTCGGTCCCGACCCCTATATACCTGATTATATAATCAGATGCTGGGGGTTTTCCGGGGAGTCGATTTGGTTAGTAATTTTTTACGAGTGGTTTGTGTGCTCATAAAATAATTCCAGCTATAAAAAACTTGGAAATACCAAATGCCGCTGAGAGAGAATTTTTTTTTCCGTCACGACCCCTATATAGCTGATTACATAATCAGATGTTTGGGGGTTTTCCGGGGAGTCGATTTAACTCGTAATTTTTTTACGAGTAGTTTATGTGCTCATAAAATAATTCCAGCAATAAAAAGTTTGGAAATGCCAAATGCCGCTGAGAGAGAATTTTTTTTCGGTCCCGACCCCTATATAGCTGATTATATAATCAGAGATTGGGGGTTTTTCGGGGAGTCGATTTGGTTCGTAATTTTTTTACAGGGAGTTTTTATGCTCAAAAAGTAATTCCAGATTTAAAAAGTTTGGAAATGCGAGACACCGCGGAGACAGAATTTTTTTTCCCTCACGACCCCTATATATTCAGCTGTTTGGGGGTTTTCCGGGGAGTAGATTTGGTTCCTAATTTTTTTGCGAGTAGTTTGTGTGCTCATAAAATAATTCCAGCAATAAAAAGTTTGGAAATACCAAACGCCCGGAGAGAGAATTTTTATTCCGTTACTACCCTTATATAATCAGCTTTTTGGGGGTGTTTCAGGGAGTCGATTTGGTTCCTAATTTTTTTGCGGGTATTTTGTATCCTCAGAAAATAATTCCAGCAATAAAAAGTTTGGAGATACCAACCGCCGCGGAGAGAGGATTTTTTTCCTTTACTACCCCTATATAATGAGCTTTTGGGGGGTGTTCCGAGGAGTCGATTTGGTTCCTAATTATTTTTCAGGTATTTTGTATCCTCAGAAAATAATTCCAGCAATAAAAAGTTTGGAAATACCAAACGCCGCGGAGAGAGAATTTTTTTCATCACGGCCCCTATATAATCAGCTGTTTGGGGGTTCTCCGGGGAGTGGATTTGGTACCCAATTTTTTTGCGAGTAGTTTGTGTACTCATAAAATAATTCCAGCAATAGAAAGTTTGGAAATACCAAACGCCGCGGAGAGAGAATTTTTTTCCGTTACTACCTCTATATAATAAGCTTTTCGGAGGTGTTCCGGGGAGTCGATTTGGTTCCTAATTTTTTTGCGGGTATTTTGTATCCTCAGAAAATAATTCCAGCAATAAAAAGTTTGGAAATACCAAACGCCGCGGAGAGAGAATTTTTTTCCGTTACTACCCCTATATAATCAGCTTTTTGGGGGTGTTCCGGGGAGTCGATTTGGTTCCTAATTTTTTTTCGGGTATTTGTATCCTCAGAAAATAATTCCAGCAATAAAAAGTTTGGAAATAGTAAACGCCGCGGAGAGAGAATTTTTTTCATCACGACCCCTATATTATAATCAGCTGTTTTGGGGTTTTTCGGGGAGTTGATTTGATTCGTAATTTTTTTACTAGTAGTTTGTGTGCTCACAAAATAATTCCAGCAATAAAAAGTTTGGAAATACCAAACGCCGCGGAGAGAGAATTTTTTTTCCGTTACTACCTCTATATAATCAGCTTTTCGGGGGTGTTCCGGGGAGTCTATATGGTTCCTAATTCTTTTTCGGGTATTTTGTATCCTCAGAAAATAATTCCAGCAATAAAAAGTTTGGAAATGCCAAACGCCGCGGAGAGAGAATTTTTTTTCGTCAAGATCCCTATATAATCAGCTTTTTGGGGGTTTTCCGGGGAGTCGATTTGGTTCCTAATTTTTTGCGGGTATTTTGTATCCTCAGAAAATAATTCCAGCAAAAAAAAGTTTGAAAATACCAAACGCCGCGGAGAGAGAATTTTATTCCGTTACTATCATATATAGTCAGCTGTTTGGGGGTTTTCCGGGGAGTGGATTTGGTTCCTAATTTTTTTGCGAGTAGTTTGTGTGCTCATAAAATAATTCCAGCAATAAAAAGTTTGGAAATACCAACGCCGCGGAGAGAGAATTTTTTTCCTTTACTACCCCTATATAATCAGCTTTTTGGGGGTGTTCCGGTGAGTCGATTTGGTTCCCAGTTTTTTTTCGGGTATTTTGTATCCTCAGAAAATAATTCCAGCAATAAAAAGTTTGGAAATACCAAACGCCGCGGAGAGAGAATTTTTTTTCCGTCAAGATCCCTATATAATCAGCTTTTTGGGGGTTTTCCGGGGAGTCGATTTGGTTCCTAATTTTTTGCAGGTATTTTGTATCCTCAGAAAATAATTCCAGCAAAAAAAAGTTTGAAAATACCAAACGCCGCGGAGAGAGAATTTTATTCCGTTACTATCCTATATAGTCAGCTGTTTGGGGGTTTTCCGGGGAGTGGATTTGGTTCCTAATTTTTTTGCGAGTAGTTTGTGTGCTCATAAAATAATTCCAGCAATAAAAAGTTTGGAAATACCAACGCCGCGGAGAGAGAATTTTTTTCCGTTACTACCCCTATATAATCAGCTGTTTGGGGGTGTTACGGGGAGTCGATATGGTTCCTAATTTTTTTTCGGGTATTTGTATCCTCAGAAAATAATTCCAGCAATAAAAAGTTTGGAAATACTAAACGCCGCGGAGAGAGAATTTTTTTTCCGTCAAGATCCCTATATAATCAGCTTTTTGGGGGTTTTCCGGGGAGTCGATTTGGTTCCTAATTTTTTGCGGGTATTTTGTATCCTCAGAAAATAATTCCAGCAAAAAAAAGTTTGAAAATACCAAACGCCGCGGAGAGAGAATTTTTTTCCGTTACTATCCCGATATAATCAGCTTTTTCGGGGTGTTCCGGGGAGTCGATTTGACTCGTAATTTATTATGAGGAGGTTATGTGTTCATAAAATAATTCCAGCAACAAAAAGTTTAGAAATGCCAAATGCCGCTGGGGAGAATTTTTTTTCGGTCCCGACACCTATATAGCAGATTATATAATCAGATATTGGGGGTTTTCCGGAGAGTCGATTTAGTTCGTAATTTTTTCACAGTAACTTTGTGTGCTCATAAAATAATTTCAGCAATAAAAATTTTGAAAATGCGACACGCCGCGAAGAGATAATTTTTTTTTCCGTCACTACCCCTATATAATCAGCTGTTTGGGGTTTTATCGGTGAGTCGATTTGGTTCGTAATTTTTTTACAGGGAGTTTTTATGCTCAAAAAGTAATTCCAGCTTTAAAAAGTTTGGAAATGTCAGACACCGCGGAGTGAGAATTTTTTTTCCATCACGATCCCTATATAATCAGCTTTTTGGGGGTGTTCCGGTGAGTCTATATGGTTCCTAATTCTTTTTCGGGTATTTTGTATCCTCAGAAAATAATTCCAGCAATAAAAAGTTTGGAAATGCCAAACGCCGCGGAGAGAGAATTTTTATTCCGTTACTACCCTTATATAATCAGCTTTTTGGGGGTGTTTCAGGGAGTCGATTTGGTTCCTAATTTTTTTGCGGGTATTTTGTATCCTCAGAAAATAATTCCAGCAATAAAAAGTTTGGAGATACCAACCGCCGCGGAGAGAGAATTTTTTTCCTTTACTACCCCTATATAATGAGCTTTTGGGGGGTGTTCCGAGGAGTCGATTTGGTTCCTAATTATTTTTCAGGTATTTTGTATCCTCAGAAAATAATTCCAGCAATAAAAAGTTTGGAAATACCAAACGCCGCGGAGAGAGAATTTTTTTCATCACGGCCCCTATATAATCAGCTGTTTGGGGGTTCTCCGGGGAGTGGATTTGGTACCCAATTTTTTTGCGAGTAGTTTGTGTACTCATAAAATAATTCCAGCAATAGAAAGTTTGGAAATACCAAACGCCGCGGAGAGAGAATTTTTTTTCCGTTACTACCTCTATATAATAAGCTTTTCGGAGGTGTTCCGGGGAGTCGATTTGGTTCCTAATTTTTTTGCGGGTATTTTGTATCCTCAGAAAATAATTCCAGCAATAAAAAGTTTGGAAATACCAAACGCCGCGGAGAGAGAATTTTTTTCCGTTACTACCCCTATATAATCAGCTTTTTGGGGGTGTTCCGGGGAGTCGATTTGGTTCCTAATTTTTTTTCGGGTATTTGTATCCTCAGAAAATAATTCCAGCAATAAAAAGTTTGGAAATACTAAACGCCGCGGAGAGAGAATTTTTTTCATCACGACCCCTATATTATAATCAGCTGTTTTGGGGTTTTCCGGGGAGTTGATTTGATTCGTAATTTTTTTACTAGTAGTTTGTGTGCTCACAAAATAATTCCAGCAATAAAAAGTTTGGAAATACCAAACGCCGCGGAGAGAGAATTTTATTCCGTTACTACCCCTATATAATCAGCTTTTTGGGGGTGTTACGGGGAGTCGATTTGGTTCCTAATTTTTTTTCGGGTATTTGTATCCTCAGAAAATAATTCCAGTAATAAAAAGTTTGGAAATACCAAACGCCGATGAGAGAGAATTTTTTTTCTTTACTACCGGTATATAATAACCTTTTTGGGGGTGTTCCAGGGAGTCGATTTGGTTCCTAATTTTTTTGCGGGTATTCTGTATCCTAAGAAAATAATTCCAGCAATAAAAAGTTTGGAGATACCAAACGCCGCGGAGAGAGAATTTTTTTCCTTTACTACCCCTATATAATCAGCTTTTTGGGGGTGTTCTGGTGAGTCGATTTGGTTCCTAATTTTTTGCGGGTATTTTGTATCGTCAGAAAATAATTCCAGCAATAAAAAGTTTGAAAATACCAAACTCCGCGGAGAGAGAATTTTATTCCGTTACTACCCCTATATAGTCAGCTGTTTGGGGGTTTTCCGGGGAGTGGATTTGGTTCCTAATTTTTTTGCGAGTAGTTTGTGTGCTCATAAAATAATTCCAGCAATAAAAAGTTTGGAAATACCAACGCCGCGGAGAGAGAATTTTTTTCCGTTACTACCCCTATATAATCAGCTTTTTGGGGGTGTTACGGGGAGTCGATATGGTTCCTAATTTTTTTTCGGGTATTTGTATCCTCAGAAAATAATTCCAGCAATAAAAAGTTTGGAAATACTAAACGCCGCGGAGAGAGAATTTTTTTCATCACGACCCCTATATAATCAGCTGTGTGGGGGTTTTCCGGGGAGTGGATTTGATTCGTATTTTTTTTATTAGTAGTTTGTGTGCTCATAAAATAATTCCAGCAATAAAAAGTTTGGAAATACCAAACGCCGCGGAGAGAGAATTATTTTCCGTTACTACCCCTATATAATCAGCTTTTTGGGGGTGTTCTGGTGAGTCGATTTGGTTCCTAATTTTTTGCGCCTATTTTGTATCCTCAGAAAATAATTCCAGTAATAAAAAGTTTGGAGATACCAAACGCCGCGGAGAGAGAATTTTTTTCCTTTACTACCCCTATATAATCAGCTTTTTGGGGGTGTTCTGGTGAGTCGATTTGGTTCCTAATTTTTTTTCGGGTATTTTGTATCCTCAGAAAATAATTCCAGCAATAAAAAGTTTGAAAATACCAACGCCGCGGAGAGAGAATTTTTTTCCGTTGCTACCCCTGTATAATCAACTTTTTGGGGGTGTTACGGGGAGTCGATTTGGTTCCTAATATTTTGCGGGTATTTTGTATCCTCAGAAAATAATTCCAGCAATAAAAAGTTTGGAAATACCAGACGCCGCGTAGAGAGAATTTTTTTTCCGTTACTACCCCTATATAATCAGCTTTTTGGGGGTGTTCCAGGTAGTCGATTTGTTTCACAATTTTTTTGCGGGTATTTTGTATCCTCAGAAAATAATTCCAGCAATAAAAAGTTTCGAAATACCAAACGCCGCGAAGAGAGAATTTTTTTCCGTTGCTACCTCTATATAATCAGCTTTTTGGGGGAGTTCCGGGGAGTCGTTTGGTTCCTATTTTTTTTGCGGGTATTTTGTATCCTCATAAAATAATTCCAGCAATAAAAAGTTTGGAAGACCAAACGCCGCGGAGAGAGAATTTTTTTCCATTACTACCCCTATATAATCAGCTTTTTAGGGGTGTTCTGGGGAGTCGATTTGGTTCCTAATTTTTTGCGGGTATTTTGTATCCTCAGAAAATAATTCCAGCAATAAAAAGTTTCGAAATACCAAACGCCGCGAAGAGAGAATTTTTTTCCGTTGCTACCTCTATATAATCAGCTTTTTGGGGGAGTTCCGGGGAGTCGATTTGGTTCCTAATATTTTGCGGGTATTTTGTATCCTCAGAAAATAATTCCAGCAATAAAAAGTTTGGAAGTACCAAACGCCGCGGAGAGAGAATTTTTTTTCCGTTACTACGCCTATATAATCAGCTTTTTAGGGGTGTTCTGGGGAGTCGATTTGGTTCCTAATTTTTTGCGGGTATTTTCTATCCTTAGAAAATAATTCCAGCAATAAAAAGTTTGGAAATACCAAACGCCGCGGAGAGAATTTTTTTTCTGTTACTACCCCTATATAATCAGCTTTTTGGGGGTGTTCCGGGGAGTCGATTTGGTTCCTAATTTTTTGCGGGTATTTTGTATCCTCAGAAAATTATTCCAGCAATACAAAGTTTGGAAATACCAGACGCCGCGGAGAGAGAATTTTTTTTCCGTTACTACCCCTATATAATCAGCTGTTTGGGGGTTCTCCGGGGAGTGGATTTGGTACCCAATTTTTTTGCGAGTAGTTTGTGTGCTCATAAAATAATACCAGCAATAAAAAGTTTGGAAATACCAAACGCCGCGGAGAGAGAATTTTTTTTCCGTTACTACCTCTATATAATAAGCTTTTCGGAGGTGTTCCGGGGAGTCGATTTGGTTCCTAATTTTTTTGCGGGTATTTTGTATCCTCAAAAAATAATTCCAGCAATAAAAAGTTTGGAAGACCAAACGCCACGGAGAGAGAATTTTTTTCCATTACTACCCCTATATAATCAGCTTTTTGGGGGTGTTCCGGGGAGTCGATTTGGTTCCTAATTTTTTTTCGGGTATTTGTATCCTCAGAAAATAATTGCAGCAATAAAAAGTTTGGAAATACTAAACGCCGCGGAGAGAGAATTTTTTTCATCACGACCCCTATATTATAATCAGCTGTTTTGGGGTTTTCCGGGGAGTTGATTTGATTCGTAATTTTTTTACTAGTAGTTTGTGTGCTCATAAAATAATTCCAGCAATAAAAAGTTTGGAAATACCAAACGCCGCGGAGAGAGAATTTTTTTTCCGTTACTACCTCTATATAATCAGCTTTTCAGGGGTGTTCCGGGGAGTCGATTTGGTTCCTAATTTTTTTTCGGGTATTTGTATCCTCAGAAAATAATTCCAGAAATAAAAAGTTTGGAAATACTAAACGCCGCGGAGAGAGAATTTTTTTTCCTCACGACCCCTATATAATCAGCTGTTTGGGGTTTTCCGGGGAGTGGATTTGATTCGTAATTTTTTTACTAGTAGTTTGTGTGCTCATAAAATAATTCCAGCAATAAAAAGTTTGGAAATACCAAACGCCGCGGAGAGAGAATTTTTTTTCCGTTACTACCCCTATATAATCAGCTGTTTGGGGGTTCTCCGGGGAGTGGATTTGGTACCCAATTTTTTTGCGAGTAATTTGCGTGCTCATAAAATAATACCAGCAATAAAAAGTTTGGAAATACCAAACGCCGCGGAGAGAGAATTTTTTTTCCGTTACTACCTCTATATAATAAGCTTTTCGGAGGTGTTCCGGGGAGTCGATTTGGTTCCTAATTTTTTTGCGGGTATTTTGTATCCTCAAAAAATAATTCCAGCAATAAAAAGTTTGGAAGACCAAACGCCGCGGAGAGAGAATTTTTTTCCATTACTACCCCTATATAATCAGCTTTTTGGGGGTGTTCCGGGGAGTCGATTTGGTTCCTAATTTTTTTTCGGGTATTTGTATCCTCAGAAAATAATTCCAGCAATAAAAAGTTTGGAAATACTAAACGCCGCGGAGAGAGAATTTTTTTCATCACGACCCCTATATTATAATCAGCTGTTTTGGGGTTTTCCGGGGAGTTGATTTGATTCGTAATTTTTTTACTAGTAGTTTGTGTGCTCACAAAATAATTCCAGCAATAAAAAGTTTGGAAATACCAAACGCCGCGGAGAGAGAATTTTTTTTCCGTTACTACCTCTATATAATCAGCTTTTCAGGGGTGTTCCGGGGAGTCGATTTGGTTCCTAATTTTTTTTCGGGTATTTGTATCCTCAGAAAATAATTCCAGAAATAAAAAGTTTGGAAATACTAAGCGCCGCGGAGAGAGAATTTTTTTTCCTCACGACCCCTATATAATCAGCTGTTTGGGGTTTTCCGGGGAGTGGATTTGATTCGTAATTTTTTTACTAGTAGTTTGTGTGCTCATAAAATAATTCCAGCAATAAAAAGTTTGGAAATACCAAACGCCGCGGAGAGAGAATTTTTTTCCGTTACTATCCCGATATAATCAGCTTTTTCGGGGTGTTGCGGGGAGTCGATTTAGTTCGTAATTTTTTTACAGTAACTTTGTGTGCTCATAAAATAATTTCAGCAATAAAAAGTTTGGAAATGCGACACGCCGCGAAGAGAGAATTTTTTTACCGTCACAACCCCTATATAATCAGCGGTTTGGGGTTTTTTCGGAGAGTCGATTTGGTTCGTAATTTTTTTAGAGGGAGGTTTTATGCTCAAAAAGTAATTCCAGCTTTAAAAAGTTTGGAAATGTCAGACACCGCGGAGTGAGAATTTTTTTTTCGTCACGATCCCTATATAATCAGCTTTTTGGGGGTGTTCCGGTGAGTCGATATGGTTCCTAATTCTTTTTCGGGTATTTTGTATCCTCAGAAAATAATTCCAGCAATAAAAAGTTTGGAAATGCCAAACGCCGCTGAAAGAATTTTTTTTCCGTGACGACCCCTATATATTCAGCTGTTTGGGGGTTTTCCGGGGAGTGGATTTGGTCCGTAATTTTTTTACGTTTTTACGAGTAGTTTGTGTGCTCATAAAATAATTCCAGCAATAAAAAGTTTGGAAATACCAAACGCCGCGGAGAGAATTTTTTTCCGCTACTACCCCTATATAATCAGCTTTTTGGGGGTGTTCCGGGGAGTCGATTTGGTTCCTAATTTTTTTGCGGGTATTTTGTATCCTCAGAAAATAACTCCAGCAATAAAAAGTTTGGAAATACCAAACGCCGCGGAGAGAGAATTTTTTTTCCGTTACTACCCCTATATAATCAGCTTTTTGGGGGTGTTCCGGGGAGTCGATTTGGTTCCTAATTTTTTTGCGGGTATTTTGTATCCTCAAAAAATAATTCCAGCAATAAAAAGTTTGGAAATACCAAACGCCGCGGAGAGAGAATTTTGTTTCCGTCACGACTCGTATATAATCAGATATTTGGGGGTTTTCCGGGGAGTGGATTTAGTTCGTAATTTTTTTACGAGTAGTTTGTGTGCTCATAAAATAATTCCAGCAACAAAAAGTTTGGAAATACCAAACGCGGCGGTGAGAGAATTTTTTTTTCTTAGGTCATCTTACGAATTTCGTGTTAGGGGTGGGGGGTAGTTTGGACTGGATTTATTTTAATCAATTTTGATGTATTCTTCCATTATTTGTAGTACTTTATGTCATCCATGTGGAAAAAAGTGGTTTTTCGAAAATCGAATTTTCGTTGGATCGCAACGTTGCAAACTTCAAACCCATAACTTATTGGAGTGTTTGCATGCTTTATTTTGCGCATCCTTCACCCACAATTTTCAGGTTCTTCGCCGCCCGAACGAGAACAACACGGCTGAACTCCCCTTTGGTAAGTGAATGAAAGTAAGTCGAGAGTGTGAAATTTATTTGCAGTATATCGGGCGACTATAGAGTTTAATTAACTCAAATATATAGTAAAAGTATACTATCGCAGTTTATAAGGAGATCCGTACAAATAATATTTAGATTATCAATGACTATAGTTTCGGTATTTTCTATGATATCTTCTCTAATATACAAGAAAACGCCATCTGTTCTGTTTATATTACCTTCGTTATAATGCAGTTCGTAACCTGGAATATTGAGAAGACCAGTATTTTCGAGCGTCCATGTTTCCGTCCCTACTGAAAGATCTCATCTGAAATTCTGGTCCGCGAGCTGCTAAAATTCCTTCAATGATAAAAAATCAGTTTCTGGGAATTAGGAACCGCCTATTTGGTTACACCAACCCCCAGATAAGTTCAAAAATCTACGTTTTGAAGCGTTTTAGTCAATTTTTACATTTTTAGAAATTGTACACATGAGATCTCACGTGAGATCTCACGTGAGATCTCTCGTGGAATCTCATGTTTCAAATTTCTCACGTGAAATCTCACGTGAGATCTCACGTGTGACCTCATGTGTAAAATTTCTAAAAATGTAAAAAAAAGACTAAATCGCTTCAAAACATAAATTTTTGAACTTATCTGGGGGGTGGCGTAACCCAATAGGCGACTTGTAATTCTCAGAAACTGATTTTTTATCATTAAAGGGATTTTAGCAGCTCGCGGACCAGAATTTCAGATGAGATTTTGGCGTGAGATCTCACGTGAGATCTCATATGAGTTCTCACCTGAGATCTCACGTGAGATTTTTCAGTAGGGGTGCATGTTATTATATTCGGTTTAGTATTAGTTCTACTTATTAGCAATTCAAGTTTTTCTAGATTTTTGCTTAAACTTCTTATATTAACATATAGGGTATAACATTTATACTTTTTTAGGGAAGAATTCAAAATTCTTACGTCACTATATTCTTTTTCCGATTGTATAAAATTTTCAATCTCCCTGTCAAAGTTTGTATCACTTAAATTAAAAGTGTGTTGATCCATCTTGCGTATTATTGGTAGGCGAACTGAGGGTGAGGTCTTGTTGTGAATAGCATCTAGATCTTGTTGTTACCGATGTAAGTGAGGCCGAACTTCCAAGCCTGGGTTTTGCCAGTATTAATTCGGTTCCGCCCACCTGAGTTTATAATGTAGTTGCTGAATTAGTTAACTCTTGCGTCCGTTTCTTGAAGTTATCTACCTTACCAAGGTATCTCGGTAAGTTAGGTTTTATTTAGGTTTTATTATATATTCAGTAGTGTTCATAGCCTTGTTTACCTTAGCATTCAAAATTTTGCATTCTTGTCTGTCAGTGGTAACATGATCAGTATTATAGTCGTTGCCAAATGTCTTATTTGAGAAGCTACAGTTGACGCAGCACTGTTTCTCTGATGTGCAATTTTCTGTTAGATGTGTTCCCGCACATTTTAAACAGGTTGGGCTGTTCTTACACCTTTGGCCATTATGACCCAATCTACCACACTTATAACATGGTTTCACATTTATTATATCGTAAAATTTGCAATTCTGATAACCACCGAATAATCTGTCTTTATTTTCTTTAATATGTTTGTGCATTTCAGCCGTTATTTCCATGATGACCGTTACTTTACTGCTTTTGTCATTGCCAGCTACGTGTAATATTTTACCCTTTTTATCTAAATTTGAAAAATTTCTTTGGTTTATGTCATTTTCGATTGCTTTTAGATCAGACTTGAATACATTTTCAATGCCAGTTATTCTTATGACGGGCTTACTAAGCTGTTCTTCTTCGACCTTGTAAAGGTGGTTAAGCTTGGCGTCTAATATTCTTTTTGCTGCCTTGGCACTTACCTCGTTCATGCATGTTATTGAAATTACATCTTTACTTTTCATATCAATTTTTTTCGTTTGGATTGATTTTTCTTTAAGTAGATAGTGGAATACTTTTTCCTTTATCACAGATTTCTCTTCTTTGTCTTTTCTTGTTACTACAATTTTCGGCACTTTTTTGGATTGTGGTATGTGTATCTTTTTTGACATTATATCAGCATATGTTTCCTTGTATTTACTCGGTCGTTCCTTTTCTTTCGTTAGAATTTCGTTTAAAAGCAGATTTTTATGTTTCAATTCAGTATTTAGTTCCCTAAGCAGCTGATTTTCTGTTATTAGTGCACTTACTTTATCACTGTCCTTGTCTTCGCATGTAGTCTCATCCAGCTCATCAACTTGCATTCTGTTTTCTTAAAGGAGGCCTTCATAGTTGACTTTAAGTTTACTGTACTCTGATTCTATTTTCCTATAGTTTTTACTAAGATTCTCAATCGCTTTAGTTTTGGTTTGCAGATCTTCTTATAGTTTTAGTAACACAGCACGTGTGGGATCTTGATTTGAGGTTATGCTCAAATCATGTTCATCACATACAACTAACACACTGTTTATGTATCTTACATTTTTTTTCTTATTAAAGTCACTTTTATGAAAAACGTTACAACACCATATACAGACTACCGTTTTAACCACTTGCGTGATGTGACATCGATAGTATATATCGGGAAGGACTGCCTCCGGTGGCAACCCACTATCCTCCATCTTGGAAATGTGACTAAATAATATTAATTTTGCATGTAGATTTAGTGTTTTATAGTACAAAATAACTTTAAAACAAAGGTTTAGATAAAATTTCCATTGTTTAATAACTTTAATCAATTGTAAAAAATTATTTCGTTGTATTCCAACGATGCAAATTCCAGACCCATTATTATGCAGAGAGGGCTTCTTATCTGTGCAGAATATTAAAAATTATCGTGAAGATGGATTAATTTCAAAATCAAAATACTTCTGAGTAAGATATCCTTATGATGGCTATAGAAATTTAATGGGTCTGAAATTTGCAACGTTGTAGCGCAATGAATTAAAAAAAATATTTGATTTTACTCCAAGTTTATAATAATTAATATTAATTTTGCGTGATTTATTATTTTATAGTATCAAATAAGTTTGTAACAAAAATTTAGGTAAAATTTCCGTTGTTTGATAACTTTAATTAATTGTAAAAAATTATTTTATTGCACTCCAACGATGCAAACTTCAGACCCATCATATTTAATGGGTACCTGGTTGAGTCTGTTAAAAACTGATTAATTTTGCAGATTCTGGTGCAAAAACCTCATAGGTTATTAGTTTTCTGCACTCTTCTTATCTGGTTTTATCAAACCTTTTCAACTGGGTGCTCCCTTGGGCCCTCAATATTTTTAGCATAAAATATTAATATTATTCCTTGTAAAATAATCCAAAGTTTAAATTAAAGATGAACTAATCGAGGCCGTTATTTGTACGCCAGATCGCTGTACATAGGTATACCTATATATACGTAAAACCTAACCTTCAATTTTCTTTAGCCGAAGAATGGACGCTTGACTAAAGAAAAAAATAGGCAAGGATTAACGTTTGACTAAAGAAATAATAGTCCCTTCCATGTCAGACTTTCAAAACAGTGATTTTTACACGTTTCTAAGTTGGTTATAGGTTATTTGTACGACAGATCTGTCGTACAAATAACAACGCCGCAAAAAGTATTAGATGGGATACATATATATCGCCAGGTAGCGTAGCATAAATTTAGAATAAATATAAACTTGTATAAAATATATAATATAAAGAGGTTTATTTGAAAATATCGATTTTGATTTTACGAAAGACCCTCCTTAACGAGAATAAATGAGAATATTCTTTCATAACAATAGTTTCGAAAAAAATTTAACTTAACATTGAACTTACTCTATAATTAAAATGATTCTGTTACAATTAAATAATTTCTGATTAAAAACTTTTTGTTTTTTTTTCTTCTTCTAAAGGAACTTTATCTCTCTAATAGAGCTCTTGGCGATGAGTTCCATTGTTTAATTTTGATGCATTGTTGTATAAAAAAATTATGATGATAATTTAATTTAATTTTAGCAATAGCCTGAAATCATATTATTGTTGATTTCATTATTGTTATTTTTCATAAATAAAATCTAAATATCCCTCTATAAAAAATGCATCCTTGGCATGCTCGACGCCATGTTGCGACGCCATGTTCATTTTTTCTCGAATATCTCGAATATCTCGAATATTTCGAATATCTCGAAATCTCGAATTTTTTGGCGCATGCGCAAATGCCCTATAGGGACTTAGGGAGTCTCTACAACCGTGCAGCGCGCGCGTGTGCGCTCGCCGTGTATAAGGTATACCTATATATATGAGAGCGCTATATATAGGTATACCTTATAGGAGAGCACTATATATAGTATACGTTATACACGGGAGGGCATACACGCGCAAGGTTAAAGAGACACTCTTAGAGTTATTGTGGAATGGTATAGAGATAGCGTATGTGTTGTGAGCGGGAAAATATGATTTATATTAATTAATAAAAATTGATAATCAATTCATAAATCGATGAAAAATTTTTATTTTAAAAAAAATATTTATTCATTACTTGATCAAAAAAGTAATATTGGTAAATTTTGAATTAATTTTTTACGTTATATTTGTACATATATATTTTTTATATAGGGAATGTTTTTTTTTTTTAACAGTTTTAGAGGGACTTTTATAGATAAATAGATAGTTTAAGGCGATAATGTTGAAATTTGTTAATTTTGAGAAAATTTTGTGTGTGTGCGTGCGTGCGTGTGTGGGTGGGTGGGTGGGTGTGTGTGTGTGTATAAACACTCGATATCTCGAAAACCATTTCACCTATTTTCGTCAGACAAAGCTTATTCTCTTGGTCCGGAAAAAATACTCGGTTTTAATTTTTTTCGATTTTCTTTTTTTTTTTTTATAACCAAAAAATCTTTAAACTACCTACGTTTTCTATTTTTAATTTTCAAATTATCTTTAGTATGTCATGGAAAATGTTCTTATAATTCATAAATTAATTTTTCAGAAAATATTTGATTATCGACTCAAAATTTTATTTACTTATTATGCTTATTGAAGATAATATTTGGTATAAATTTCAAGAGATTATCTTCATTTGTTTTTGAGAAAAAAATTATTAAAAAAAAAAAAAACGCGTTTTCACTGACATACGATGACAAGAATAAGAACCAATTGTCCTGAAATTTGGTATAGAGGATATAGATTTTTTATATCTTCAAACTGTTCATTGCGCAAAAAAATCGAACTGTCATGACCAAAGATATTTGAGGTTGAAAATTTTTTAAAAATATTTTCGAATAGCGTTTTTCAGACAATATTTGATAGATAGAGAAACTTTTGTATAATACAATTAATTATTGTCATAAAAAAAAATTAAAAAGAGGAATAAATACATTAGTTTGAGGAAGCTAAGTGCCAATGTATATTGGGAGCGGTTTTTTATTAGTGATGATGGTCGGATTAGTATAAGGATATTTTTATTTAGTTAAAATTAAAAACATGGTTTTCTCAATATAAAAATATTCACTTTCACTTTGCCTTTTTATATGTTTAACGTTATTAAACACAGAAAACAGATATTTTCATAATTATGTTATTGTTTATCTATCTTAGTGGCAATTTTACTTATTGAACAAAATCACAACATGAAAAAAGCTTATTTAAATGAAATTGAACTTGATTAATCTTTATCATTGTAGTGACATTCTGATACTATAGAATTGAATGAACCTTTAAATTTGTTAAAGCAGGAAACTATGGAATGGAATGAATCACTAGAACTAAATTCAAAAGATAAAGACAAATCATATATTAAAATAACAAATACTTCTTCATACATACATTTTTTAGTCAATAAAACTATAACATAGCTTGATGAAAAACATCATAATGTTTAAATGAATTCAAAATAAGTGCATTAAGGTTGTATTGGCCGTAAGGTCTCATTTAAAAATTTAAGACAAATATTTTGGTCGTATAATTCGTCGAAAATACTAATATTCTACAGTACTAAGAGTAAATAAATATGTAAAATATTTTTTAGAACTATGAAGAAAACTTTACAATGGTTTTAGAACATTGTATTGCTCATTTATTTCACTTTTTAGTATGACTGTACGCCTTATTACACAGTTTTTATGCTATAACTTTAATACTAGCTCGCAAAAGCAATTCATTTTAATTGCAATCGATTATAAAGGTTTTCTTTTACGTATACACAAATTTACAAGAACTAAACACTATTTTTTCAACTTAATTTTTTCAATAACTACGACGAGTCTAGCTATATTCAGAGAATCTCCATAAGAACCCACGTTAATTTTAAACTACAATATCTCGAAAACTAGCACGTAAATCATATTCAAATTTGGCAGAGACGTTTATAATGATATTATTGACCTACTGACGAAACTTTATTGATCTGACATTATTTTTTACATATAGCCCATACAACCTTAAATAATGAATTGAATAATAACATTTCTCTTGTAAATAAAAAAGAAACGGTTCATTAATTATTATAGCTTCTTTTGTAACTTAAAAAAAAAAAAATCAGCGTGCGAAGCGCGCGTGTCGAACTCTAGTAATTTAAAAAACACATCGTACCTGTAATAATACCACAGTATTGGTGTCAAATACCAATACCAAATTTATATGGGTCTGAAGTTTGCAACACTGGAGTGCAATGAAATAAAAAAAAATTGATTTTCTTCAAAGATATAAAATAGGCCGTTGTTATTTGTATGCCAGATCGCTGTGGATAGGTATACCTATATATACGTAAAACCTAACCTTCAATTTTCTTTAGCCGAAGAATTGACGCTTGACTAAAGAAAAAAATAGGCAAGGATTGACGTTTGACTAAAGAAATAATAGTCCCTTCCATGTCAGACTTTCAAAACAGTGATTTTTACATGTTTCTAAGTGGGTTATAGGTTATTTGTACGACAGATCTGTCCTACAAATAACAACACCGTATAAAATAATATAACATAATGAAAAAGGTTTAGATAAAAATGTTTACTGTCTAGTCACTTTAATTAATTGTAAAAATTATTTTGTTAGATTCCAACAATGCAAACTTCAGACCTATGAATTTATTATATATGTACACCCAGTGAACATTGATTCGCGTGGAACGTACCCCCTCAGTTTCAAAATCCTAAAATCCCATTAGCTAATTTGGGTGTAACCACTAACCTTACATTCGAATTGACCAATGGGATTCTAGCATTTTAAAACTGAGGAGGCACATTCCTCGCGAATCACATATTCTCATACAACTGCATTTCATTTTTTGTGTTTCATATATATATATATATATATATATATATATATATATATATATATATATATATATATATATATATATATATCAATATTCTATAATAAAAGAAATGCAAGGAATAAAGATCAATTTATTAAAAGAAAATCATTAATTTTTATGAAAACTAAATATTTATTCGGTTGACAAAAGTTTGTTTAATACAGAGAAGTTTTAGAATTATAATAAATTATGTCAAAAATCATGTATTGTACAGGATATAGACTTAAGGGGGTATATTGGAGCCAATTACAGATTCCTACATCGAATTTTGGATCATTGAAATTAAGTTAGAAGTTTTTTAAATTTTTGCAGTCATTCAGTGTTTGTAGTGGATCAATGAACGCCGGATGACAAAGATAATTTGTAAAATTAAAAATTGAATAAAAACAATAAAAAATAAAGGGTCTGAAGTTTGCAATGTTGGAGTGCGACAAAATAAAAAAAAATTGATGAGATGAAAATGTAAGAAAAGATAAATGTCAGTGTATAATACTTCAATTCATTGTTTGTCAAAAGCTGTCACTAATGATGGGTCTGAAGTTTGCAACGTTGGAGTGCAACGAAATAAAAAATAATTCATTTTACTTTAAGTTTATACAAGTTAATATTAATTTTTCGTGTAGATTTAGGGTTTTATAGTATAAAATAACTTTATAACAAAAATTTCGATAAAATTTCTATTGTTCAATAACTTTAATCAATCGTAAAAAATTATTTCGTTGCACTCCAACGATGCGAACTTCAGACCCATCACTAATGCAGCTAGCAGCTGATTTTAACTTTATGTATCTACATTTTCATAATTGTGGCACATAGAAAGCATAATTATTTAACATAAAAATAATTTTATTTTTATCATAAAAAAGTTACTATAAACAAAATTTCCAAATATTATAGTCATTTGCTCAGAAATTTATTATCTAGTAAAAAACTACTTTTTGCTCAAACATTGGAAAAATTTGATGCAAGACAAAAGCACTGGTACCTATCATGTATAATTAAAACATATACTTATTGAAATAAACAAACCTTATTTATTTTTTCTCTTATTTTCAATATCCTTTACTGCCTCCAGAATAATTGAGATTATAACCAAACTTTATTTTTTCAACAAATTTTAGTCCGCGGTATAGTAAAATTATTGAAAAATGGAGCCCTAGTCTTGACAATTGCTTTATTCAACTCCATGTTCGTGTTTGTACTCTTTAAGGTTTTCAATAGAAGCGTAAAAAATACTGTTACTCAGTGAATCGTAAATTTTTTGTAAAGATATCTTTACTACGGCAAAAATTCCACTAATCGTTCAAAAGATCATAATCTTTCCTTTCTTTTATCAAAAAATTATTATAAATTTATTTCGACTCCTAATTTCCTTTTCCTCTGTCTTTTTTTGTATTTGTCTTTTTGTTTCTTCTTCTTCTTCTTCTGTCCTTTTGGTTGGCACTGGTGTAAACGCTTGTGCGCTCTTAGAGTGAATCTACATAACAGTGAAACCACATTGCGTGCTGTGCCTCGTGTGCCGTGCGATTTGTGCCGTACCATAAAGAAGTTGTTGTTCGACATCTACAAAGTTTATTGGCACAGGGTAAAGTGGAATAGACCTACACTTTGTCAAAGGTTATGTGCAATGAAATCGGAGCAGAGTGGATGTCTGCTCTCTCTCTTTCTGCATTACTCTAATTATAATTATAATTAAATTAAATTATTGGTGCAAGAAAAAAAGTATCTTTGAATGGAATTTCCTTTGATGGATTAATAAATATTTTGCAAGTATTCAAGGCCCACCTGGAATTGGTAAAACAACAACTTTTGTAAGAATGTAATTTTACTATATTATACTCTTTAGTTTGTAAGGCATTTAAGAGTTTTTACCTAGCAGTATATTTCAATTAGTTAGGTTGGCGGCAGTGGCGTCGTCGCGAGATGGAGCGTTGCGAGAGCGCGAACAGACAGAACGTCTCAGACCGCAGAGCTGAGCGAGCGCGTAGGGCGCGTATAGCGAATCGTCGCTGTTCTGGGCCTCCTAACTCCCCGGGTGACGTCGCGTCGTAGGGGAGCGTCCAGAATAAGGCCGTTGGGTCGTCGCGTTGTAGCCAAGAGGCGAGGCTGTAAAGCTGAGCGTGCGAGGGCAGAAGAGCCGAAGGTTGTCGAGACCGAGAAACAGAGTGGCAATTTGGCCGTGTAGCGAGTTCTGCGAACTCGAAGTTTATCTGTTTGTAATTTTAATCAGTTTTCACTTTAATAAACTAAACCTATTTAATCTAATGGCCTTGTTTCTTTCGCCTATCTGAACAAGCCCATGTGCGCGTGAGCCTTAATGCTGCTGGTGAGCTGGTAAGTAATCGGCTAGAAAGCAGTTTATGACACTTTAATAATCGATTTCGCAAAAAGGAAAAATAATTCAAATTAAAAAAAAAAAAAAATAATTTATGTATAATGTAAAATATTTGACAGGTTTATCAGCTGATAACATTGTACTTACCCTGCTGAAAACGACCTATTGAAACCAATTTATTCCTCATTCAATTTTGGTAACACTAAATGGTTATCAATACGGGTTCAATCGGGTTAATTGGAAGCCCGATTAAGAATTAATCGGTTTTAATGTCAAATTAATTGGGATAGGGTTAAATATGAATTTTCCGTATTAATTTCAATCGGGTATTATTGGTTTTAATTGTAAATGTGCTTAATCGGTTTTAATAGGAATATTTTTTATTCGGATCGAATCGGATTGAATTGGATAGTTAATTAAGTGTATATTTTTATATTGGTTTTAATATGACATTTTCATATTAATTTCAATCGGATGTTATTGGTTTCAATTGTAAATTGGTTCAATTGTGCTTAATCGGTTTTAATAGAAACATTTTTAATTGTATTGAATCGGATTGAATTGGATAGTTAAGTGTATTTTTTTATATTCGTTTTAACATGACATTTTCATATTAATTTCAATCGGAATTAATTGGTTTCAATTATAACGGTAACGGTTCTGAATATACAAGTTCCAGAATTTGATGATGCATATGTCTCTGTAGGTAAATGGTTAGTGTGCCCGACAGCTGCTGTGCTGAGGACCCAGGTTCAAATCTCGATGTCACCGAATATTTTTTTATTTCTTTATTTCATTTATTCTTCTCTTAAATTATTATTTCCTTAATAAAATTCAATTTTAAATAATTAATAAATGTTTAAAATATAAATAAATATTGTTAATCATTTTTTTGTTGTTAATACAATAAAATCCGATTAAAACCGATTAAAACTACAATTTTCTGGTCATAATCGGTTTTTATTGTGATCAATCGATGCAACTGTTAGCAATCGGGAAATTGCGGATCAAGATTCCCGATTCATGCCGATTAATTTTTTATGATTTGGTTTGAATAGGTCGTTTTCAGCAGGGTAGTGCGTGTTGCTGATACCTTTGAGGCTTGGTCGTCCTACAAGAATTGCTAAAAGAGCACTGCCACATAAATTATTTTTTTTTTTAATTTGAATTATTTTTCCTTTTTGCGAAATTGATGATTAAAGTTGTTGTTTTACCAATTCCAGGTGGGCCTTGAATACTTGCAAAATATTTATTAATCCATCAAAGGAAATTCCATTCAAAGATATTTTTTTTTCTTGCACCAATAATTTAATTTAATTATAATTATAATTAGAGTAATGCAGAAAGAGAGAGAATAGACATCCACTCTGCTCCGATTTCATTGCACATAACCTTTGACAAAGTGTAGGTCTATTCCACTTTACCCTGTGCCAATAAACTTTGTAGATGTCGAACAATAACTTCTTTATGGTACGGCACAAATCGCACGGCACACGAGGCACAGCACGCAATGTGGATTCGCTGTAAGCGCCGGAGCCTTTCTACAATAGATTCAGATCTGTGTTTAGTTCAGCTGTTCAGCTGTTCCGTGGTCTGAACGAATCAAAACGTGAGTTTTCCGTCTACCTAGTATTGTATTACCAATGATCATTAAATTAATTATACTACTACGTGCAGCTTTGGCGCAAAGTTCTATGCGGTTACTTATATAGCGTTTATACCAGGTGAAGTTTGGAATTTGATTTTTTATAAAAAGAAAATTATGAATTTTATGATAATTAATTATCTTTTATCTGTTTAGAATTCCATTATTTATATTTATTGTTATTTTAAAATAAATTTGATAAATATGTTATTTATTTAAAAAAATTATAAAATAATCATGTGTTTTCAAAGCTATAAAAATACCTAAGTACTTATTGTGTATAGTGATAAGACCATTAAGAAACAATGGACAATCAAAAAAAAAGTTTAACATATAATCAGACCTTCATAATAATCAGACACCATATATTACTTGGTAACAAAGTTTACTTCAATTCATGATTAAATATTTAATACTATATTGGAAATAATGGAATACTAAATTTACAACAAACATGCACGCAATCCGTATACTTTTCGAAAGACGAAAATGGTAATGAGCTGTCTCCTTATCAAGAACAACTTGCTTCTGCAGGTATCTAAAAATTCGAAAAATTAAACCTTTTATTCTGTTTAACGAATAAAATGAGTATATATGAGACAGAGAGAACTATCTTGAGATTAAGGCTCCGCGGAACAAGAGAAGGAATTTCGGAGCACGTACGTTCGTCCTCATCTTAATACCGAGTTGGTCGAGAATGTCGAGATTGAAAAGACGAAGATTCTTAGCTTAATAGGCCAGGGGCCTGATTCTAAATGTGTCTCGGCCTCGAGACAACTGCTTTTCCTTTTAAAGGAGCTCCCTGACTGGTCTACAGCTCCGGATTTGGTGTGTCTCGACGTCGAGACAAATTTAGAATCAGGCCCCAGTAAACAAAGGTCTGAAATCGACTTTCTCTGGTGAATGGCTGCATTTTGGATATTTGGTAAAACACATCGTCTAAGAACGATGGTCAAAAATGCAGCTTCCAAAAACGCCGGCGTCACCCCTAATTTGGCGAAAAACCACCCCCGAAAACAGTTTTTCGCGTATAACTCGCGAACGATAAGAGATATCGAAAAAAGTCCCAAACAAAAGTTGTAGAGCGTGAAATTTTACATAAGGATCACCTATCACTTTTTTGCATTTGATAAAATTAAGCCTGAGAAAAGCACGCAGAAGTAACAAACAGCAAGCGGCCGGAGGGGAAGGGAGGTGGGGCCCGCGGCCGCGCGGCTGCGGCAGCGGCGGCGCGCCTCGGCGGCAATGTTGACATGTGAGCGCGCGCGTGGACTGCGTGTCTCTGCGCCGCCCGAGTCGTTTTTCACTTTTTAGCGATTCTAGCTGGCCCAGGCGCCGGAAAATTTTTCGCTTCTGTCTCCCCATGTACACCTGCTGACGCAATTGCATAAAGTAACCATCGCTTTTTATAGATTTTGATTCGTAAAATCTAAATTTCGAGGTTACAATTTAACAAAATTGCAAGAACTTTGATTTAAATGCATTTGTTTGAACAAAAACGCTATTTAAACAAATAAAAACAATCTTTTGCGATCAGAATAATTTTTTCTTGAAAATTCCGGCAATTTTAAGATTAAAATGTTTCATTCAACATCTACGAGAAACCAATATTCAAAGAGTTATAAATTTTCAAAATATTAATTCTTAGCATTCAAGAGATTTTTAATAATAGTCACAAAATTAAACATCAAGTAAAAATTGTTACAGTTACTAATCGTTTACCATCTAAAAAGAGATGTGCATAGTTAATATTACTTTGTATTATATGTAATTCACATTAATATAGGTATGAGTAAATCTCAGGAACTCTTAACTTTTTTGGGAACTCCAAAGTTTAAGCAGACAAATGAATCAACGCTCAAAATGTTTGCGTTGCAATAAAAAAAAATAAAAAAGTCTATTATAAATAAGGGTAACGAATCAGCTGCGTTCATAAATGAAAAAATTGTTGTTAATATACTTTTCCTATCGATATATTTATCTATATAGGAACAGGAACACACTTACGATCGTTGTACAATTTGTTTACCTTTTTTGTGTGTCAAAATCTTGAACTCGAGTCCTGGAAGGTTGATGTGCTATAAAAATTAGCCGAAATACAAAATTTTTTCACCATACCGTCTGGCTGAAAGTACCACTTTCGCAGTTCGCTCCCGGCTGAAACCGTGAATGTGGTACTTTCGGTAAGGATATGGTAGAATAGTAAAATAGAATAGTATATGCGCTATTTCCAAAATTATTCCCCTCTTCCCTGGTGGAAATCCAAAACATTTTCTAACTATTAACTGGCCATTTATATTAGAAACTTGCTATAAAATGGGAATTTCCCTTTTCCAGTTTCTAGCTCCCGGTGAAACGCGTTTTTCCCTATTATTCGAACATTTAATAGATTGAAAAATAGAATGAGTTTTGCGAAGACAAACACAAGCTTGTTCTTGAGTACTTTAAAGGTTTTAAAACTGATCAGTTTTTTTAGTCCGGAAATGGCTAGTAGAAGGCCTGTTGTTATGACAAGGAGTGAGAGAGACAGAATCTAATGGCTACAAATACATTCTACGTAATATCTTCAAAAGGACTACTGTAAATGGGTTTTCTGTCTGCTCATATTGTTTATATTTTAGTAAGCTACCAGTTATAGCTGAATACCGTCCAATTTAACGTCAATTCTTTAAGTAAATTTAAATCGAAAATTTGGAGGTTATGTCCAATCTATTAAATGTGCGAATAATGGGAGAAAAGGCGTTTCACCTGGGCCTATTAACTAGCCATTTTTTCTACCTATTTATTGAGATTGTTGGCCATTTCAGATAGACAAATTTCCACCAGGGTTACGTCTCGAAAAAAATTATAATTTTTTTTTAAGGCACCCTCATCAGACAAAGTTTTTCTTGTTCTTCAAGCTTTTCTAAATGTGAAAATAAATATATACAAGTTCGATTTAATGATATCATTTTTTGGTGACACTTTCAAGTCAATTTTGGATTGAAAAGAATTGACGGAAATTTCAGCTTTCTTTCTTAACGATGAAACTTGAAAAAAGGATTTAATTTTGAAGGTACATTTACTGAACAAAGTTTTTCTTGTTCTTTAAGCCTCTCTGAATGTGAAAAAAATTATTTACAAGCCCGATTGAATAGTATACTTTTTCGGCGCCACTTTTTAGTATGCCACTTATAGAAATTGAATCATGGTCTTCTAAAGAACTTGATGTCGATGCACCCCTCGTTTAAGAAATCATCAGTTTGTTGGGGGGGGGGAGGTGTTTTATCAAAATGGTAAAACGTTAGATGGGTATTTTCTCAGAAAATGTATTATCGTTTAAAACATTCTCCGAATCTGATACTATAAATTCCGAACAGGAGCTCTTCAGAACACACAAGGGATTTCTTTCGAAAAAAATATCAGAAAACTTTGCGTCTATAAAAATTGAAAACAGATTGTATAAAATTATAAAGATACTTTTTACTAGTAAAATAAAACTCCTAAAAACATTATTTCCTTATATATTTTCCTTATATAGATTCCTATACAATTTTTAGGGGGGAGGTATTTTATCAGAATGGTAAAATGTTAGATGGGTATTTTCTCAGAAAGGTAAAAAAAAATAGAATATCTTATGATAGAAGGGTAACTTTTTCTAAGGTTTAAAAATGTATAATACATAAAAATTCGAAAAAATTTAGCAAGAACGCCATGATATTTTCATTAAATTATTTTTATACGTTATGTATAAATTTTATACATCTAGTTTCCGAATGCAATTTCTACCCAACGATTAAATTATAGAAAATGCAGTGATTTAGAAAAGCTATAACGTCGGCAAATGAGCTAAAAATCGTATAGGAATGGACGATTAAGATTTTTCAGAATTTAATTTTTCTAGTAAAAAGTATCTTTATAATTTTATGCAATCTGTTTTTCTGAGAAAATATCCATCTAACATTTTGCCATTCTGATAAAATTCCTCCTCTCTCACTCTTACTCGCACGTGCGTAAACATGCAGTAAGGAAAAAATATGTTTAAAAATGAAAACGTTTAGTGAATGTGCCTCAACATTAACTTTTGAAATTTCTTTTAAGCTAAAAGTTAGAAATTCCAGAGAAATACTCATTTACTCATTGCCGTAGCAACAAGTTTATTACTGACTATTTTATAAGTAACAAAACTAGCCCACTGTTTTTTTATCTATCTTGACAGAAAATAGAAGAAGTATGGACACACTATACACATAGGTATCTTGTATAACACATTTTCTATTTATAATTCGTAAAATTCGTACTCGCTCCCCGCTGAAAAGGGAAAAAGTGCTGCATATTTATTCGCCTTCCCTCACCTTCGGCTCGGGCACAAATAGTGCGTTGCGCTCAGTACCGGATTTACCTATGGGCACTTGGGGCATAGGCCCCAGGGCCTCCACCAGTCAAGGGCCCCCACAAAATATATCTGACTTTTTCTTTACTCATTGAATTCAAAGATTAAGATTGATAACTTTTGAGAATAGCATATGCTACACTGAAAAATTACTAAAAATGAGAGTACCTATACAAAAATTTATATGTATAACTTGTACCCCGTAAGAACATGTTTCCCCTCATACTGATTTTTTATCATAGTTAAAATATTTCGACATATTTACGTACATCAAATTAATAATTGTTAATTGGTTACAATTAACTATAGTAAAATGTAATATTGAAGTTGAAAGTTGAAAGTTGTTTAGAGGTAATGATACAAATTTTTTTTTGTTAAATCAATGAAATTCTACGGCTGAAATAGTTTAATATTGTGATTAAGTCTTTTAGAAACAGTCACCATGAAGTTTGAACTTGTTTACCATTTGCGCCGCGCGCCGCTTGCCCGCAAACACAAGCAGTCGTATGTCTTTGGCCGCGTCCAGAACCTCCGCACCGGCGCAACGGCGCGCGCGCTCGTCCGTGTATTGGGATCTCACATCGGCGAAAAGTGGAACTACGCTATAGAGCACAGTGTAGTATATCTATATATCGAAAAAATGGCCGGCGGAAGACCGGATTTTAACCAAGAGTGAACTAAGTGGCGCCCTCCGATATCAGATCCCAAAGGTATGCCTATCTATAACGCTCTCCTATATAATATAGGTATGCCTTATAAACGCGGAGAGCGCGCGCGCTTTTGTTTTTACGAGTCTTGCATTCACGTAAGATTCGGGTGCCTGCTAAATATTTCCATGCAGCTTTTACTCGTTAACGCACTCTGACAGTTGACTGTCCTATATCGCATAAAGAAGTATTTCTTTCTATGTCGCTCATTGAATATTTCTTGTAATATTAATTTTTATACATTTTGTGGTTCGTGTCCTGGAAACTTCCATTAAAGCTTTCGTTTAAGGTAAGATACTTATTTCCATTATTTTGATATGTTATAGTAATAGTATAATATATATACTATTCGCTTGTCTTATTATTTTAATACTTGAAAAATTTATAGTATTAAAAATGAATCGAGAAATCGATAGACATAAAACAAAACGTGAATTTCTGAGTATTTCTGCCAAACGCAAAGCAGCAGAGGAAAAGCAAAAGAAAGAAGATGAAGTTATAGCAGAAACACCGCGAATGACTAACTATTTCGCTATCGAGAATCGGTCAAATTCTAATGAAAATCAAAATACAAGCTCTTACTCTGAATCAGATCTACACAATAAAACTTCAGTTCAAGAATCGCCAATATCGACGCTAGAAAATGTGAGACAAGCTAAAAATCGGTTACTTCTAAATTATCCAGACAAAACGCTTTTTTCTGTTTCTGCTTTACGAGAAAATATTCGCAATCAAGAACTATCTACACCTTCACTAGAATATTCAAAACGAAAATCTGATAAAGAGGTAAACATCAGTGTATTTATTATTTCTTTGAATTATGTCGGCTAAATTCGGCAGGTCCCATATTTTGCGCTCGCTAGGCCCAAATGTGTTCGCGAAAGCTGCCGAGATTTTCCGTCTTCCAAATATTAACGAGAGCGCACATATGTAGCGTTGTCACGTGTCGCGTATGCGACGATCTTAACACCTCGTTCTAAATAATGAAATACTATTTTTAACTTACACATCTGAAAACAATTTAAATCAAATGTAACTCATAAATAATATTAACTATTAATAGATTAACGTAACGGTCATTTTACTTAATGTGTTACTTTGAAAGAAGAAAGACAAAGCATTGAATCATTGTTCCAAATTAAACAAGGATATTTTTTTTATAAATTGTTTATAATATGTTTTTAGGTTGAAAATGAAAATAATCTGGGTTTATCACACGACGTTGGATTGTGGCCTTCAAAAATGATAAATTATTATTGGATAGAAAATTGTAACTTGAATATTCAATGTTTGAACAGTAGTGAATTATTGCATGAAAAATTACAAATAAAACAAGATGGGAAAAAAGTCAGAAAATGCAATGTAAGTTTTTTTCAACGTGTTACAAAAACTGGTGAGAGTATAAAGCGTTCATGGCTTTGTTTTTCTCCGACTACCGATCGTTTGTATTGTTTTTTTTTGTATACTGTTTGATGAATTGAAGAAAAGCCCGTTTGCTGATAATGGTTACTTTGATTGGAAACACGCGCATGATCGCTTAGCACACCATGAAACGTCAGCTACCCATTTGAGATCGCTTATAAATTTTAATAATTTGAAAAATATATCTGGACGAATTGATTTTGAGATTGAAATTCTGCTCTCTATTGGCGCAAAGTTCTTAGACGAGTTATAGATGTGATAATATTCTTAAGTGAACGTGGATTAGCATTCCGAGGGAGTAATGATCTTTAGGAAATCCAAACAACGGTAATTTTTTAGGTATTATTGAACTACTCGCGGAATATGAACCTTTTTTAAAAGAACACATAGAAAACTATGGTAATTGTGGAAGCGGATGGGTAAATTATCTTTCATCGACAATTTACGAAGAACTCATACAAGAAATAGGAAAGACAGTGCATCAAGAAATTATAAGACGATTAAAGGTAGCAAAAGTTTACTCTGTATCAGTTGATGGTACAAAAGATAGGGGTCACAAAAATCAAATGACTATAATTCTGCGATATATCGAAAATGACAAGCTAGTTGGAAGGTTCATAACATTTTTAGAAAACTAAGGTCACAAGGCTAAAGATATGTTTGATGGCTTGACTGATTTTTTGCGTGAGAATGATGGTGATATGAAAGATTGTAGGAGTCATTCATACGATAATGCTTCATCGATGAGTAGAAAATACAATGGACTGCAAGCTTTGATAAGAGAGAAAAATGAGTTAGCTGTATGGGTTCCATGTTTTGGCCACTCATTGAATCTTACTGGAGAGGGTGCTTCAAATGCATCAGCGTATTCTACCCAATATTTCATGTCTTTACAAGAATATTATGTGTTCATCTCAGCATCAGATACCCGTTGTAAATTACTCCTCGATACTTTAAAAGCAAATAAAAAGAGTGGTGAAAGAATTATAGTACCAAAAAGAACCGAATGCACTCGATGGTCGGCTCGCGCTAAGGCTAATAGATTGTCGGTTAAGAATTATCCACCATTTTTAGAAGTTCTACTACTCAAGCAGAAGGTTTGTATAAAAAGCTGTTTTCACTAGAAATTTGAATCTTGGCATCGTTTTGGAATGATGCTCTTGATAATCTAAATAACACAAGCAAAATTATACGAAGTCCTAAAGTATTGTTGAATACTGCTTTATCATGTTCGATCCTTGAGGGAAAACGTAGCAAGCAAGAGAGATTCATTTGATCACTATAAACAACTAGGTAAGGAGTTGACAAACATTACCGAATATAAAAGTGATCGCGTGCGTCGAAGAAACGTACGATTGAATCCTCTAGATTATGGAAAAGCACTAGATGTTGAATTTACCCCTTCGGAAAAATTTTGTACACTAGAATTTATTCCTTTAATCGACACTTTCGTCAGTGCTTTGGATAAGAGAATAACAGCCTACGAATTAGTCGAATTACAATTTGGTTTTTTATCAAGATTTCATATATCAAATCCATCTAAAATATCAGAAAATGCGCAGAGATTATTAAGTATATACAAAGCTGATCTTGACGCCAATTTAGAAATGGAACTGCTCCTATTTCAAGAATTCTGTACTCAATTATTAAAATTCGAACCTACCACATCTGAAATTAGTATAGAGCAGGCTATGTATTCATTAATAATAAACCAAAGAGTTAGAGACTCTTTCCCAAATACCGAGATGGTCTTACGAATTTATTTAACATTGATTATCAGTAACTGCACTGGCGAGAGATCTTTTCAAAACTGAATCTCATCAATAATCCACTTAGAGTTCCCAAGAGCCAAATAAGATTAAATTATTTAACACTTATCAGCATGGAACGAGATATTATGCGCGAACTTAAAGTCGATGGTATAATAAAGCGTTTTACTGAAAAAGAAAGCGAGAAAACGTTTCATTTAATTCTATTTATGTATATGTATTTGAAATATAGAATCATTATATTTATCTAATTTATTGTTTAGTTTAATATAAACGGAAATAAAAATATTTTATTTACTAACTAGTACAATTTATTTTCCAATTTTAAATTCCTTACATAGGGCCCCCACATCAATTGTGCCCCAGGATCCTACAAATCTAAATCCGGCACTGGTTGCGCTGGCAACAAGAGTGAGGGTAGCGAATGAACGTAGCACTTTTTTCCCGCTTCGGCGGGGATAAAGTACGAACTTTACGATGGGGGGTGTTAAAAAGAAATAAATAGAAGCTTTGTTAAAATAATAGTTATTGTAGCTGAACATTTCGACGCTCCCTACGAAAACTAGCACCTTTTTTGGCCTCCTCACGAAGACTAGCACATTTCAGAAAACTGCAACGAAAACTAGCATAACTCACGACTTTGCCGCAAATACTAGTACAATTCGCGAGGTTGCCGCGAAAACTAGCATCATTCACGAGTTTGCGCCGAATAATAGTACAATTCGTAAAATTGCGACGAAAAGTAGCACGATTCGCGAGTATGCGACGAAAAGTAAGACGATTCGCAAGTTTGCTGCGAAAACTAGCACTTCGCGTCACCGTATTAATTTACATAAGAGGCAGTGGAATGTGCTAGTCTTCGCCGAAATTAAGCGGATCGGACTATAGTCTTCAACGTAAATCAATGGGGCGTGCTAGTCTTCGCGGCCAATTCTGAAATGAACTAGTCTTCGTGGCAATCTGAATCGTGATAATTTTCGTAGGGAGCGTCGATTTCTACTAATACCACCAGTAAAAGAATTTTTTAATGATCATTGAGAAAATTTTTCATTTAGTCAAAAACAGTCCATTTGACCCAAGAGGGTATTCTTCTTGAATAAGATAGGTATTAGAATTATTAATTCTATACTTGACTCTAGACAAAAATCTTTTTAAATCGAAATCTGTTTGTGTAAAGAGTAAATTTCTCCCTCCCCGAAGCACTATAGTAACATTTTCTCTTAAAAAGTTTTAATAAAAAAATGTTTTACTTATTGCCATTTATTGTTATGATGAATTTTTACACTTATAACAAAAAAATTGGAAAAAAGTTATTCGGAGATAGATCCAGAGGTGCAGTTATGGGTAATCAAACCATAGACTTTATTTATAGTATTTTAACATGATAACTAGCTGAAAATAAGAGCTTCTAACTTCCTGAGCATGGATTTTATTAAAAGATGATGATGTCATTCTTAAGCTACAAAATTACACTCTGAAATTGTATCCACATCCACAATCCAGACGTGAGAAACTTCCCTCGAGAGTTTCTGACCGAAACTTGCTAAAATAGAAATATATCAATAAAAATAACTTTTACATATCTCTATAATTTCTCATTGTTAAAATTTATTTTTTTTAAATAAGATTCAACCTGCAGGTTAAATGTAAATTAAAATGTAGATATATAATGTAAATAAAAACAGTAAATTGCATTGTAGTTAATATCGTAATTAATTACTTGTATTGCATACTCATATTTTCTGCTGCAAAAGGACTCCGTCATAAATACTCATAATATGATCTATTCTCCAAAGGAATATTTTTTTTATTATATTATATTAATTACGAATATTAAGAAGAAAATCCTGCGCGAAGAAAAATAATTACTTTTCAGATAGTGGGAATGGAGTCTTCATAAAAAAAAAAATTGTTTTTGAATCTACAGAGATTTAGACTGAAAAGGTAATTTCTTTTGTCAAAGTATAATTTGGCTTTAAATAGAAAATTATTTCATTTAAATAATAATAATACATGTTTGTAAGAAACTATTGCATCTTGTAGAAAAAATGTTCATTATATCAAATAAAGACAATAAGAAAATTAGTATAACTTATTTTTCTTGTCTCTCTATAAAGCAGTTGACAGATAAAAAATTAAGGTTCAGGTACGAATTGGCACTACCAATTTTTTTAATAGAAAACTTGTGGAGCTTCGCTGCTCACTCATGTTTATAAAATATTTTGTCTTTTAACAAATACTAATATTTAGGGAATATCTTTGCAAAACATATAGATATAGATAAGGCTATTAGTCTTCCCCTTGATAATTTAATCAATACGTATTCTCAAATCTCAATAACTTTTTATCCCTAAAACTCCTTTAAAAATTTAGAAAATTAATAATCTTGTATTTCGGCTAATTTTTATAGCACATCAACCTTCCAGGACTCGAGTTCAAGATTTTGACACACAAAAAAGGTAAACAAATTGTACAACGATCGTAAGTGTGTTCCTGTTCCTATATAGATAAATATATCGATAGGAAAAGTATATTAACAACAATTTTTTCATTTATGAACGCAGCTGATTCGTTACCCTTATTTATAATAGACTTTTTTATTTTTTTTTATTGCAACGCAAACATTTTGAGCGTTGATTCATTTGTCTGCTTAAACTTTGGAGTTCCCAAAAAAGTTAAGAGTTCCTGAGATTTACTCATACCTATATTAATGTGAATTACATATAATACAAAGTAATATTAACTATGCACATCTCTTTTTAGATGGTAAACGATTAGTAACTGTAACAATTTTTACTTAATGTTTAATTTTGTGACTATTATTAAAAATCTCTTGAATGCTAAGAATTAATATTTTGAAATTTATAACTCTTTGAATATTGGTTTCTCGTAGATGTTGAATGAAACATTTTAATCTTAAAATTGCCGGAATTTTCAAGAAAAAATTATTCTGATCGCAAAAGATTGTTTTTAATTGTTTAAATAGCGTTTTTGTTCAAACAAATGCATTTAAATCAAAGTTCTTGCAAATATTGCTAATTTGTAACCTCGAAATTTAGATTCTACGAAACAAAATCTATAAAAAGCGATGGTTACTTTATGCAATTGCGTCAGCAGGTGTACAGGGGGAGACAGAAGCGAAAAATTTTCCGGCGCCTTGGCCAGCTAGAATTGCTAAAAAGTGAAAAACGTCTCGAGCGGCGCAGAGACACGCAGTCCACGCGCGCGCTCACATGTCAACATTGTCGCCGAGGCGCGCCGCCGCTGCCGCAGCCGCGCGGCCGCGGGCCCCACCTCCCTTCCCCTCCGGCCGCTTGCTGTTTGTTACTTCTGCGTGCTTTTCTCAGGCTTAATTTTATCAAATGCAAAAAAGTGATAGGTGATCCTTATGTAAAATTTCACGCTCTACAACTTTTGTTTGGGACTTTTTTCGATATCTCCTATCGTTCGCGAGTTATAAGCGAAAAACTGTTTTCGGGGGTGGTTTTTCGCCAAATTAGGGGTGACGCCGGCGTTTTTGGAGGCTGCATTTTTGACCATCGTTCTTAGACGATGTGTTTTACCAAATATCCAAAATGCAGCCATTCACCAGAGAAAGTCGATTTCAGACCTTTGTTTACTGGCCTATAAAGATGATGTCGCTTTTGTAGAGATGATCATTGGTATAAATACAATACTAGGTAGACGGAAAACTCACGTTTTGATTCGTTCAGACCACGGAACAGTTGAACAGCTGAACTGAACACTGAACTGAATCTATTGTAGAAAGGCTCCCGCGCGGCGCTGCTCTGCGCCGTCCTAGGAGCCTTCTACAACCTCACGCAAAAACTGTGCGTGTACGCAAATTTCACTAGACTTCACTAGAATAAGAAGTGCAACTAACCTTGATTAAAAATAAAAACTGTTTTATAATCACAAACAATCAATTCTTGGATGGTTTTCTGGAGACAAAGTGTGGCAATTTTTAGTCAAGATTGGCTGCACAACTAGCTCTAGCAAAATCTAGTGAGATTTGCGTGCACGCACAGTTTTTGCGTGAGGTTGTAGATGGGATATTACGCTGCGCCGTGCCACCGCTGCGTCGTATCCTTGTTCATTCGTCCCATCCCGGTCCGGAACAAATAGGCTGTTGTATATCTTATACTTATATAAACCACGGACGGGGTGCATATGCTCCAAAATGAAAATTAATCTTTTGATCTGGTTTTCTTACATTGTAAGTGCATGTACAATAGGAAATGTAATGATCACCATTTGTTCCGATTCCCTGCTAAAAAAGAAAGGCAAAAGCAATTACAGTGGATAGGACATTCAGGTTAGTACAGTACTATTTTCTTGTTGGATAAATCTCAGTTTATACACACACACACACACACACACACACACACACACACACACACGCACACGCACACGCACACGCACACGAACACGCACGCATGCGCACACACACACACACACACACACAGACACACACACACACACACACATACACACACACACACACACACACATTTCTCGAAAGGGGTTTATAAAGCCCGTCTTTTTATATATAGGGGTTTATCGAGCCCGATTTTGATTATATAGTCCGGGCTTCATAATATTTCTAAATATAGGGGTTTATGCGGCCCGACCTAGAGTCTATTACCCCAGGGTCCATTATTTCTTTAGTCACTTGCCATAGGAAACTCTCGGCTGTAGGTACTAATATACAGGGTTGGGCTCCATAAACCCCGATAAGTGTGTCTATATATATATTATTATCCCCCCATCCGTTTATGGAGCCCATCCCTGTATATTAGTACCTACAGCCCAGAGATCCCTATCGCAAGTGACTAAAGAAATAATGGACCCTGGGGTTATAGACTCTAGATCGGGCTCCATAAACGCCCGAGAAAAATATTTTATTGTATATTCTGTTGTAGAGGCTGCTGTGGAAATCCTCCCTGGCTGGCAGTTCTCCCTCCTCCAGGATGTCGAGGGAGGAGACGTAGTCGTAAGGGAATACTCCCTTCCTCTTCAGCAGCTCTATCTGCTCCATAGTGTAGCTCTTCCGGAATTCTGGTTCGGCGATGTTCAGGCGGTCCAGGTAGGACGCCAACTTCTCGAGGGAGGAAGCCATGAAGCGGAGCGAGTCGATGAATCGAAGTTGAACCTCAGTGCCCTCGACGTATTTGGTGAAGGAGATGTATTTTTCTTTCGTCTGAGGGATGAGGCTCACTCGACCACCGAATCGCGTTGCGATCTCCATGATGAAGAGGTGGGAGTCGTATCCGCTCAAGTTGTGGAAAACCACTGGCACAATCCTCGAATCCTGATACTGCAGGTTGCTGTTATGTGCTGGGCCTCTATATCTGAAAAAAACAAAATATATTAGAAAAGATACAAATTGTAAGGTGGAGGGGGAAAAATGTAAATACTTACTTTCCCGTGAGATGGCAGTGGTCCCTGACCTTCTTGTCCTGGCCGGTGAATGGCTTTCTGCACATGTAGTAGAGTGTAGCCTTCTTGTGATCGTCCTTCTCTCGCTGTGTGAGGTTGTCCATAGGATGAGGGTTTTTAAGAGCATCGTTTAGCTCTTCGGCGAGCTCTCGCAGCTTGTCAACGAACCATTCCGCCGGATTCTGCCCATCCTCTTCATCCTTCCTGTAGCTGGTGTAGCCGCAGCGAGTCTCATCGAAGCTGCACTTGATGTAAAAGCCTACACTGAATGCCTCGTGCCGCTGGTAGGCTCGCTCGTTGTTCGCTACAAGCTTGAGTACGTACTCAAAGTCGGCGTATACAATGAAGGGCACGCGTTCATTGTTTTTGAAATTCTTGAATTTCAGTATTTTCTCCTTCTCTGCGGGCAGCTTCACCTTGCATTTATTGACTTGTACACAGTCTACCTCGTGAGCCTTCAATTTTTCATCACTTCTGAAGTAGTGGAGGCAGCGATCGCAAATAAATGTTTTATGACTCCGAGATGATAATTGCTTACTGGCCAGCCGAGAGAGATCCTTGATCCAGACATAGTGGAACTTGGGCACTACCTCATCCTCTTCTTCTTTATCATCCTCATCCACATAATGGTCTTGTACGAGGAGAAGGTTGACGTGTTTCTCCTTCTTATCTTTTGTCACGTGGCACGGTGATACCTCGAATTTTCCATCTCTCTTCTTCAAGATGTACAGGTTGATGGACACCTCATTTTGTCGCTCGAATTTGGCGATCTGCCTCGGCGACACTGGAAACCCAATACCCTTGAAGTTCAACTCACCTTCAAAGGCCTTGTACTTGATCACTCTACGAGCATTTTCGCTAACTGGATGTAGCGCCGAGAGTACAGCCCATAGGAAGCACTTATCGTCTTCGTTTTGCACGTTGATGCAGGCTTTCTTCTTTGTTATTTCGTCGGGCAGTGGGATGTAGGAGTTTCCTCTCATGGGATTGAACTTGTTCACGTTAACAGCTCAAGATGGAGCGCAGTGTCCAGCCGGAGTCTCGTTCCTGGAATTCCTCCATTTCGCAGAGGACGGGCTGCTCGACGTTGGCTGCGAACCACTCGCTCAGCTCAGTGGCGGTGTAGATTGGAGCGTTCTTCGTGTTGAAGTAGAAAATTTCCACTGTTTCCTCGTTGCCTGTGACCTTGGTGTATTCTGCAGCGAGCACTACGTTGACCTTGAGTGCGTTGTGTTCCTCGAGAGCTGTCTCTATTTTCCCAATAAAGATGGCTCGAGCGTCTTCGAGGAATGCTGTTGCGTCCAGATGTTGGTGGTTGCTGATAAATCCGGTCTTTATGCGGCTATCAAAGGCCGAGTTGATGTCATCCCAGCTGACTCTTGCCAAGCCTGCACCACGTATCGCAGAGAAGGTGAGCATGCTCTGTCGTATGCTGTACAGTACAGCGATGGTCGACTCGCATTTTCGCTTCTCGTGCACGTTCGTGCCTGGGCTGTGGAGAAGTCTCTCGTACATCTCGATGTGGTCAACGATTATGACGTTGGCCCATCTTCCAGCCATGTCGCTGCTCACATTACCACCTCTCATCAGCTCCAATGCTTGCTGCATGAGCATGATGGATTCACGACTATCCAATGCCATTCTAAGGAAAAACAAAATGTATTAGTAATTGAGCTATAGCAAAAAAAAAAATACGTTGCAGAATACTCACTTGACACTTTCTCGTGATAGTAGACGTGTAGGAGAGCTACTTGGGGGTATCCTGGAGAAAACTCACAGGAGAGCTCGGATCCTAGAAGTCGCCCTCGACCGGGTTTCTACTCTCGTAGTAGATGGAGAAAACTCACAGCGATGATCTGTTGCCTCGTAGGAGAGCTACTTGAGGGTATCCTGGAGAAAACTCACAGGAGAGCTCGGATCCTAGAAGTCGCGGTCGTCCTCGACCGGGTTTCTACTCTCGTAGTAGATGGAGAAAACTCACAGCGATGATCTGTTGCCTCGTAGGAGAGCTACTTGAGGGTATCCTGGAGAAAACTCACAGGAGAGCTCGGATCCTAGAAGTCGTCCTCGACCTGGGTTATAGTAGATGGAGGTATCCTGGAGTATATTCTCTCAGGAGAGCTCGACACAGCGATATTTCAATGCACCTGGACGTCTTGTACTAGTTCTTGTTGCTTGCGCACACTGAACTGGAATGAGCTCCTCGTCCGGCGGCTCGCCTTTTATAGGGATCGCGGCGCATGCGCAGAACCAATCAGAGAGCGCCGTGGCGTTTTTCCAAGAATCCTATGGCGGTTTGAAATTGCGTCAGCCAATCAGAGAGCTCGGTGCAGCTCTCAACCTGTTAAAAGCGTTTTTCCAAGAATTCTATGCAGGTCTCAACCGTTTTTCCAAGAATCCTATGCAGGTCAGCCAATCAGCGAGCTCCATGGGGGCGGGGCTTGGTAGGGAGCGCGGTGGTGGGGGTAGAGCGCTCTGTACAGAGCGCTCGCTGCAGAGCGGTGGGGGAAGGTCCGTGAGGGTATATAAGCGGTGCACCGCATCGAGGAGCTCATTCGTCACGGAGTACGTGGTGGACGTGCAGGGCTTCAAAGCCGCTGACAACGAGTTCGTCTTCAAGGAGGTGGCCATCGCTGCTCTAGAGGATGATGCTACACCATGGGTCTACAGCTTCAAATCTCCGCACTGGTGGGACGATCTACCGAGTGAGTGCAAGAGCACGAATCGCTGGCTGGAGTTGAACTATCATGGCATACCCTGGAGCTCTGGCGAAATCCCGTACACGAAGCTGGTGGAGAGTGCACAGTATGGTTTGATAGACGCAAAGAAGGCGTACGTCAAGGGGATGGAGAAGAAGAGGTGGTTGCAGGATATATTGTTAAATATGTAAGTATACTTACCTCATATATAATCTTTGTTTACTTTATCAAACGTAATTTTGTAGAACTATATGCAACGTCGAGGAGATGGGCTGTCCTTCGCTGCAGACACTAAACCGAGAGGAGCCATATATACAGTGTACATATCATACCTTGGAATATGGCAACTGCGCCGTTCAGAACGTATTCGCATTGAAAAAGTGGATACTTGACAGCAGCAGCAGCCGACCAGAGTCATCGATTGGCAGCTTCTACGTGAGCGCCGACGACAATGCCGTGGATGAAGTGGATTTAAGTCAATGTAAACCTCTACACGTAATGTTAAGTGGAATGTATAATTAATAAATGTAATAATGGAGAGGTAATTGTATGTGGTTGTACCTCACAGGTGGGAGCGATGGTTGGGGCTCCCACTATTTAAAAAAATAAAAAAAATGTTACTCTATGAATTTTGAATTCCCGCCCATATCTCTGTCGGATAGATGGAAACGGCGAAACGGACAAAATTTTAAGAGTTGTAATATGACTATTAAAAAATGAAAAAGTGAAAAAAATGAAAAAAGTGAAAAAAATGAAAAAAGTGAATAAATGAAAAAAGTGAAAAAAGTGAAAAAAGTGAAAAAAGTGAAAAAATAATAATTAATTAATAATTAATTAATAATAATTATTTAACAAAATACCACCCACCCTCACGTGAGTGTAGGTGGTTGTCAAGTGTTGGAGCATAGCCTGACTTATAGCCGGCACCGCGCCGACTCAGCAGTAGGCAGCGCGACGCCTGCCGCTTGCCACCTAGATGAGCGCGCGGAACTACACTTCCAGCGCGGGGAAGTCCCGGCAGCGCGACGTCTGCCACTCGCCGCCTAGTGGAGCGCGCGGAACTCTCGGCGGCGCGAAATTGGCAGCATGGGAATTCGGATATAGTATACATAGCATATATAGTATATATAGCATATAGAGTATACAGTATAGTATAGTATATATAGTATAGTATAGTATATATAGTATAGTATATAGTATAGTATATAGTATAGTATATATATGTAGTATATAGTGTGTGTGTGTGTGTGTGTGTGTGTGAGTGTGAGTGTGTGTGTGTGTGTGTGTGTGTGTGTGAGTGTGTGTGTGTGTGTGTGTGTATGTATGTGTGTGTATATATATATATATATATATATATATAGTATATGGCATTTATAGTGTATAGTATTTGGGTTATCAACTGCCGGTAGACTGCCGGTAAGGTAGAGCTGGGTGATAATGCTCTGCTGATAAGGTAGAGCGTTCTGACGGTAGAGCGTTCGACCGGTAGAGTTGGGTTAGTGATAATGCAGTCTGCTCTGCTGATAAGGTAGAGCGTTCGGCCGGTAGAGTTGGGTTATTGGCATCCCTGTAATTACCGGTAGTGCTCTATATTACCGACGGAGTTGACCTTCCTACAATTACCGGCAAGGCAGTGCTCTACATTACCGACCGAGTTGGCCTACCAGAAATTACCGGCAAGGTAGCGCTCTACCTTACCGACCTAGTTGGGTTATTGACCTCCCTGCAAATACCACCCACCGGCAAGGTGGCGCTCTACCTTACCGACCGAGTTGGGTTATTGACCTCCCTGCAATTACCACTCACCGGCAAGGTAGCGCTCTACCTTTCCGACCGAGCACCAGATGGCGCTGTTGACTGCGCCAGAACCGGCCTAGCTCACCCACTATACACGTAAGGGAAAGAAAATGAAAACATCTTATACTTTGGTCAGAACATTTTAGAACAGATCAGCAAGTCTAGAGTTATATCTACCTTTGTAGGGTATAGTTGGATCAAATATATAAGGTACATACATCTTGAACTCAACTATGTACTGTATCTCTGGTTATGCTGGCAGCAGCTACTATCGTGACAGGCGTCGTGGGCGTCGTGGCGAAAGCTGTCGCTGCTACCTCTGCTGCTTACGTACGATCTGGCCCGGCCGTATCCTTCCTTCTTGAGCCCCCTGCTGCTGCTGCTGCAGGTTCACTGCCTCTTCTAAGTAGTTATCTCACTTCACTTGCACACAATCACAAGTACCCGCTCGCTCGCAGCCGAGAGTCCGAGACACCTTCACCTAACACATGCGTGAATACGTCTCGCGATAACGGAGCTGCGACCCGTCAAAGTGAGATTATGGCTGTACGGTACGCGGCGCCCGCCTCGTGGGTGTGCTCTGCACGCGGTGCGAACCGCGTGGTCGGTGATCAGCTCGCATTGTTGTCACTTCAGCGGGGGTTGCGGGGGCGCGTCGCGGCTCGACACCCGGCAGTGCTCAGCGTCATGCTGTCATGCATGATAAACATCACTCGTATCTAATACATCATACACGAATAATATGACTATGACCATTGCGCGGTAACATATCCGTAAAAGGCGGTCACTAATGTCTTTTAGACGGTAAATTTTTCGCTTGTTAACTTTACTATTTACCGTATGATAAAAAAAACTATTTATTTTTAAATATTATGCAAAACCATGAGTGTATTGCCCTCCGCAATCACATTATTAATCATTCAGCAATGTTTCACGTCGATATTTTAAGGCACGTCGATATTTTAAGGCATCTAAGAATGGCATTTGAACGAAAATTTCGTTCAAATGCCATTCTTAAACGCTTCCGAATATTGACTTGGGATTTTGTAGAATGATTAATAATGTTATTACGGAGGGCAATACACTCATTATTTTTCATATATCGTTATATTTTTTTTTCTACTAAAAATAAGATGGTTTTTGCTCGGTCGGTAAAAATTGAGTTTGACACCCCCTTAATTATGTATTATGGGAAAGGTAAAAATAACAATTAAGTATTTTTAAGAAACTTAAATAAATAATGAGTTTATTAAAAACTAACTTATAAAATTACAATGGTACTACTTATAAAATTACAATAGTAATAAATAATGAGTTTATTTTTGTCCGTCTAAGGCACCAATACAATTTGGATATATTGTCACTTCTTCCAAAATCCATTGGCAATCTCTATCTATTTTTGTTTTGTTTGGAAATTCCATATACAATGGTCTCAACACTTTGTAAATTGCAAGACGTACTTCAGGAATTATGCGGCATATTACTTCTTTTGAAATTCTGAACAGCCATGCCGCTGATTTAACATCGCTTCCATGTCCAAGTATACTGAAAAATTATTAAAATACGTTTAATACATAATATGCGATTAATATAAAATTTAATTTTCACAGAATTTACCATAATATATTTTAACATGAGGTCACTGCCAATCTTAAAGCAGGTGGTAATGGCTCTCTATTACTTTTTTTGTTATCTTCTCTTCAATTAAATCAAACAAAGTCATAAATTGTTGAACATTCATTCGAGTGAATTTTTCAAACTGTTCTTCATCATGTATCATAAAATATTTGAAGATAGTTTCAAAAGCTCCATACTTTTCTCTCATCATAACACATAAATGTGGCTTTACCCACCATCTTCTAAATTTTTTTTTCTTTTTTTTTAACAATTTTAATAACATCATTATATTTCTAATAAATGTACACAATGTTCTGCTTCATTTATTGCTCTCAATATTTGATTACAATTATAATTTTTCTGGAGTCGTTCGTTCATCTTTTAACACTTTTAATAACATCAGTATCACTGTATTACTATATACTATATACACTTATATTACACTGTAAAAACTGCTGTCTAAATTTACGACTTTCAAAATTATAATAAAATTACAAATTTTATTAATATCTCAATTATATTACAAATTACAAACCTCGTAAAATATATAGGCCCTTCACACAGCTCTGAGTTACAGATACAGTGAGACACAGATACAAACAATAACATGGGTTTCTATATCTATATATATTAGTTACAAGTCTTATACAAAGGAACAAGAGATTTGTAACCCATATATCCGTCTGTTCCTCATATATATAAATATAGTAAACCATGTTATTGTTTGTATTTGTGTCTGTAACTCAGAGCTGTGTGAAGGGCCATAGGGTTATACTGTTTATCAAGGAGCGCGGGAGCACTCCGAAGGCAAGTATAGAAGAAGCCTAAAGGAGCGACCCGTGCTACATATACATTGAAATGGGTGTACGAAAAATTCAATGCGCTTTTGCGTTTATTGCGTTAGTTTTTACTATATAACATATCCCTCTTAATCGAAAGCCATTTCATTGCTCTACTCAAATCAAAAGATTTTATTTAAAAATATTATCTCGTTCAAAAGATATAGAGAGCTGAATTTTTTTATGTTCTGTTTCCTTTCCGAACTTTTCTTCTCGTTATTCCGATATCCGGTTTGCAGCTCTTACGACACTTCCGGTTGTCGTCTATTTTACGCTTGTATATCTATATATATTTATATATATAGTACATATACATACCCGTATCTGGTTGACGCCTAACCTTACATATAACATGTCAGTATTTTTATATACAAATGTTATCATTTAGTGAGTTAGGCATGTTCTTGTTTGTGCACATAAGGATTGTGCACATATTTATTGTGCACAGATAGCATTGGTACAGATCTATATATATATAGATATATACCAACGTTAAAGTGTGCACAATTAATATGTGCACAATCAGTATGTGCATAAACAAGAACACGTCGTGAGTTAGTTATAATAATATATTTCAAAGATCTCAAGAAATCAACTAATTATGAGAAGAATTATGTGTATCAATCAACGGGAAAAATAACTTTTATTAGTTAGATAAGTACTTATTATATATATACATACAGATACATATACAGATTATTTCATTTTGGATTTGATCGGAAAAATATAACCTATATAAGCAGCTGTGAATATCAATGGGCAATAACAATATGTTATAATCAGATAAGTAGCAAACTTTTATTATAAAGTTATAAATCAATAAAGTTTATAATAAGTATTGTTACTTTGTGAAATCTTGTTTTTACTTTTACAGAGTACACCCCCCCGCCAGACGCTGCTTAGGGGACCGCGAGCAGCTCTGCCATCCATGGCCGTCGTCGTACCTGAAAATAAGGTTAATTCGGTGGAGCCTTTCGGGAAGGAATTTTGGACAAGGGAAGTATAAGAATCGGAGTCACCCATTATCTTTTTTTTTTTAAATTTTTATTAAAAAAAAAAACAAAAAAAAAACGCTTCGGGACTTAGTCCTCTTCAGCTGGCCCGGGAGTAAGTCCGGCGCCCCTTGTGGCGAGCTTGATTGGGGCAGTGCTTCGACTTCTTTACCCCAAGCTCGCCACACATGAAGCACCGGGGAAGCGCCTGTGCATTTAACGCCTCCCGGGCCGCCTGCTCCTCTTCGAGCGCCCTTTGGAGGCGCCCCTCTTCTCATAGGAGACGACGCTGGGCCTCCTCTTTGGCCCGACGCGCCGTCTGCTCCGCCTTTTCCCTGGCTCGCCTGGCCTCTTCCACGCGCTCCTGCGCACGAGCCAGACGAGCCTCCTCCTTCTTCTGCAAGGCGGCGCGGCGCAGCCTGGCGGCCGTGGCCTCTGCGGCGGCCGCGAGCTCTTTTCGCCGGCCTTGGGCCATTCCGACCCATTTGCCGGCTTGCCGCTCGCCGGCCTCACCGTGGCACTGGAGAAAATCCTCCAGTGCGGCCAGGGCAGCGCCCTCCGCAGCGCGCGAGGACTTGCTGAGGCGTCGCGCCTCCTCTAGAGCCTGCTCCACCGGGACCCAGGCCGCACCGACTCCATCGGTCGGTGCTCCTTTTGGGGCCTGGGTCGGAGCATCTCCTTCTTTTCCTTGTGCGGCCCGAGCCGCGCCGGCGTCAACTTCCGGCGCACAATGATGGGCTCGAGCCGCCTCCTCTTCAATCGGCTCGACTGGTGCTTCTTCTGGCCGAACCCCTCTCTTCTCCCGCTGCTCCTTCGGAGGATGAGGTCGCCGGAGTGGGGACGGGCCAACGCCTGCGTCGGTTGGTCCCGAAAGTCCCCTTCTTGGTTCCGGCGCCTCTAACTCCTCTATGACAAGTGTGGAGGGCTCTTCCACTGGCTGTGGTGCCTGTCTCACCGCGTCTATGCCCTCCACTACCTACTCCAGGAAGTCAATGACGGCGGGGTCAGGGTTGCACTGGATCAATCCAGCAATCACCTTCTTCGCCGTCTCTGCTATTTCTGGAGTCAGGCCCAGCATATCCTGCAACAGGTAAATTGACCCCGGAGATTGGTGAGACTGAGGATCGGAAAACAAGGACGAACACGGGTTAGTACGGACGGCACAATTTCTGGACGACACAGTTAGCGCTTTTCGGACGCTCGGGGGCTAATTGGCCCGACATCGGCAGGTGCAGGCTTCTTCTTCGAGCCCTTTGGCCTCCCTGGGCCTCGTTTGGATTCTGTTGGACCGACCGCACGCGTAGGTCGGCCGTCGCTCGCACGCTTTCCTGTCCTAACTAACAGCGCGGTCTTACGAGGTGGACCGCGCCTCTTAGCCGTCGCCCGAGGCTGTACATTCCCCTGGCTAACTCTGTTGCCCGCTGGCACGTTACGTTCGGCTGAAGAGTCCCTCGGTGGTAGCGACTGGGCTACTTCTTGACTACTTTTGTCCAAGTAGTTTTTGGGCTCTTCTGCGGAGACGTATCGCTTGAGTTGCTGCGCATGGACGGGACTGAACGTTCGACCATCCTCACCTTGGATCTCATAGGTGTTTTCGCCTAGAATATTCACAATCGTGTAGGGTCCCGCGTACTTCGGGGCTAATTTGGCAGAAATCCCCTCAGCTGCTGAGGATAGAACCTTATTCTCTCTCCATACACGATCGCCTAGACTGAATTCTGGAGGTCGACGATGAGCGTCATAATATTTGGCTTGTCTCGCCTGCTCCGCTTGCGCGTCGGCCGCCGCCCGGACATGCAATTCGCGGAGCTTGTCCATGCGCGCCACCCAATTATTTATCGCCTCTTGCTGCCCTTGCTCTTCGGCTAACCTGTCTTCCTCCCGCCTTAGTGTCTTCGGTGGGTCAGGCTGTCGGCCGTAACTGAGCATGGCAGGACTTTTCTTGGTAGAGCTGTGTTCTGCCGTATTATACGCGAACGCCAGCTCATTGAGATGCTCATCCCAGGACCGGTGATTCTCCTCAGCGTAAGACATGATCATGGTCTTCACCGTTCTGTTCACACGCCCGACAGGATTGGCTTGAGGGTGATATGATGGTGTAAACGTGCGATGCACGTTTCTCTCCTTTAAGAATGCCTCTAAGGGTGCATTCTTAAATTCAGTCCCATTATCGGAGAGAAACACCTCGGGGACTCCGAACCGCAGATATACTCGTTCGTTGAGCCCTTTTATCACCGATTTGCCATCTACCCTTTTTATCGGAATTACTTCGATCCAGCGTGTGAACAGGTCCTGGAAGATGAGAATGTATTCGTGGCCGTACTTGGTTTTAGGGAGGGGTCCCATAATGTCGCTGGCCACGATTTGCCATGGACGCTGTATTATACGACGTCCCATGAATCCTGCTGGAGCGCGCTGTTCGACTTTGCACTGCTGGCAAATTTGGCACTGGTTCACGTATCTGGCCACATCTCGAGACATGTGTGGCCAATAATACTTCCGCCTTACTCTCTCTAGAGTTTTCTCACGGCCTAAGTGCCCAGCAGTTGGAAAGTCATTCTCTCAGTACTTCGCGTCGCTTTTCGTGAGGGACTGCTAACTTCCATGCATCGTCGTCGCCGAGAGATTCGTCTATGACTTCATTAGGGTTGTACTTGTACAGTCTCCCCCCCGCCAGCTTGTACGTGGGGAAGTCTCGCGGCTGCTGTTGAACCTCTTTCACGATCTTGAGGTACCAGTGGTCGTTTGTATCGCGCTCGAGCTCTAACGCGGCGACCGCTGGCTCTTCTTCCTCGAACATCCGTGAAAGGGCATTTGGGACATTGTTCAACGAGCCCTTTCGATGTTCGACCGTGAAACTGTGGTTATGCAGCTCCAAAGCCCACCTAGCTAACCTGCCGGTGGGGTTTTGGAGATCACGGAGCCACTTCAAGCTGCTATGGTCCGTGATAACCTTGAAGTCGTAGGCCTCTATATACGGACGGAACTTTTTAATTGCCCAGAGAATTGCTAGACATTCTCGTTCCGTCACGCTCTAATTCCTCTCGGCTGCGCTCAGAGTTCGACTCGCGAACTCTAGGACTCTTTCATCGCCGTCAATTATTTGGTATAGCACCGCTCCCAGACCTGTATCGCTTGCGTCAGTTTGCACCACGAACTGCACGTTAGATACCGGTCTGTGTAGAATCGGTGCAGAAGCTACTAGCGCTTTCAGCTTTTGGAAGGCCTCTGCTTGTGCCGTTAACCACTCATATGTCCGATCCTTTTTCGTTAATTCGGTCAGTGGTTCAGCAATTGTGGCGAAGTTCGATAAAAACTTTCTATACCACGAGGCCATTCCTAAGAAGCGTCTCAGCTGACGGAGGTTTTTCGGTACCGGATACTCCATAATGGGCTTTATTTTCTCGGGGTCTGGCTAAAAACCATCTCTATTTACTATGACCCCGAGATATTGGACCTCATCGCGACAGAAAACATTCTTCTCGCGATTTATGTGAGGCCCGCGTCCTGTATCCTGTCCAAAACTCTTTTTAGAACCTCTTTATGCTCCTCGAATGTCTCTGTGACTATTATTATATCGTCGAGACACGAGTAAGCAAAAGGTTCGAGTTCGGGGCCGATGACTTTGTCAATCAGCCTCTGGAAGGACGCTCCGGCATACGAAAGACCGTAGGGCATTCTCGTAAATTGGAAAAGCCCTTTGCCTGGCACGGTGAAAGCCGTAGTCTCTTTGGACTCCGGACTAAGTGGTATCTGGTGGTACGCACTGCTTAAATCCAACGTGGAGATGTATCGCGCTTTCTGCAGTTTGCGCAAGATGCTTTCCATGTATGGTAACGGGTACGCGTCTGGCCTTGACGCTGCGTTCACTTTTCTGAAGTCCACGCAGAAACGGAACTTCCCGTTTGACTACCATTACCACTGGACTTGACCAGCCACTTGTCGAGGGTTCTATTATTCCCGCGACTAGCATTTCCTCCACCTGTTTGTGCATCTCTTCCTCGAGTTTCTGAGATACAGGGTAGTACTTCTTTTTAATGGGTCTTGTAGATCCGACGTCTATTGCATGCTCGATCCACGAAGTACACCCTAGTGGTGCCAGGCTGCTACCGTTCAGCTGAGCTACTAAAGCTTCTATCCCTTTGCGCTGTTCTTCTGTTGGATCCGCCAACCCTATAGCTGATACGGACACGGTGTTGTTTGCGGTTATGGCTGCTACTTCTAACTTTACGCTTGCATCGTCATCCTTGAGATGCAGCGTGTTATCTGTGGGGTCTAAGACAGCGCTAAACTTCTTAATGAAGTAGCACTCCGTATCTAGATCTGGCATTATTGCGACGCGCACTTCTTTGTACACGCCAGCCACGACCATGGGCAGATACACATAGCCAACCACTACTATGCTTTGCCCGTTTGCCACTCGTGCCGTTAGGCCGCTAGCTGGGATTAACTCTTTTCCACAGGCCGTAGCGAGCTGTAGGCCTATAGAATTCATCCCAGTCCAGGAAGCTCCTGTATCGAAGAGTGCTCGTAACCTGTAACCGGCTACGCCTACTTGAAGCCACCATCGCGAGCAAGTTTCTTGGTTGACTTCATTCGGTTGAATCACGGGCACTTCTTCGCTCTCCACTCCACACGATTGGACCGAGTTACCCTCGGTCTCTGGTGAGAGAGCTGGGGGCGGGTATGTGGTCGTGTTTACCTGCCCCCTTGCCGTTTCCCTGTTGGTTTCCGGCAGCATTGGGCTTGTTACCTCCTTTTTGCTCATATCCGGGTTCCCTTCGGTACTCTTGCCTTTGTGGAGGTCCGTTGTTTCTTGGACTTTGCGGCCTAGCCTGGTGGGTCGAGCTACTACCCCCACTAGGCTGGTTTGTACTTTGCCCGCCCTCCCGCCGCCTATTTTCCCAGTTACCCTTCTTCTTAGGTTTTCTGGTTGGCGGCGGGCTAGGCTTTTGCCCTTTGTTCTCGTCGGTGCCTTTCTTTGTCAAGGCCGATAAGCATTCGGCCATGACCCAACGGAACATAGCCTCGAGGCTGTCTCGAGGCTCGTGCTGTTGGTGCCCCATCGCCGCCACGCTTGGACTCTGCTTTTTCCGCTGATCCGTGGACGGCTCAGTTGGCACGTAGGCAAATTCTGGCATGTACGTGCGCTCGGGCGGTGGTGGCGAGTGATACACCTTATCTGCCGCGAGCGCTAATTCGGCTTCCCGGGCCAGGTCCAGGAGCCCTCGGTAATCCGTAATTTGATTTCGCATTACCATCTTTTGCAGTTCTGGCCGCATGTTCCGGTGCAACATGTCTAACTGTTGAGCGATGCTAGGCACCGGAACCAACTTTAGGATCATGGCTTGTAGATTTACCACGTAATCACGCGTAAGTTCGTTTCTGCCTTGAGTTCTCGCGTTTATTTCCACCATGACGCGCTGCTGATGTCCCCTGTCCCCGCCATACATGTGCGTTATGGCCTCTATGAAATCTGGCCACGATCGCCATGTGTGGCGGTTACTCCGGTACCAGGTGGCTGCTACCCCAGTTAGAAGCTCTGACAACGACGAAAGTACCTCGTCGTGTGTCAGATTAGCTAGAGTTCTGCATTCCTCTATTCTTGTTAGGAATAACTCGACGCTCTGCTCCTTTGAGGACCCTGAGAACCTGATGTGCCATTTTCGGACTATCTGGCCCACATCACGGTTCGTCTGCTGAGGCAAATACGTATGCCTCTCAGACGGGTCCTGGGTCGCACCATTCCTAGTCTGGCGCTGGGAAGAATTTCTGGTATTATTCCTCCCAGCCTCTGTTGGGGACTGGAGACTTGGGCTGCTGCTGTTAAATTCCGCATGCGTGAACGTATCTTGGAAGTTCACATGTGGTGATCCTCGTCTACGGCCCGTGCTTGGGGGTTGGACTCCCTCCAATTGCGTACTTGAGGTTGGATGTCGAGCTCCTTAATGTATTCGTACTTAAGCTCTTCAACCTCTTCGACGAGTGTTTTGATCACCATCAGTAGCTGCTCCGATAATATATTGTCTCCGACTGCTATCCCGGCGGTTCGCGACTCACGCTGTCGCGGCCACTCTAGGTTTTGCGACTGCGGTGGGTTTCGCGATTGCTGCCAGAACCCGTGCTGCCCATTTCGTGCCAACAACGACTTTTCTTCGTAGTTGCGCTGGCATTGTCGTTGCCTGCGCTGCTCCTCCAGGAGCACTTGCTGCCGCTGCTGTTGCTCCTGCTGTTGTTGCTGTTACTGCCGTCGCTGTTGCTCCAACTGTTGTTGCTGCATTTGCTGCTGCTGTATTTGCTGCTGCTGCTACATTTGCTGCTGCTGCAGTTGTTGCTGTTGGAGCTGTTGCTGTTGAAGCCGTCCCTCAGCTTCGGCTGAAGATGTCCCGGTGGGTGCTGCAGAGCTCAACATCTCTGTCCCGGAACCCTCCTGGCCGTTTGCCTCTTCCGCTGGCTCCACCCCTGCATTATGTGCTTGTTGTGGAGCGTTCATCCTCCGAGACTCCGAGAGTTTCTGCATCACTATCGGATCATCAAGGAGCGTTATGAACGGATGCGGAAGGTCTGGGTCAGTATTGGGATCCACAATAGTCGACCCAGACTTGTTCATCAACGTTAAGTCGATGAACGCTCTTCGGGACTGCTCGCGTTTAGCAAACGCTAGCTGCTCCGACAGCTCCGGCTCTGGCACGAAATCGGCGGCACTATAATCGCCCATAAGCCACTTGATCACTGTCAGCATATTTACTGACTGCAGATCTGACTGCTGTAGACCAAGGGCTTGCATGGCCTCGTTTATTTCCTCTTCGGGCTGTGTATAGGCCCAATTGAGTATCGCAGATTCCGCAAATTGCGATGATCGGGCCATGGTGTCAATTGTCTGTGCGCTTCCCCACGAACTTATTTTACTAGCGCGAGTAGTATCTGTATTGATGGAAGAGAGAGATTGCCTATTCAACCCGTGAGCTAGCTTTTTTAACGCGAACCCGGGTTATTTTCTAAGAGCTACGGCGGTTGCTCTTAACCTCGATAACGCACGAGGGTTTCCCGTACGCGGCTCTAAAAGAACAAAGCTATTTTTGTAATTAATTACTATTTGTAATTAATTACGCTCAACTACTCGCACTTGTAATTTTAAAATAAATATATGTGAAAATATTTATATATATATATGTGTCAAAACGGACAATATCACCAAAAAACACAAAAAAATAAATACAATTTTCACCTAAAAAAATAAAAAACAATTTTAAAGTTCGAGGGGATTTTTGCGCTCGAGTTTTTACTCGGGCGCACAGTCAACTTTTTGTTCCGAGAGTGCCTGCCGACTTTCCCTCGTTTTTCTACTAACAGCACGAGCAAAGAAAAAAAATTTTATTTTTCGTCCACTAAAGAATAATTCGTATCGAAAATACGAGAGGGGAAGAAAAAAAAATTTTCGCGACGAGAAAAAAATTAATTAAAAAATTAATTATCGCTTAAAAAAAAATTAATTGTTATTAAAAAAAATTTTTAATTGTTAAAAACAATTACCCACGTACCAAAAATTTCGCGATCAAGATCTCTCCTCGTCGGCACTCTGGATCGAGGGTTATTGGCTATCGCTTGCCTAACCTCTCGACCGCACTCTCGCAACAGCACGGCTGTGTCACGCACACGCACACACGCGCCTACGAGCTGCGGCACGAAGAGCCTTTCTTTGTAGCTTATACTCAGCTACGCTGCTGAGCTTCTTCGCGCCAAGCTTCGCCGCGTATCACGTACGCGCCGCGGGTCCTTCTCCACCCCCAAAACGTTGTGGCGCCAGTTGTAACAGGATGGCTAGTGGGGGAAAATCCTAACAAGCCACAGGCCAGCGATGCCCTAGAACACGGTGCCGCGGGTGTCAGACTAAAATGACTTGCCCGGGGATCTGCTCCTGGAATCCCGAAAATAACGCGAAGATCGCACACGAACTTCGCTTTCCAACTAATTGGATCGCTGAGTGAAAAGCGCGCGCTCGAAGAGTAAAGCCCGCGGCCGCTATGCTCAGATATGAAAACGACCGGCGGAGTCGTTTTCCCGCGGAGGCGGCGGTATCCGGGAGAAGGACAGGTTGTAATGAACAACGCGACGATTAACTAGATATCACAGTATATTAAAATCATTAACAAAAGCACAACGCACGTGCTGATTAGAACAAATGAGATAGTTCGCGCGCGACCGTTAAGATTCAAACGCGCGAACGATACGGCGCGCGGCGAAGCTGCTATCCTCGCGCGCGGTGTTATAGTACGGCGGGCTGACACACACCCGCACGTACACGGCACAGAAAGCTTGCACGGGACGATTTCCGTGCGAGCCTTTACAATAAACCCGCGAGAGGAGAGTAGAAAACTTACGTTAGGAAGGAGCAGCCGGTGCACTCGACTCTCTCTCGCTCCCTGTCGCTCGCACAGCAGTTGCGCTCTCTTTCTCTCTCTCTCTCTTGCTCGCTGTATCGGTCGGCAGGCGGGCTGGCTGCCGGCTCGTCGCTCGCAGTCTCGTGCGGCTCACGCGGCTCGGGATCGCCCTCTCTGTCTCTCTTTCGCACGTACGCACCCTATTCGGCTCCTCCACTACACTCGCGATAACTATAAAAAGCTAGGACGGCGCGGATGAGGTAAGTTTTTAGAGACACACTGGAGAGAAGTTCTCGGCACGATGGCAGACACGAAGATGGCTGCCGTGACTCCTATAAAGCCGTAGCAGCTTCGCGGGTACGCGACGGGCATATTACGCGTCGCGAGGCCGTTCTAATCCGGTCAGGATGCTCACGCGCTCGCGCCCCCGGTAAGCATGCCTGCTCGGCGCGGGTAATTCGAATCTCGAATTACCTAACTCGCGCACGCGTTACAAGATATAATTTTAGAAGAATGTTATAAAAATTTGTCTTCATATTTGACAGGGCAAATAGAGTACGTGGATCTCAATGAAGAAAATGAGAGTTTCATTGCTTTCGATGAATCACACATAAAACAAACAACAACTAAGATGTTTATTTAGACAGTATTGGACTCGAAGTACGAAAGAAGTATTATGTTTTGAAGTAAGTTTTTCAAAATAAGAAAAGAAAATTGCGATTTTCATAGATTGTCTATCTAGTTGAAAATTATATTGATAATAAAAATGTTCAGATTATTAGAAAATGACATCTAATCAGTGTTTTGTGTAATAAATAAAATAAAATACCAATATGATGTGTTGCATGAAGTGCATATATAATCAAATTTTATTGATAACAAATAACATAGTGATTAAAAAATGGCATGTAATCAGTGTTTTGTGTTAAATAAAATAAAATACCGGTATGATGTGGTGCATGAAGGGCACATATAATCAAATGTTATAGATAACAAATAACATAGTGACTAAAAAATGGCATCTAATCAGTGTTTCGCGTAATATCAAAAAATAAAATACTGGTAAAATGTGTTGCATGAAGTGTTATATCAAATTTTAAACTTCTACTTAAAATCAGTTTGAAATGTTTTGAAAATAGCTCAAGTATGTATTAATAAGTAATTACGTGTTATGAGGTTCATAAACTTCATAATGTGCTTTTGCATAGAAGAAAATATTGCTGAGTGATACACGAGGTTATAAATATACAATATAATTTTCAGTGTTTTGTGTAATAATAAATAAAATATAGTATGACGTGTTACATGAAGTGTTTATAATCAAATTTTAAAACTTCTATTAAAAATCAGTTTCAAATGTTTTGAGAATAGAAAAACTGTTTATTGAATAATTATGTGTTATGAGGCTCATAATTTTCATAATAAGTTTTTGCATAGAAGAAAATATTGCTGAGTCACATGTGAGGTTATAAATATACAATATAATTTATGATGCCGATTTGAAATTTTGGTCTGAGCCTTGGTTTAAAAAGCATCTGTCATCTTCAAAAAATTAGTCGATATCAGTGCTGTGCTGTTGTACATATTTATTCAAGTGCCAATAAAAAGATTATACCTAATAAACATGGGAATACTGAAAAAAGTAAAAATGATATGTTATTGTGAAAATCTCAACGAATAAAAGTGCTCAGGTAATCTAATATATGATTTCTCACCGTGGGAGACGTCAAAATGTTTCAGAGTTCTTAGTAAATATTTTTCTAGACAAGATTCAGATAATAATTTCAAAAAGTTTTATCTATACAAGAATGTCAAGAAAGCTTTTATTGTCAGTGATTCTTAGTTCATAAACTGGTTGCATTTTTAATTTTACAAGATTATGTGTGGCAATGATGGGTTATTAATACAAGTGGTCTGATCTAATCTACTGAAATCTGTGTAAATCCACCCGGATCCAGCTGGATTTCCCATGTGACATAGATCCAACTGGGTTTCCTAGCTGGATATTTTTGACCGGGTTCTAGTGATAATTTCAACAAATCCAAGTGTTGAGAATAATATAATTAATTATTGGCTCATGGTGCCAATAATTAATTGCGAAGCTACAAAAATAATTAATGATATTATCATATAGCAGTCTTATAGTAGAACTAATTTAAGGTTTTAATAATCAATTTCTAGTACCAAAAAATGAAAATACTTATAATATGCTCTGAAAAAAAATTATAAAAATATGAACTAACCCTGCTGAAAATGACCTATTGAAACCAATTTATTCCTCATTCAATTTTGGTAACACTAAATGGTTATCAATGCTGGTTCAATCGGGTTAATTGGAAGCCCGATTAAGAATTAATCGGTTTTAATGGCAAATTAATTGGGACAGGGTTAAATATGAATTTTCCGTATTAATTTCAATCGGGTATTATTGGTTTTAATTGTAAATGTGCTTAATCGGTTTTAATAGGAATATTTTTTATACGGATCGAATCGGATTGAATTGGATAGTTAAGTGTATATTTTTATATTGGTTTTAATATGACATTTTCATATTAATTTTAATCGGATGTTATTGGTTTCAATTGTAAATTGGTTCAATTGTGCTTAATCGGTTTTAATAGAAACATTTTTAATTGTATTGAATCGGATTGAATTGGATAGTTACGTGTATTTTTTTATATTGGTTTTAACATGACATTTTCATATTAATTTCAATCGGAATTAATTGGTTTCAATGATAACGGTAACGGTACTGAATATACAAGTTCCAGAATTTGATGATGCATATGTCTCTGTAGGTATATTGTTAGCGTGCCCGACTGCTGTGTTGAGGACCCAGGTTCAAATCTCGATGTCACCGAATATTTTTTTATTTCTTTATTTCATTTCTTCTTGTCTTAAATTATTATTTCCTTAATAAAATTCAATTTTAAATAATTAATAAATGTTTAAAATATAAATAAATATTGATTTTTATTTTTTTGTTGTTAATATATAAAATCCGATTAAAACCGATTAAAACTACAATTTTCTGGTCAGAATCGGTTTTTATTGTGATCAATCGGTGCAATTGTTAGCAATCGGGAAATTGCGGATCAAGTTTCCCGATTCATGCCAATTAATTTTTTATGAATTGGTTTGAATAGGTCGTTTTCAGCAGGGAAAAGCTTCGTTTTAAGATCTAATTTGTTAAAAAAAATATCGATCCCTTTAGTATTTATGTAATTTGTCTTCTTAATAATAATCTTTGAAAGTATAAAATAAGTGTTGGAGCGGGTATAAATGAAGGAGGCCAAGCACTTTAGATAAGACAATAATCCTTTTATTGAGGCTTCTGAATAATATTGGCTCTGGAGAGATCTGTAGATGCCCGATATAACAAACTTCCAATGGCTTCTCTGTATGGTGTTTTGGTTTTTATTTTTGATTCTTCTGATTCGTTCGAGTTTTCTTCACTTCTGAGTTCTCTGTTTTTAACTTGTCTTGTCACCATAGGTGTTCTTTGAGTTTTGCATTCGGTCATGTTAAATCTTTCCAAGATTTTCTCTGTGTATTCTGTCTCTTTTAATGCCAAGGGTTTATTTTGTCTGTCTCTGATAATTCTCATTCCTAAGAAGTTCTCTGGTTCTCCTATAAGTCTTTCATTTTAAATACAAGACGACTTAGTTTCTCTCTGATTTCTTCTAATTTTTGTTTGTCATTACCTGCTAGTAGTATGTCATCTACGTATAGAATTAACATAACTACTTTTCCATCTTTTCTCCAGGTAAACAGGCATGGTTCATTTATATCTTTTTCCAGTCCTAGTTTTAGTGCTTCTTCTGAAAACCTTACATTCCATCTTTTTGAACTGATTCTCAGACCATATAGAGCTTTCTGTAGTTTGCATACTTTTGTTCTTCTGATTTCTGCATTACAGTTTATACCATCTGGAATCTCCATGTATATCTCCTCTTCCAGTGTTCCATTCAGAAAAGCGGTTTTGACATCCATCTGAAATGCATCTAGGTCGTATTTATTTATTATGGCTAACGCCGCTCTGATTATCGCTAAACTGGATACTGGTGCATATGTCTCTTTCAATTCGTATACATTTCTGTCTTTGAAGCCTCTGATTACTAATCTGCCTTTGTACACATTTTCACCTTTCTCTCCTGTTTTCTTTTTAAAGACCCATTTCGAATCTATTATGTGTACCTTTTTGCCATCCTTTGTTGTAGAGGGTCTATCAACAAATTGCCATACTCTGTTTTCTTCCATTGATTTTATTTCATCATTTATAGCTTCCAACCACCTATTTTTGTCTTTCGATTCCATAGCTTCTGAGTATGTTGTTGGATCTTTATTGATGGTTGCAATAAAAGCATATCTGATTTCGTCTTCTGAATTGTTTCTATCGCTTGTTATTTCAAAGTTTGATGTTGTTACTTTATTGTTTCATTTTAAGCTTGTATCCTCTAATTGTTTTGTTGTTTGGGTTCTTCTGATTGCCATGTATTTTTCTCTGTTTTCCCTGGTCTTCGTATTTCTTCCGGGTTGATTGCGTTTCTTTGCTTCTGAGTTGTCTGGTTCTTTGTTTTCTGCTTTTCTCTTCTTGGGCCTTTCATCTTTTTGTTTCTTTTCTGGTTGTTTTTCCTCTGGTTTATTTTCTTGATTCTCTTCTGCTTGAGTTTCTCTTCTGAGTATAATGGTACTATTTCTTTCTCTGGATTCTTATGTTCTTCTGTTTCTTCTGATTTGTTATTCTCTCCTGACTTGTGTTTGCAGATATCTTTATAAACGAGTTTTTCATTACATCTGACATGTCTGGAGTGAAGGAATTTTCCAATTGAAGGATGCCAAAGAACATAACCTGTTGGCGAGTAGCCAACCATTATTGCTTTAATTGCTTTTTCTGAGAACTTCGTTTCGGTTATTGGTATTTTGGCATATGCTATACATCCAAATCTTCTGTTTTTCTCTAAGTGATTTTTACCTTTTGGGGTTAGCATATTTATTGGAGTTTCTGAGTTTAACGACGTATGTGGTGTTTTATTGTACAAGTGAACTGCAGTTTCTACTCCCAATATTTTGTAGCGTTTTATTAAATCTTTCTGCAGTTCCATTTAGTTCTGGTGTGTGTGGAGGTGCTACATTATACTCTATCTTTTCTTTTTCCATTATTTCTGAGAATTTTCCTCCGATAAATTCTGTTCCGTTATCAGCTCTGATATAACAAACTTTTTCATCTTTGCCTAATATATTTCTCATTGTTATTAGGAATTTTTCAAGACAATCACCAGCTTCATTTTTGTGATTGACCGAGTAAGCTTTAGCAAATCTGGTGAAGTCATCCACAAATACAATTATAAATCTGTTGCCACCAGGAAATGAAGCTGGCTTTATGGGTCCCATTGTGTCCGTGTGTATTATTTCCAGGGGTCTGGATCCTCTGGTTCTGTCTTCTGAGAAGGGCAATTTTTCCATCTTTGCCATGATACACACTTCGCAATCCATAATGTCTTTGTCAAATTTAATTCCTTTTAGTTTTTCATCTGATTTTTGCATCTGTTCTAGATAACCTAGAGAAGCATGGCCTAATCTGATATGCCATAGCATGCCTTCATTCAATTTGTTCTTTTTGTTATCCTCTGATTTTTCATTATAGTCCAAAATTTCCATTGACTCATTTGTACTCATGTTATCTAGGTTATTTTTTTCTGTTTAAAATTCTTTCATCTAAATCAAAATCGGTAGTTATTTGGGGACTTCTCGTATTTGTTTTTGTTTGAACGAATTTTTCTCGATTCTCCCTCCCAATCTCAGACGTGTGTGTTTCAAGTTTCTCTGTATTCTCTTCTGATAATTTGTTTGAATCTAAGTTCATAACATCCGTCTGAGATTGTTGCAAAAACTCGTCTAAAGTTACCAACCTAGCTATGCATGAATATTTTTCGCAATCTGAATTTACATTGTCAATATTTCTTTGTTTTTCTACTTCCAAATTTATTATCCAATTTGGCTTTTCATATTTCCCTGTAATATATTCAGCACCTTTATTTTTATCAAAAATTTTGAGAATTTCGTCATCTAAATAAATTCCTAAACCGACATCTGCAAATCGTCTGAGAGAGATTAAATTCTCTGATATATTTTCTGCTAATATTACATTTTTCAAAATAATTATTTCATCTTTATTAATATTTGATTTTACAACTAAATTTCCTTTTGCATCTATCTGAATATTCGCTGAGTCATTTTTGTTCGCGCTTCTGATAAACTCTCCTGTGCAATGTTTAAAATCGCTCAATATAATACCCTTATTTACAATATGATCGGTGGCACCTGAGTCTGCGATAAATGTAATTTGTGTTTCTGATTTGAGTTTATGATTATTGTTAATCGTACCTGCAATATACGCTGTTGCTCCATGCTTTAAGGTGTTTTGGGATGCACCTCTTGCGCCACGATTTGCTCCTCTTTTAAACACCCTACCTCTGAAATTTCCCCTTCCACCACCTCTTATAGCAACACTTCTGCCTCTGTTATTCCCTCTGATATTTCTCTTTCCTCTGAGTTGTGTGTTTGTGTTTGTATAGTGTTGTGTCGTATGGTCTTTAGTCTGAAAATTATCATACCTTCTGGGTGGTTGCACTGCCCCCTTATTGGGACAGTCTGTACCTTTGTGGTTAGTCTCGGTGTTACAATAGTAACAAAACCACTTGTTGAGTGGTTTGAGAGGACAGTTCGATGCCAGGTGCCCCCTCTGATTGCATCGAAAGCACTTGGCGTGCAGCCCCGACTGCCACTCTGGTGTCCTTTGAGCCATCTGCGCCACCTTTCGTGTTATTCCTCCGGTTTCTTCTGAACGTCTGCTTTCTGCCTCTAACTGTAAAAGAAATGATTTTATTTCTTCTAAAGTCATTTCTTTATTGTCAGTCTGTCTTATGATTAGGTAGGCTGAACGAAGTTCTGAGTTATCGCATGAAACCGCTTGGTAAAACGCAGATCTCTTTTCCTCCTCAGATAGTGGCACACTTGTATCGCAACTCTCATACTCTCTTATGATTGTATCAAATCTGTCACAAAAGTCATTTATTTTTTCTTTCTTATTTAATTTTAAGCGATACAATTGAGCCCTAACTGAGGAAGCTGTAACATTTGATCCTATTTTTCTGAATTCTCTGATTTTCCTTAAAATTTCTTTTGGATCTTGTATATTCAAAATTTTCTTATGATAGTATTCGTCCAAATGATTTATTATGACATCTCTGACTATTGACTTTCTTTTTCCTACTTCTGATTCATCCAAATTTACTGGTGCTCTTATTTTTTCGTCAATTATATCCAGCAAATCATTTGATCTTAATTCTGAGTGGAGGTAGTCTAACCATACATTTAAAACTGTTTTTCGTGTTAATTTGTAATCTCTTTTAATGTTTAATTTCGAACTATTTTTCTTTGATTCTAACGTCTGAGTAAGATTTCGAAATGTTTCATTAAATTCATTCATTGAGATATTTTGGTGTATTTGTGTGTTATCTGTCTCTGAGTTTGGATTATCGTCTGAATTTAAGGCGGTGGAATTAAGGTTAGGTTGTGGTACCTCGAGTCGTCTGATCCTCGCTGTTTCCACCTCCAGCAATTTCTCCATCAGTTGTCTCTGTCCTTCCAGCAGAGACTTCATCTCTGCCATCATCTGCTTCTGTTCTTTGTGGTTTTCGCGCATCGCGCGGAACCACATGTCGACGTCCCCTCTTGCTCTTTCTGACGGTAGCCGGTAAGAGGCTGGTAGCCCGGGCGGCGTGTGTGGCGAATTTGGTGTTAAGTTGCCATCTGATAATATGTAAATAATTATTCTGATAAATATTTGGTCTTTTATATACCTCTGAGCATTCTGATTTTTTAAAATTTTACAGATCTGTACTCTGATTCTCTTAAATTATTTACATTCTGTTCTGAATCATTATAATATCACTTTTGTTTCAATATACTTTTTATCACACTGTGTAAATGACTTTATTTGATTTGAGATAGAGATAATTATTTATTTATATATTAATATTTATTTATATTATATATATATATATATATATATATAAATATATATATATATATATATATATATATATATATATATTCACATCTGGGACGCATTTTGAGGATTATATAGGTCATATATACCGAATTTTGAGGATTTTGTAGGCATTTTGAGGAGTCTCCTCAAAAGTCCAAAGCACTCGAGAGGCATTTTGAGGATTTTTCAGCGGTTTCCACAATAGTGTGTTAATACATCGATTTCGGAAATTCCGTGATATTTTTCCGTAAAAGCGGGCGCCGCAGGCGTCGTGGTGTTAGTCAATAACCTTAGGGTCATTATTTCTTTAGTCACGCGCTTGTTTATTGGTTGTTTATAACAATGTTTATATTTGTACAAATTTGTACTATTGTACAAATTCTTTATGAAATCCTCAAAATACCGTCCAATGATATTTATATATATATATATATATGGGGCATTCTCTGTCAACGCGACACCCCCTCTGCCCAGAACAATTTTGATCCAAATGGGGTCTACCTGGGCTCAAATGAAAGCTCTTGACTTCTACTTTCGAACGCCGTCTGGCGATTCCGAAAATTCAAAATGGCGGATCCAATATGGCGGCTGAAATCTCGGAATGATGAAAAAACAAGTTTTTCTTTACTCTAATAGCGAATCTGATACGAAAATTGTTATTTCTTGCCATTAATATGAAGTTTGCGACATATTTTCTTACTACTACCGTCCAAAGCGAGCGGTTAAAATTATATTTCAAGGTCATTTTGAAGGTCAAAAGTTATTTTCTGGATTTTCGGACTAGTATTCCACGAAACTAGTAGAAAACTTGATTAAGATCATAACTAGACTTGACCTTGGATCATTTTTCAAGGTCATTTTCATGGTGAGTTCTAATTTTAATAAACCGATTCTTTCGCAGTTATACTTCTTCAATTCATGCTATTAATCGGTTCTAATTCGGAACAGTAACAGATAAACTGTGGTTATATCCACACTTTGAAACATTTCAGAATCACTGAAAAAAGTTTGGTGGAGAAGAAACACGTTAGCGTAGAGTATCAGTACCAAATGCAAGAATTGTTTCGTAACTAAACATTAAGTCCTTTACTCTCCCATTTTAGAGCAAATGTTGCACTAAAATTGTTCCGCATTTAATCTATTTCATCGTTCTTCAGGAGTACAAAAGTTTAGGGTAGAAGAAGCACTAAAAAGTGTGGCAATGGTACAACACATTTGTGCTGCTACTGCTTTTTTTATTTGGTGCTCCTCCTGCACAAAAATCGTACAGTATACGCACTGAGAGAAAAAAACCGACGTGACGCCGTGGATGCTATAGTTGGTGTAAGACCGTGTGACTATACACGTATACAATGCGATCAAAAATTGCAAAATTTTGGAATTTGGCAATTTTTGAATTGACTTTGAAGGTCAACGACGAGGTCAGATTCAAGGTCATCAGACCAGACAAATCCTCGTTGAAAATTACTTACGGTATGACCTTAACTTTTTCAAAAAATATCGTTTCTGGGAAAATACGGGGGTCCCATACTTTTTGATAACCCTATAATTAAACTTTACAATAGAACATTTCTAAAATCTCTCTAACTTTTTTTTATTCCTCTTTCGAAACTCTTTAAGTACCGATGCTTCTCTAAAAGTTTAGTGCGGCTGTTACTCTAACTCTTTGGTGCATCTGTGGTTCTATATTTCGTGCATTATCTTTCCTAAACGTTTCATACATATAGTTCCCATCGATTTTCGAGAGGATTCAAATTAATTCGAAGACATTTTTCACAGCACCTGTTCTAACAGTCCTACGTTATTATATTCGAGTATTATCACTTACTTAGATGGATTGAATATGTCTACTGTAGCACGGTCCGATCGTTGTATCAACCCTCTCAATGGTAAGGGTCACATAGGTAATGATTTACGCTTGTTGTCGAACAACTTAAAACGAAGATTTCCAGATTTGCCAGATAATTCAAAAATTTGTAGTAAGTGTAGAAAGTTATGTGGATCTCCCATTTCATCTATTGGTACAAGAGATAACGAAGGCAACAACGAATATGAAAACATGGATATAGAGACGACATCAGAAAACACTGGTATTGATAAATCTGTTCAAGAAGCTACACGATCAGCTAGAGACATCGAATTGGAAGACATGTTTTCAGAATTAAAAGAAAAGTTTTCTAGATTAGCAGTTAATGACCCTTTGAAACTAACTATACTTACAATCGCCCCATCAACTTGGAATATTAGTCGAATTTCCCGTGAATTCAATACATCAAGACATTTAGTAAGAAAGTCGAAAAAACTCAAAGCCGATGGAGGTATTTTAGCTACAACAACGGCTAAACATGGTAAACCTTTGTCAAAGGCAGTGATAGAAGTCATTGTTGAATGTTATAATAACGATCTGCACAGTCGGATGATGCCGGGTCGAAAAGATACTGTCTCTGTTATTATTGATGGAAAGCGGACTCAGGTGCAGAAACGTCTTTTATATTTCGATTTACGAGAACTTTACGAATTATTCAAGATAGCAGAACCAACAGTGCAAGTAGGATTCAGTACTTTCGCGAAATTACGGCCAAAACATTGTGTTCTTGCTGGTGCTAGAGGAACGCATAGCGTCTGCGTTTGCACCATTCATCAAAATTGTAAATTGATGTTGGATGCAATCGATATTCAGAAGCTCACGAAAAATCAAGAAGAACCCATTTGTAGTTATAAAGATTGTTTACAGCAAATTATGTGTAAGAATCCTACACCTGACTGTCACTTGGATGAATGTTCGAAGTGCCCTGGTTCTGAAAATCTTACGTCTCGTTTACTTGAAATATTGGATGGGGCAAATATCTCACAAATTGAGTACTGTGCATGGTCAGGAACGGATAGATCAACTTTGCAGAATTTAACTCTACCAGTTGAAGAATTTGTTGATGAATTATATGCCAAATTGGCGATATTCAAACCCCACTCATATATTGCCAAAGAACAAGGTAATTTCATTGCTCAAACAAAAAGTAATCTAGGCAATGGAGAAGTTCTGGTAATGTTCGACTATTCTGAGAATTACTCTTTTGCAGTTCAAGATGCATCTCAAGCCTTCCATTTTAATAATGACCAGTGCACTGTTTTTCCAGCTATTTACTATTATAAAGAAGATTCAGAGCTGAAGCATGAAAGTTGTGTATTCTTGTCGAATAGTTTGAAGCATGACACTTCTTCTATCTATACTATTTAGAATTTATTGATTCCAGAAATCAAGAGAAAAGTAAAAAAACTTAAAAAGATTATTTACGTGACAGATGGAGCAAAACAGCATTTCAAGCACCGCTTTCAGATAGCAAATCTTCTTCATCATGAGAAGGAATTTGGTATTGAGGCAGAGTGGCATTTTTGCGCCACTGCTCATGGTAAAAGCTGTTATGATGGTCTTGGTGCAATATTTAAAAGAGAAGCTTATAGAGCTAGCTTGAAGGCGAAACCGAAAGATGCTATTCTGACGCACACATCTCTTGTGAAGTGGGCTAAAAATCATTTTGAAAATATAAGGATTTTTTATTTTACGCAGACTGAACATGATAAATTCAAAAGGAAACTCAATCGTAGGTTTCAAGATGCATTACCTGTCCCACAGATTCTTAAACATCATTCTTTTCAATTATCAAGTGACGGGAAAGTTATCATGAAAAGGTACTCGAATGCTGCTAAGTCTGTATCTGTTCTACTTTAATTTTCAATGGGAAAATATACTGAATTTTTTTTATAATATTCAAGTTTTTCTATTTTTTATCCTCCTTTTTTTTAATTTTTTTTATGTTCTAAGAGAAGTAGTACCTCCACGTGGTTCAGAATGGGTTATGCTAAAACTACTTGATAGTTCTATTGTGGAACTTTATCTTCTCTAAGGATTTTATATATGAAATTTTTAGATCGCCGGTCCCACGATATGCACAAAGGAACTAATGTCTCATAGGAGGTTACGTTCAACAAAACATTAATTATGCAGAGACAGAAATCATGACCTTGAAAAATGATCCACGGTCAAGTCTAGTTATGATCGTAATCAAGTTTTCTACTAGTTTCGTGGAATACTAGTCCGAAAATCCAGAAAATAACTTTTGACCTTCAAAATGACCTTGAAATATAATTTTAACCGCTCGGTTTGAACGGTAGTAGTAAGAAAATATGTAGCTAACTTCATATTAGTGGCAAAAAATAACAATTTTCGTATCAGATTCGCTATTAGAGTGAAGAAAAACTTGTTTTTCCATCATTCCAAGACTTTCAGCCGCCATATTGGATCCGCCATTTTGAATTTTCGGAATCGCCAGAGGGCGTTCGAAAGTAGAAGTCAAGAGCTTTCATTTGAGCCTAGGTAGACCTCATTTAGATCAAAATTGTTCTGGGCAGAGGGGGTGTCGCGTTGACAGAGAATGCCCCATATATATATAGTTTAAAACAAATTACTTTGTTCGTCGCCAATCTGAACTTCTTTCGCTGGTGTCTTGTTGCCTTTTTCTGGCATCCTGGATCCTCTTTCTCCTTATTTGTAATCTGAACTTCTGAGGTCTGAAATGCCAAATATTTATTCTGAATTATATTCTTATTATTTGTTTATTTATATTGTTGCTTCTCCCTGTACTAGACCGCACAGCAAGTCTAGTAAGTTTGAAGCTAGTCGTTACTTCCGTGTGTATCATTTCCGCGCTCGTGCTCCCTCCGAACGTGACGTCACGCACAGCAATGACGCCAATAGTGTCAGAGAAATGGCCGTGCACTTACACGGTCCCGATAATTCACAAAGTTGTAACGACTTTACATAAGGGCAAGAATTCTCTGTACAACAGTAGCATCTACGCCTCATGTCGTCATTACAGTGTTTTATTTCACGTCTGAATTTTCTTCTGAGAATTATGTTTGTGTGTGCGTGTGCGCGCCTTTCTGAGAAAAAGATTCTTATGTGTAAGAAATATCGTCTGACGCTTTCTCCGCGTTTCGTCTGTATGTGTGTGCTTCTGTGTGAATGTACGCGCTTAGTGGATAGAAAGCTTTAGTCTTAATCAAAATGACGTCTGATTTTCTCGTCGCGTGTCGACCGCGTGTAAGCGTGTCCGTACGTGCACGCTGCGCGTGCACGCTGCGTGTTTTTCACTGTATTTTTCTTTCTCCCTCCGAATTTAACTCTTAATATTCATATACACAGCGCGTACTTACAATTTTGCGCCCGCACCACACATTTTCACTTTTACCTCACACTCCGCACCGGTCGATTTATACTTTATTGTTTCGACTAATTCACTTCCGATTCTTACTTCCGAATTTACTCTGAATTCTTAATCTTAAATTTCTGAAGTTAGTCTTAGTTATTCCTTTCAATTTGCTATATTATTTAATCTAATGCAAGAGAGCTATTTGTCGCGTATTCTAAACTAACTGTTTGTACGTCTAAAAAACTTATATCTGAAAAGCTCTTGCCATGCGGTCAGAGACTCAACATGGCCGCGTCTTTAGGTTAGCCTCGCATACAACTCAGGTACTCACCAATCTTCTTCTGGGTGTCTGCCTCCAAAAAAAGCGTGGCCGAGCCTATAACCTGTTGGAGCGGGTATAAATGAAGGAGGCCAAACACTTTATATAAGACAATAATCCTTTTATTGAGGCTTCTGAATATCCGCTCTGGAGAGATCGGGTGAAGCGTCCGTTGTCGTCGGCTTTCGGCACAGGAGAGAGCGAGCGCCGTCGCTGGCGATCGCACGTTGTAGGCGAGGGGAAGAGGGGGACACGGCTGTGTCTCCACTGCGCTCCTCTGCTCGGCGCGTGGCGCCCTCCCATCGTCTCTGTGGAGCGACGCTCAGCTACCCGCTGCGTTGTGCACGTAGCGGTCTGCTACATGCGTGCTCTCGAAGCACATTTCTTACAATAAGGTATGTATATAAGTTTTTCCTGCAAACTGAAAACATAAAAAGAATGATATTTTCATATGACTTTACAATAATTAATAGTAAGAATATACGCGTTTGATTATATTATTTAAAAAAAATTTTACTAATGTAATCATTTTTCGAGCTCCTTGAAGAAACATTCAAATTTAAAATTTTTGGGAATAACTATCATTTACTAATGATATTAAAAATATACTATACTATAATAAACCCTCATAATGTTATCACACTGTGTAATTATTATTTTCTCTTAAAAAGTTGTGAAATATATCTAAAAAACATTTTACAAAAGCTTAAACTAAGACAAGTATTAGTCTCTCCCGTCCTCCCTCCCTTTATCGCTCTCTCTCTCTCTCTCTCTCTCTCTCTCTCTCTCTCTCTCTCTCTCTCTCTCTCTCTCTCTCTCTCTCTCTCTCTCTCTCTCTCTCTCTCTCTCTCTCTCTCTCTCTCTCTCTCTCTCTCTCTCTCTCTCTCTCTCTCTCTCTCTCTCTCTCTCTCTCTCTCTCTCTCTCTCTCTCTCTCTCTCTCTCTCTCTCTCTCTCTCTCTCTCTCTCTCTCTCTCTCTCTCTCTCTCTCTCTCTCTCTCTCTCTCTCTCTCTCTCTCTCTCTCTCTCTCTCTCTCTCTCTCTCTCTCTCTCGCTCTCTTTCTCTCTCTCTCTCTCTCTCTCTCCCTCTCTCTCTTTCTCCCTCTCTCTCTCTTCCCCTCCCCTCTCTCTCTCCCACTCGCTCAACTTCCGCGAAACTGAGTACCAAAAACTTTAATGAGAGCTTACATATTTTTTAAAAACAATCAACACGTTTTTTAAAAGCTATTTTTTAAGTACGTTAAATTCTAACAACACAATTTGTCTAGTCCTTTTTATTTCTTTTAGTCTCATCTATTCAATAAGGACTCTCTACAAATGGTAATAATTTTTTTCATGACTGTATAAACTCTCTTCCTCCTTCTCTTTCCCACTCAACTCTCTCTCTCCCTCCCTCCCTCGCTCTCAACATCCGTCAACCTGAGTACCAAAAACTTTAATGAGAGCTTAAATATTTTTTTTAAAACAATCAAAACGTTTTTTAAAAGCTAATTTTTTAAGTACATTCTATAACAACATAATTTGTCTAGTCCTTTTAATTCTTCGAATCTCATCTATTCAATAAGCACTCTCTACAAATGGTAATAATTTTTTTCATGACTGTACAAATAATCTATAAAATAATAATATTTATGATTTTGTAAAAGAAATCAAATAAATACGAATGAAAAAGTCTTAATTCTTTGAGTCATTCTACGCTGAACAAATTATATGTAATTAAGTACATTCAAATTGTTCACTGCAAATCAAACAAACGAAAGTTGTGAAATCAATTGTCGATAGTCAAGTAATGCAAACAACTCTCAGAAAATACTGTATGAATGATCTCAGAAATATATTCAAATTTGTTCATCTTTCTAAGCTATACAAATTAAACACAAGAAAGTTCTGAAATCAATTTATTGTAGTCAAGTACCGGCCATAAGTTAACTTGACTGACATAATAGAACTTTTCGTATCTAGCGTGTAAAATTACATTTTACGCCCACGTTGTAACTTCAAAATTATTCAGCCAGCGGGCATAAAATACTACTTAACGCCCAAGAGGCCCAATAGCTCATATACTCTTATAAAACTTTATAGAACCTACGCACTTTACGCTCGTGTGGGCGAAAATTATTTTAATTATATAACTATAATGCCTTCTCTTTATTTCTAAAATTCATAAGAATTTTTTTAGATATTTACGAAAAGCCAAAGCCTATATAAAAAAATTACATAGTTACCAACACATCACTATTTTTCATGATTCTTTCACAATTTTGAACTTTCTATAATATTACGCACCTTGGGAGGAAAAGAGAAGTCTAGAGCTGCTCTAGCAGGGGTGGTCCTCAGATCTTCCATACATACTTGGCGGCCCGACGATTTGCAGTTTATTGGTGGGCTACTTAAATGTAGAATACAAAATTTTTGCATAAATTCATTAACAATATTTATACCTATAAGTCTACTATAAATAATTACATTGGCTTTAATTTTTAATTGGTACCGTTAAGTACGACATTCCTATATGTGCAGAATCATGATTTACTTTTATTACCCACAATATTTTTTTTTCTTTGTGTCCGTCCTTTTTAAACGAGAATAAAATAAAAAATTCATATAAATTTATAGTCTACTTAAAAGTGCTTTACATTTTACTAACCGTTTTATAAGCAACCTATTGTGTATCCTTTTCCCGCGTGTAAATTTCATATAAGATCTCATATGAGAATTTCAGGCATCGCATATCTCGTATCAGATCTCATATGCGATGTCATCTGTAATTTTATATATTATGGGGTTACATATGAGATCTCATATGATACTTTCAGGCGGGTTTGCACTTTCTATTTAAAAACAGAGTGATAGATTCACGGATCAGTAGTTAATATGTAGAAGCAACCCATTTATACATTTTATCTGATCTTTAAACATATGAATATTTTATGAAAATGACCATGTCTTGCACCTTGAACTGCAAATCGGGCCCGCCAAGTATGTATGGGAGATCTGAGGACCACCCCTGCTAGAGCAGCTCTAGACTTCTCTTTTCCTCCGAAGGTGCGTAATATTATAGAAAGTTCAAAATTATGAAAGAATCATGAAAAATAGTGATGTGTTGGTAACTATGTAATTTTTTTATATAGGCTTTGACTTTTCGTAAATATCTAAAAAAATTCTTATGAATTTTAGAAATAAAGAGAAGGCATTATAGTTATATAATTAAAATAATTTTCGCCCACACGGGCGTAAAGTGCGTAGGTTCTATAAAGTTTTATAAGAGTATATGAGCTATTGGGCCTCTTGGGCGTTAAGTAGTATTTTATGCCCGCTGGCTGAATAATTTTGAAGTTACAACGTGGGCGTAAAATGTAATTTTACACGCTAGATACGAAAAGTTCTATTATGTCAGTCAAGTTAACTTATGGCCGGTACTTGACTACAATAAATTGATTTCAGAACTTTCTTGTGTTTAATTTGTATAGCTTAGAAAGATGAACAAATTTGAATATATTTCTGAGATCATTCATACACTATTTTCCGAGAGTTATTTGCATTACTTGACTATCGACAATTGATTTCACAACTTTCGTTTGTTCGATTTGCAGTGAACAATTTGAATGTACTTACTTACATATAATTTGTTCAGCGTAGAATGACTCAAAGAATTAAGACTTTTTCATTCGTATTTATTTAATTTCTTTTACAAAATCATAAATATTATTATTTTATAGATTATTTGTACAGTCATGAAAAAAATTATTACCATTTGTAGAGAGTGCTTATTGAATAGATGAGATTCGAAGAAATAAAAGACTAGACAAATTGTGTTGTTTTTTTTATAGATTATCCAGAAAAACGTCTATACTTGCCTTATTTTATACTTTCGTAGAAAGTTTTATATTAGCAATATTATTATTTGTACAGTCATGAAAAAAATTATTACCATTTGTAAAGAGTGCTTATTGAATAGAAGAGAGTAGAAGAATTAAAAGGACTAGACAAATTATATTGTTATAGAATGTACTTAAAAAATTAGCTTTTAAAAAATGTTTTGATTGTTTTAAAAAAAATATTTAAGCTCTCATTAAAGTTTTTGGTACTCAGGTTGACGGATGTTAAGAGCGAGGGTGGGGGGGAGAGAGAGAGTGGAGTGGGAAAAAGAAGGAGGGAGAGAGTTTATACAGTCATGAAAAAAATTATTACCATTTGTAGAGAGTCCTTATTGAATAGATGAGACTAAAAGAAATAAAAGGACTAGACAAATTGTGTTGTTAGAACTTAACGTACTTAAAAAATAGCTTTTAAAAAACGTATTGATTGTTTTAAAAAAATATTTATAGTATTATAGGATAGTACGTAGATAAAAATGTTATAGAGATGGCACACCAACGTTAAATTTTGGACCATAATTATGGAATCAACAGGAACAGTGTGGACGTCGCGCACAAATGGCACTGAGCACGGAACAGAGCACGGAATAGAGCACGGAGCATGACACGGAACACCATTGTACTTTCACCGTAATTTTGATTCACTAGTGAGACGTGAAACGGACTCAAGTAAGGTTTTGAAGCAATGTTTTAGTATATCTATATATATCGTACTTGAAACCGACTCAGCGTCTATGAATTTGGGCCTAGAATACCTCATATTGGAAGAAAAAAAAAATGAACGTCAATATTCTTTGCACATACATTGCTAATTTTATCTATCTTAGAATGTTAAATTAGAATATTAGAAAATATGTTACATGTAAACAAAATACAAAGAACACGAAGATGAAATTATGTTTCAGACAATGATACTGAAGTATTCAAAAGAATAATTACACTATTTTAGAGTTATAAAGAGGATGTTAGGTAAAGCTTAAAAGATTATTTGTAGGTTGTTATCACTGTCACTTTTGATATACCTAGTCTAATGATTTAATTATTACCAATTTGTAATTTAATTAACTCCACTAGATATTTTTATTTAATAGAAAATATCTTTGAAGTGGAAGTATTAAACATTTGACAAATAGGGTGACTTCACCAGTGAAGAAACGAATAAGGAAATTGGAACTTTCGTTATTTAATTAAGTGGTTTAAAAATGGATTAAAAGTAAAATACTTTTGGAATTATATTCTAAAATATTCAAACTTTAAGTCACTGAGCAAACTTTGAATAAAGAATCAAAATAAAAATTTTATTTAATGAAAATCTGTAAATATCTCCTATACACCAGTAAAGGAACACGCAATCTTAGTATCTAAATACGTGTCACCAGTGAAGGAATACATCGCCAGTGAAGGAACACTTAATAGCGGCGATTTTATTTTTTTATTCTTAACAAGATAATTTCTTTTATGCAGAATCTTTATATAAAATGAAATAAAATTTTTTAAGGATTCAAAAATTATCGTCATGTTAGATAAACAATATATGGAAAGCTTGATATTTTTATATATATAAAGAAAATGTTCGTTAACTGGTGACTGTTGCAATACTGGTGTAGTTACCCTACCTCCCTTGCATATGGTTATGTCACTTGTAATGTAGATATTCAATTCTTATAAGAAGTAAAAAAAAACTGAATATAATTTGAATAAAGCAAAATTGTTATTGTTAAACCACATTTGAGGTTAATTTAATGTAATTATTGATTTACTAATTTTCTTTTCAATATTTGGGTATTTTTTTTATTTTCTGTTACACGAACTTATTATTTCCAATCTGTTGGACATTTAACAACGGCTAATTATGCTATTTTATATTTTATTGATTATGTTTCAGAGAATGATAAAATAGGATTACGAACTTAATCACAAATTCTAAACAGCTAACATGGGTGATATAATGTATACGATTCCTCCATTCCTTCTAGAGGTATCCCCAGCATACTGGAACTACTCTAAACATGTCAATCTTGAAAACCTTAAAATGGACAGTAACTTCATTTGGTTGCTGTGTTCATTAGTTTCAGCTATTTCGTGGGTTATATATATAACTTATTATAATAGTCGTGTGATTGGGTATATTTTGACAAAATTATTGAATCGATTTATTGATAAAGATACATACATCAAAGTTGGTATGTGTATGAATCGTAAAAGCTGAATACCAATAGTAGGTTAAAGCAGTAGTAACTAATCTTTGTATTTTAGGATCCTTTACATTGTGTGCACTTAGTGGAAAAATCATGTTCAGGGATGTAGCTTATATCACAGCAGATTATACAATAAGAGTTCAAGATGGATATCTTATATTTAGATGGTGGCGGAGTTATGTACCAAAGGATGTGTCTGAAGGTTCATATATACCAAATAATGAAAATTGTTCAGTGTAACATCTATGAAATTTAATCATTATTTATTTTTAGATCTATCCCATTCCGATACTCGTCTTTCTGTTTTATTAAATGGATTTGAGCTTCATTGTTATAATCGATGTCAAATGTATGCACAATTAGAAAAAACTTTTGGCCTTATGCCATACATATTTCCAGAAGAAGTCAATCATCAAAGTCAAACTACGATTGATGATCAAGATAGTAACATTAAAAGGAAAGGCTGTAAAGAAAAGAGGCAGCAATCAACCACTATAGATGTATCACGACATGTTGATAATATTAGAAAAAAAGAAGCATATGTTATTGCGAGGACTTGGAGAGATTTAATTCCAGTTGTGAAATTAGATGTCTGCACAGTAAGTATGTCCCTCTGTATGTGTGCGTGCGTGCGTGCGTGCGGGTGGGTTGGTCATGCGTGCGTGCGTGCGTGTGTGTGTGTAAACTTTTTAGTGCTATTAGATATAGTATCTTAGGAATGCATTTGTCTCATACATGGGACTTGTTGATACAATATAACATATTATATAATTATAAGTTTTTTAAATCTGAAATATAAGAGTAAATATGGTGAAAAATATCAGTTTTATCAGCGAAGATAGACATAAGCAGGGTTGGTCGCGTATAATAGCGCGGTATTATACACGACACGATAATGGTATAATACATAGTATAATACCGCCGTGATTTTGCTCCGCATTTGAAAGTATAATACCTGTACAGTGGTCTCAGCGCGAGCATAATCAGAGCGCGAAGTTCAAAAATCCTAAAAAATTAAGATTTTGAAAGTTAAAAAAAAATGAATTTAATGCATCGATTGATTCAATTACATAATTTGAACAAAGTTACAATGAAAATTATAATTTTTAAGTTTATTTTTCATGTTTTGAGCATTTTTAAATTTTCATCTCGGAGACGATTATAATTTGGTTTTTCGCAAAATTTCAATGTTATAACATTCCGAGTAATTGTTTCATGATAAAACATAATTATTTTATTGGAAATAAACAACAAAAAGTAAATTTCTTACGTAAGAAAAAATCTTAATAAATTGACCGCTCTGTTTTACCACGTGAAAAGCGTGAAAAGCGTCGTAGAGCAAGCTATAGTTTGTGCTCCGCCGTCGCGGCCAAGGTAGGTAAGTTTAAATAGAGAGAATTGAATTTAATAATGATAATAATAATAATAATAATAATAATAATAATAATAATAATAATAATAATAGTAATAGTAGTAGTACGAATTATTATTATTATTATTATTATTTTTTTTTCCGAGGTACTAGGTGAATCTTACGGGGCGCCCGTCCTTGCTTGGAGGTGGAGCAAGAAGGGAAGCCCACTAAGACCATCACGGAGTAGCGGACTCCGTGGTGTGAGGGATTTCTACCCCCTAAACACCCAAAACCTATCCCTACGGCAGCCTCGACCTGGAACCGCTTTCGCATTACTTCAGGTCGGGCCGCAGCCCTACCGCCCTCGAGGGCGTCATCCGTCCTTCCTACGTTCTTTCTTTCTACGATGCCCTATCTAATCTATTAAGCATCCGTCTCGTTTTTTCGCGCGCAGTATCCCTTCGATGAAGGTATTTATCGCGTCCCATCGGTCTTTCCCTGAAAGCATGCATTCGATCACCACGTCGGGCCAGAGTCGCTCTACCATCACCTCCAATCGTTCTTTCCGCGGCCCACCTATTACATGCGAAAAAGGTGTGTTCCGCGTCATCCCTCTCGTGCCCGCAGTATTTACATTTCGGCGTATTTATTTTACCTAATTTAAATAGGTAATATCGAAAGTATCCATGTCCTGTCAGGAACTGCGTAAGGTAAAAGTTAACCTCTCCGTACTTCTGTCCCAGCCACCTCGTTATGTCTTGAATCAATAGGTAGGTCCATCTACCCTTCGTCCCCGCCCTCCACCTCTCATGCCAAGTTTGTAGCGTCTGGCGGCGGGCTTCGCCCTCCGCGTCTGCCCGTCCTACTTCTGTGCTCCTATCGTAGATCTCCTTCCGTTCCCGTACAAGCAGGTCGATCGGAATCATACCAGCTATCACCGCCACAGCCTCTACCGACACCGTCCGATACGCGCATGCAACTCTCAGCGCACCTCGCTGCTGCACCACCACCATTCTCTTCCTGTACTTGATAACTTCCATGGCATCAGCCCAAATCTCCGCTTCATAGAGGAGTATAGAGTTGGTCGTCGCCATGAGAAGTCTTCTCTTGGATGTCCGCTGGCCTCCAACATTGCGCATTAACCTACTTAGCGCCGCTATACGTGCTTCTGCCTTTACCGTTACTTCCCTGATGTGGGGCCAAAAGCAAAGCTTTGAGTCCAGGGTGACACCTAGATAATTCACTACACATTTTGGCCCCACATCAGGGAAGTAAACCACCAACAAACTCCGGCGACCGCGCGCTGAAGCGGTACTGGTAAAACCAGCAGAAGGTAAAACTTATGCAGACGTGCTGCAAAAGATTAAAGATGCTGTAAACCCATCCACAACCCATACCGTGTTCAAAACGATTAGATGTACCCGAGGAGGGGAAGTACTACTGGAGTTGCAGTCCACGCAAAATAAGACCCAATTCAGCGACGAAGTTAGAAGAGCTGTGGGGTCTGATGCAACCGATGTCCGCGACAGTATCCCGAAAAGAACCATAGAGATCCGCGATATAGACGCATGCGTGACAGTGGACGAAGTACGACAGGCGATAGCTCGGCAGGAGAAGGAGGTGAGATCGAAATCCGTCTAACGGACGCGAATAACAGGGGCCAGCGCTTGGCGATAGCTAGTGTACAGGAGACAGAGGCAATAAAGCTACTTAAGACTGGTAAACTTAAGGTTGGCTGGATAATCTGTAAGGTACGGCGCAGGATTCCGTTAGTCAGATGCTTCAGGTGCTTGGGTTACGTACACTATGCAAGAGATTGCAAGGGAACTGATAGATCGAAGATGTGCTACAACTGTGGGCAAACGGGGCATCTCGCCGCGAATTGTAACAACGAACCACACTGCGCATTGTGCTCAGAAATGGCAGTAAATGTTACTGAGCGAAAACACATCCTAGGGACAACGAACTGCCGGGCGTTAAAGCTAGCCTTAGATAAGAGAAAACAACAGCTCGAAAATGGCAGGAGAAATTAGAATAGTACAGGGCAACATGCACAGGAGTAAAGTAGCGAACAATATACTCAGACAGATTCAGGTTGAGCATAAAGCGGACGTGCTACTCATGTGTGAGCACTACGAAAACCCGAGCATACAGTCGTGGCTTCCGGATAAGACAGGGACTGCTGCCATCTGGATCGCAAACCCTGGGGCGGTACCGGTTGAGGAAAAAGGGCTGGGCGATGGATACGTCTGGATTAAGAGCAGGGGGTAACATATTTTAGCTGCTATTTAACTCCAAGCGACAGCAATGACATGTTCAGGACAAAACTAACCACGCTCGAAGATGTCATTCGGGACTGTACGGGGTATGTCGTATTAGGAGGTGATCTCAACGCCAAAGCGGCATTGTGGGGCGAGCGTACGGATGCGAGAGGTAAAGAGGTAGTAGAGATGGTAGCCAGAGTAGGACTTATTGTACTTAACAGAGACACCGTGACGACCTTTAGGAGACCAGAGTACAGACAGACGATAATCGATATTACGGTAGCATCCGAGGGATTTGCCCCTAGAATAGACGGTTGGAGGGTTCTGGAGGACTTTACCGCAAGCGACCACCAGTATATCTTTTTCTCGGTACTGTTTCGATCGCGATCGCGGCCTGAGCAAACGACCAAGAAAGATGCTAGGTTTAACACCGATAAGCTGAACCCAGACGCATTCAGCCTGATGATCCGGAACGGATACAGCGAAATGAAACGAATAGGAATCGGCCACCGGACGGCAGAGAACATCGCGTCAACTGGAATGCGAGTTATACTGCGCGCGTGTAAGGCATCAATGCCCCGAAAAAAAGGGCCGGATAAAAAGACGGGCTGTATACTGGTGGACTGAGGAAATCGCGGAACTAAGACGCATAGCCACTCGGTGTCGCAGACGTCGAGAGCAAAAAAGAACGGGACTGACATAAATCTCAGATGCGCGGAGTACAAGGTCGCGAAAAGAGCGCTACAGTGGGCGATCAATCAAAGTAAAAAGGAAAAATTTAAACGCCTTATCCAGGATATTGACGCAGATATCTGGGGAAAAGGGTACCAAATAGCAATGCGGCGACTAAACCCCTCTACATCTAGTGTAGCACAAGACGCACAGACGATGACTAGGATTGTGGATGAACTTTTTCCGACACATGACCCCCGAGAACCAGATGAGGCGATAGAGATAGGTGAGATACCGATGATATCAGAGGCCGAACTGAAGCTAGCTGTTGACTCACTCAAAAGCAGGAAGGCGCCTGGCCCGGACGGCATACCGACAGAAGTACTGAAGGCTACAGTGCGGGCCTGCCCACAGCTGTTGCTGGATATGTACAACGGGTGTCTAAAGCAGGGCCACTTCTACAAGCAGTGGAAAGTTCAGCGTCTGGTACTTATTAGCAAGGGAAAAGGTGACCTAAACGCTGCCAGTGCGTACAGGCCTCTGTGCATGCTGGATACTGCAGGGAAGGTCGTCGAGAAGATCATTAGACCTAGGTTACCAAGCGCAATTCAGGCTGCCGGGGGCCTTTCTGACAGGCAATACGGCTTTAGACCAGGGCTCTCAACGATAGACGCCGTTAGGACAGTTGTTAACATAGCTGGACAGGCACAGCAGGGCAATCATTACTCTCGTAAGATCTGCGTAGCCGCAACATTAGATGTTAGGAACGCGTTTAACTCGTTGTGATGGAAAGATGCTCTCAACACATTAAGAGATAGGTTTAGAGTTCCTGGGTATCTACTTCGTATAATGCAGAGTTACCTTAGCGACCGAGTATTGCTTTATGATACAACCGAGGGACGCAGGACTAAAGTAGTGACAGCTGGCGCGGCGCAGGGATCGGTACTAGGACCAGACATCTGGAATATAGATTATGACGAAATACTTGGCTTAACGGGGCTACCAGAAGGCGCTAGCCTTGTAGGATACGCTGATGAGATCGTGCTGGTCATCATTGTAAAGGACTTGGAAGAGGCTTAGAGAAAGCTAGATGTAGCAATGAAGCGTATACTTAACTGGCTCCGGGAACACAGCCTGCAACTCGCCACCCACAAATCCGAGGTAGTATTACTCACGCGAAAGAGGATACACACTATTGTACCAGTGAAAATCGTAGATGTCACAATAGAGACAAAGAAGGCGGTAAAGTACTTAGGGTTGTGGCTCGATAATAAGCTAAGCTTTTACGAGCACATTAGGCAGGCATCCGAAAAAGCGTCGAAGGTGGCCGCGACACTGAGCTGGCTGATGGCGAACGTAGGCGGGCCCAAATCATGTAGACGAAAACTACTTATGTCCGTCGTACACTCGATATTACTCTACGGAGCGGAGGTGTGGGGAGAAGCCTTAGAGGTTGAGTTCCACCAGACAAAACCGGAGGCGGTCCAACGACACTGCGCGCTTAGGATTGCATGTTCGTATCGAACGGTGTCGAAGGAAGCGGTGCTGGTGATCGCGGGGGTTATGCCCCTCAGGCTAATGGCAAAACAACGAAAATTAGTTTACGACAACAAGGACCGTATGGGTAAAATCAACGCGGCCAAAGAAGCTAGAGATATAGTATTGGACGCGTGGCAGCATGACTGGGTCTGCGCCGAAAAAGGGAGATGGACACGCAGACTGATCGGGCAGATACGGCCGTGGACTGAACGCAAATATGGCGAAATTAACTATTACATAACGCAGTTCCTCACAGGACACGGGTTCTTCCTTGCTTATCTTCACAAGATGGGTAAGGTACGCAGCCCTGCATGCGTGTACTGTGAGGCGGGTGTCGATGACGCGGAACACACGTTTTTTGCATGTAATAGGTGGTCGGATGAACGATACGAATTAGAAAACACGACAGGGTGCTTAACACCTGACACTATAGTAAGCGTGATGACTAGGAAGAAAGAGAATTGGGACGCATGCGCGTACTTCGTAGAGAAAGTACTGCGAGAGAAAAAAGCCGACGAACACCTTGTAGACTACACTAGAATAAGGGGTCCGAGGTAGATGTAGCGAGCATACTAAACGGAGGTGACTTACACACGCAAAACGATGGACAGACGTCGCAAAAGTAGGAACATTCCCATAGCGGAACTAGGGACACCGCGCTGATGTAATCCGAATACGCTGCCGGCGCGGAGAAACATGTCCAGTATATGGAGGTGGGCGTTTAGTGGGTATTCTCGTTCCAGACTCGTCGACCTAAGCGTAGGCGAAAAGTCTGGAGCGACTGAGCCCCACACACAGGGACTTGGGACCCGCATGTCCCCGCTACGGTGCGTTAATGCATTCTCCAACTCCACGGAAAAAAAAAATTATTATTATTATTATTAATTTGAAATAGTAACTTCGTTTGAGTAAAGGAAATGAAGTAATGTAAGTAATGAAAATAATAATCATAATTATTATCAGGCTTGGGTAGTAACTAGTTAAGAAGTTAAAAGTTAAGTCGAAAGTTAAAAAGTTAATAACTTCTAACTTAACTTAGATAATTTCAAATCATCTTAACTTTTAACTGGACTAGTTGATTATTTTATATTAACTTTAACTTTTTAACTTTTTTTTTGTAGTTAAATCTTTAATCTCTATTTTTTATCCGGTAGCATGCATGTACAAAAAATTATTTAAATAATTCTTAACCCCAAGTAGGCGGGGGATGCGAGTTCTACGCGTATACAGAAGCACGTCAGATGTGTATACATGGAAAATTAATTATTTCAATAATTCTTAACCCCAAGTAGGTGGGGGATGCGAGTTCTACGCGAATACGGGAGCGCGTCAGACGTGAATACATGGCAAAATAATTATTTAAATAATTCTTAACAAGTAGGGGGGGGGGTGCGAGTTCTACACGAATACGGGAGCGCGTCAGACGTGTATATATGGCAAAATAAATATTTTAATAATTGTTAATCCCAAGCAGGCGGGGGATGCGAGTTCTACGCGGATACGGGAGCGCGTCAGACGTGCATACATGGAAAAATAATGATTTAAATAATTCTTAACCCGAAGTAGGCGGGGGTTGCGAGTTCCACGCGTATACGGGAGCGCGTCAGACGTGTATACATGTATTTTGCCATGTATGCACGTCTGACGCACTCCCGTATACGCGTGGAACTCGCATCCCCCGCCTACTTGGGTTTAAGAATTATTTAAATAAACGGAGACACGGAAATAGATAAAGAGGGAGAATGGACATATATAGGCGCAGGAGGGAAGTCAACGATAGACTACCTGATAACAAATATGGAAGGAAGGGAAATAATAGAAGACATGAGTATAGGTAATAACGAGGACTCCGATCATCAACCGATAGAGGCAGTGTTGACACTGAGAACGGAGAAGAGAGAAAAGGACAATGGAACAAGAACAGACTGGTCAGAGAAAGGAATAAGGCAGTACATAGGAAACCTAGCAGAGAAAGAAAAAGCAAAGACATGGAAAGAACTAAATGAAAAGGTAAAAAGAAGCACAGTAGTAACAAATTACAGCATAGACAACAAAGCAAAACTGGAGAAATGGTGGGACAAAACATGCCACGTGAGGAAAATAGAACTGAAAAAAGTTCTAAGAGACTGCAAAGCGGGAGTGAGAAGTACCTCGGAATACATAGAAAAGAAAAAAGAATACAGAGAGTGGATAAAGAAAAAGAAAATAGAGTGAAGTGAGAAGATGATAGAAGAGATAGAAAGAGATACAGAAGCGCGAGAAGCTTCTGGAAAATAATAAACGCAGAGAAAGACGGAAACCAAGAAGTAAGTGACAAAATAAAGAAAGAAGAATGGATGACATTCCTGAAAGAGCAGCTAAAAGGCACAGAAATACGGGAAGGAGAGATAGAAAACATGGAAAGAAAGCAAGTAAGGTTGACGTGGGAAGAAGATGAGATAGGCCAGGAGGAGGTCCGAAGTGCAATAAATAAACTAAAGAGGAGGAAAGCAGCCGGAAAAGACGGAATACAAAACGAAGCGTGGATATTTGGAGAGAAAGAAATTGTAGAAGAACTAAAAGGAATACTAAACGAAATATGGAAGAAAGGTGAGATACCAGAGGAGTGGAAAGTAGGAACCATAAAGCCAGTCTTTAAAAAAGGAGAGAGACACGAACTACAGAGGACTGACGCTGGTGGATACAGGGTTCAAAATGTACGCAGAGATACTGAGGAAAAGATTAGAGGACTATCTGGAAGAAGGAAAAAAAGCTAGGAGACCTGCAGTTTGGTTTCAGGAAAGGAAGAGGCACCATAGACGCAGTGTTTGTGCTAAAAAGTGCAGTAGAATCGGAATTGAAGAAAGAAGGAGGAAAGAAGGAGGCTTGCGGGCATGCTTGGCGGATCTCAAAGGAACCTTTGACAACAAAAAAGAGAATCGATATGGAAAGAAATGGAGAAGATGGGAGTAAACACGAAATTGAGAAACAGGATTAATGAAATATACGAAGATACGAAGTGTGAGGTAGTGCTGAAGGGAAAAAAGCTAGAAATGTTCAAAACGGAAGAAGGGGTGAGACAAGAATGCCCGCTTAGCCCGACACTTTTCAATGTGAGTATGGCGGGATTAGAGGAGGAATGGAGCAAAGTGCAGGAAGGAGGAATAGTGATAGAAAAAAAGAAAATATACTCAATAGGATACGCGGATGATGTTATCCTGCTGGCAAATAATGAAATAGGTATGAAGGATATGATAAAAAGGTTCGGCAAATTTATAGAAAGAAGAGGAATGGAGTTGAACACCAAAAAGACAAAAATTATAAAGTTCAGAAGAAACGGAAGAAGGGGGTCGACCCAGTGTTCAAATGGAAGGAAGAGAAATAGAAATAGTGAATGAAGAAACATACCTGGGATACAAGATACAGAGTAACAACGGAGACACGAAACATATAGAGTACATAGCAGGATAAGCAAACGCCGTTTTGGGAAGAGTATGGAGCATAGGAGAAAGGAAACTCAAAGAAGACTGGGAGAGAAGGATGAAGCTATTTGACGCATTAGTACGCAGCGTTATAACTTACGGAGCGGAAATATGGGGCTACAAGGAATGGAAGGAGATAGAGAAAATTCAGAATAAGTACATAAAGTGGACGCTAAGACTGGACAGAACAACGCCCAGTCATATAATACACGAAGAAATGAACAGATGGAAGATAGCAATACAGACCGGGAAAAGAGCGATGAAGTATGAGCAGAAAGTAGCGCAAAGCGAAGGGAATACAATAATAAAAGAATGCATGAGAGTGATAACAAGCAGTAATGCGAAGTCGGAAATGGGAGAGAGAAGAAGGAAATTCTACGAAGACAAAGGATGGTCGGCGAGCGAAGTGAGTAGAAGGATTGCAGAAGGAGAAACAGTATGGCCAGAGATGGTGGAGAGAGGAACGGACGAAGAAAAGCAGAGGAGAACGGCAGAAATAAGAGAGTCAAGGTTTGCAAAAGAGATAAGTAATATCATTTTCCACCAGGAGACACCAAGCTACCTTAAGAACACGGAAACGAAAAAGAAGAAAGAGCTGGAGGTACAGGCAAGATTTAGACTAGGGAGCGAGAATAGGAGCACGGGGTACTGGAGCAGAGAGGAGGAGAAGAGGTGCAGAATATGTAAAAACAGCGAAGAGACCCTTAAACATATATTCGAAGAGGCTGAGGCTACAAGAGTGCAAGGAAAGAGATGGGAAGAGATTGTCAACGGTGAAAGAAAGACCCTGTCGAAACTGATGGAAACGCGATGGAAAAGAAGGAGAGCAGAACAAGACAGGTAAAGAGAACAGAATGAGAATGGAGTGAGAACGACAACAAAGATCGGAAATGTAGAAGAACCCTATGGAATGGTAGATAATCGAACAGCGGTAGCTGTGAGAGAGCCCTAAGCACACAGGACGATAATGGAGGGAAACACAACCAGAAGCCACACTAGATAAAAGCAGGAAAGCACGAGTAGTAAAGAGGTTAAGAGGTCCGAGTAAGCATGAAGGCAGAAATGGAGATAATGATGAAGAGAATAACAGACCTGGAGCTGAGAGTTCAAGGAGAAATAGAGAGGAAGTTACGCTGGGAAGAAAAGATGAAGAAAGAACATGCAGTGCAAGAGGACAGATATGAAAAAGAGATAAAGAAGCTCAAGGAGAAGTTATAAAAAGTGGAAAGGATGTGGGAGCTAAAAGAGAAAAAATACCTCAGAATAGAAGATGTAGATAAAGAATACACTTGGTCTTGGTTAGAGGACGTGAATGTGAGTGCACGTGCGCGAGACAGCTCTAGCTAAATTCTGCGATTTTAGTAGGTAAAAGCAAGTAAAAAAAGGAAGTAAGTATAGAAATAGGCAAAAGAGAGGATAAAGTTTATTAGGAAGTGAAAGTTTGTTCGGAAAATAAGAAAGTGGATAAATATAGCGAGGTTAATAGTAGCGAGATATTTTAAGGTTAGTTTGCGAATCTGAGAAGGCGTGAAGGTGAGGCGAGGAGGGGAAGAGCATTGAGGACATGGATACAAGAAATTCGATACTGAAAGGAAAAGGCGAGAAGTCCGAGAAACCAAAGAACGAAGAAAGAAAGCAAAGGACTCTGGAGGAGACTATGAAGAAAACGGTGAAATTTAAGACGGACGATAGGAAAGAAAGGAGGGAGAAGGGCGAAGAGGAAAGGCGACGGAAAAGTGAGGACTTAAAGGTGAGATTGTTAGAAGAGGTAAGAAAGATAAGAGCGGAAAAAATAGAAATAGAAAAGATTAAGATAGATTTAAATAAGGCAATAAGAGAGGTAAATGAAAGACTAGAAAAGCTAGAAATGAAATTCCAGGAATTGGAGGAGAGAGATAGAGAATGAGAGCAGCAATCGGTAACAGCGAGATCAGGCTTAGGGAGCGTGGCGTCAGATGGCGACATTAGATCGGTGGGTAGCGGGAGAAGCAGGATGACGGGAGTAAGCGGACGGAGCTATGTATCGCTATCGGACAGAGACGTGGTAAGAATTAAAAGGTTAATGGATGAGTAGGATAGAAATGAGAGAAAGAGGAATATAGTAATTAGAGGGATATAACAGATAGGTGACAACATTAAGGAAGAGGTGGAAGATTTCTTGAGAGAAAAATTGGAAGTCCAGGTAAGTGTAAGTTATGCAAGAGTCAGTGGCAGGGTTATTGTAGCAAAAATAGAGGGAGAAGGAAAAAGTGAGGTGATGAGGAATAAAAGTAAACTGAAAGGGACAAGAATTTACATAGAAAATGATCTGAGCCTAGATGATAGAAAAAGACAGGAGGAGATGCATAGATGGGTTAAACAAAAAAAAGAGAAGGGTTGGAATGTAAAATCAGGTACAGGGAGAGTATGGTTCAAGGGAGTTTGGAGGAGGTGGGAGGAGAAAGAGAGTTTAGAGAAGGAAATGGAAAGGATAATATCTGGAAGGAGGGATGATAAGGAGGCAGGAAAAAATACAGAAAATTTAGAAAGTAACGAAGCTGAGGGAGCGGTAGGGGGAGAGGGTAAGGAAATTTCTAAGCAGAATTTCTAAAGATCCAGAAATGGAAAGAAAAGACTTTAGGTAGGCGTATAAGTGAGGAAGTCAAAGAAGTAGATGAGAAGAGGAAAAAGTCAAATGGTGAGGATAAAATTATAAATAGAGAGGCAAATAATAATGCAAATAATATAAATATAAACAGAGACAATGAAGAAGTAAAAGAAAAAATAACTCAAAATGAGAAAAACGAAAACAAATACAGTGTGGAGAGGGAAACAGCAAATAGTGAGGAAAGCATAACAGTAATTAAAGGGGGATACAAAATAGATAACAGCGAGGTATGGGAAAGGGTAAATAGCGAAGAAAGGGAGGAAAATGAAATAGAAAATAGTGAGGACAAGCTTAGAGAGGAAAGTCGCAGGAAAAGTATAATCTTTTGGAATATAGCAGGGCTATGGAATAAGGACAGGGAGGTATGGGACTTCATAGAGCAAGGTGACTTCGTGAGCCTATCAGAGACGTAGTTGGAAGAAAAAGATAGGAAGAAAGTGGAAAATAATTTATCAAAAAACTTTGTGTGGGAAGTGATACCAGCTAAAAGAGAGGCAAAAAAAGGGAGAGCCAAGGGAGGTCTTTTAGTAGGGATAAAAAAAAGATTGGGCTAAGGAAGGAAAGCTAGTTACACAAGAAATAGAGGAAGGACTAATAGAAACAGTGTTAGAGAAGGGGGGAGTGAGGACAGTATTTTGATCAGTGTACAATTCAGGAAAGATAGACAAATACTATAAGTACTAGGAGGAGCAGAACAGGGAACAAGAGATACAAATAATAGTAGGGGTGATTTCAATATTAGAATAGGGGACGAAGGCAGTCTAATAGGGACACAAGGTAAAGCTCTGAAAAAGGAAAGCAGATCTAGTAAGGACAAAACAATAAGTAATGGTGGCAGTAAATTGATAGAGTTTTGCAGAAAAGAAGGATGGTCAATTTTAAATGGAAACTGGTATGGAGACGAAGAAGGCGAGTACACATTCAGCGGAGCAAGAGGAAGTTCTGTAATAGATTACATCATTGTGAATGAAAAAGTGAGGGAAAGAACCGCATACTTCAAGGTACAGGAAAGGATTGAATCGGATCATGCTCCGGTGAACGTGGTGATAACGACAGAGGAAACAGGAAAGGAAAAGGACAAAGAAAGGGACAGGAATAAAGAGAAAGAGGCGCAATTTAAGGAAGTATATGTATGGAATGAGGAGGCCCTGGAGATCTTTAGGAATAAAACAACGGATTTGGAGATAGAAGAGAGAGAGGAGGACACAGTAGAAAAAAGATGGGACGATACAAAGAGAATAATAGCAGAAGCGGTGACTAAAAAATGTAGGAAAATAAAAAAATGGAAACTGGGGCAAAAAAAGTGGTGGGACAGGGATTGCACGAAGAAAAAAAGAAGGGTTAAATTAGCGTTTGGAAAATGGAAAAAAGGAAGAGAAAGTAAAGGAAGATATAAAGAAGAAAGGAAAGAATGGAGACAAATGTGCAGAGAAAAAGAAAAGGAACAGAAAGACTATGAAGAAGAACAGTTAAGGTAAATAAAAAACGAAAGTGATGTGTGGAAATATTTAACCAGGACGAGGATCAAGCAGGTTTGGAAGAAGGGGGGATTAAGTTAGGTAAGGTTAGAGTATGGTTACTGGCATATGCAAACGACATAGTTTTAATGGCAGAAAACAGGGAGGCTCTTTTAGACATGATCAGGAAACTAAGAACATTTTTGAGAAATAGGAAATTGATATTAAGCGAGGAAAAAACGAAGGTTCTAGTTTTTAATAGAGGAAAGAATAGCAAAAAAGAAAAATGGTTGTGGGAAGGGAAGGAACTGGAAGAAGTGACAATTTTTAAATACTTGGGATTTACGTTTAATTGAGATGGAAACTATAGTGAGCACCTGAAAGATCTAGCAAAGAAGGGAATAATATCAGCAAAAAAGGTTTGGGGACTAGGAGAAAATAAATGCAAAAACGATTTCAAAAGGAGAAAAATGATGTTTAACTATCTAGTCAAAAGTGTAATGGCGTATGGGTGTGAAATCTGGGGGTGGAAAGATAGGAAGGAATTAGAGAAAATACAAACAGATTATTTTAGATGGGTTTTGAAACTGGACTTCTGTACACCAAGGTATATTATTAGGAATGAGACGAAAGTGGATATGATGAAAATTGAATGGGGAGGGAGAGCGGTCAGATATGAAGAAAAAATAGATAGGCTAGAAGAAAATAGGCTCGTTAAGATGTGCTGGAAGGAAATGCTTAAAGAAGAAGACAAGGGATTGTATAGTAAAGAGAGAAAACAATCTTATAATGGTTTGGGTTTAAGTGGGGAAGCGGTAGAATACATGAAGGCAAATGAGAAAGAAGTGTACGGAGAAACAGTAAGGAGAGATAAGGATATAGAGCTACAGATTAGAACAGGGAAAATGAGAGAGGCTAGATACAACAGAAGATATAGGGATGTAGGCTTAGAGCAGAACCCGGTTTACCTGGAAATAAATAGAAAAGAGATATATTTGGTATAATAGCAAAACTGAGGTGTGGCAATTTTGAAAACGGAAATAAATACTGGCTAGACAAAGAAAGCAGACTGTGTAGGGTATGTAAAAAAGAGGAGGAAACTTTAGAACATATTGTATATGGATGCGAGGAGACAAATGACTGTATGGTAAAGATCAGGGAATTAGATGGGATAGGAATAGAGAAACTATGGGATGGAGTAGGCGTCAGTATGTAAGGCGTTTAAAGAATTCGTTAGACTGGCGGAAAAGAGAAAACTAAGTCATAATGAGAAGTCCGTCGAAATTAGGTAAAGTATAGGTAAAGAAATTTTTTAGATTGTAAAGAGCTGTCTCAGGTATGAGAGTGGAAAGTATGGGCAATGTTGCGAATTATGCGTCTAAAGAATGTATTATGTATTGCGGAAATTATGTATATTGTATATTGCATATTGTAAATATTGTAAAAGGTACGTTCAAGGTTGTAAATAGTGTAAATTTTGTAAAGCTTGCGATAAAGTGTATATATTTTGTATAACTGGCAAGGGTAATCTAAACTGGGGAAAAACAAAATAATTTCAGACTGGTGGGGATAAGAACTCTGTTCAAACGTTGAGAGAATAGGTAGGCAGCAGTAGTTAAGAAACCAAAGTAGCGTTTCTACACTGTGACTACGTCGGAGGAGGAGAATCTAAAGCGAAATAGGTAAATTTAAAGGATTAAATGATCAAATGATACTTGGCATCAGCTGCGGAACGAGCGAACCGAAACTAATAAGGCCCGAGGAAGGGGACGTCAGTCGATTGATTTGTAGGCTAAGTAGATGTATTAAAATGTAAAATGAAAAAATGAAAATGAAAATGAAAATGAAAATAAAATGAAAAATGAAAGCTTATTAGACGGGGCCATTAGCGGATGAGATGCAGTGGGTGGCGGCATGGAGCGTTATAGTTGGTATATAGGCAGAGCAGGTTCTATCTTTCTGGCGGGGCTGCAGTCCGGAGACGTGAAACGGGCTTTTAGAACTGTGATTGTAAAAAATTGAAGTAAGACTGTAATTCTAAGTATAAGTATGCTAAATGATTTTAGGTAAATATAGTTAGGTAATAGTGAGTGCGAGCGCAAGAAGTGAGGTAAGAGGAGTGGAACTGCCAGTATAGTGAGGTGCTTGTCTTAGGGGTTTGTAGAAGTGGATAATATGGAGTTGTCAAACTAATGGTAAAGTTAGGAGCAACGGTAAATGTGTAAACTTGTAAACCTGTTGATAAGGCGGCAAATAGGTGACAGTTAAAAATGTAAAAATGTAAAAATGTAAAATAAAAAATAAAATGCGTTAAAATGTGGAAATGTGAATTTAGCAAAGGACAGGCCGTATTTGGTTAGGATATTGTTTAGCCGCATACCAAAAGTAATCAAAGGTAAATAACAGATAATATATTTTAGTCTATTTACTTTTTGCATATTTTTTAGTTAGTGATATTTTTAGTTAGTTATTAGGTAATGAATTTCAAGCGATGTATAAATTATAAATATTTGCGTAGTAATATATTTGCGTAGTAATTTATAAAATTTATAAAATTTATAAAAGTGTAAAGGGTAAGAATTGGGAAATTATGAATTGTAAAGTGTGGCAAGAGTGGATGGATGGGTGAGGATAGGAAAATTTGACTTGTAAACCAAGACCATTTCTGGGCCAATATTGGCTGAAATAAAGATTTATTATATAATAACTGATAAAGAATACACTTTAGTAATAAAAAGAGGATGGAACTGGAAAGGTGAGAAAGTGAGAGATTCGATGGAGAGGCAGATTGGGAGAAAACCCAATGCAGAACGGAATAGGAATGAGGTAGCTCATATTCAAAGACAAAATGTGCGAATAGCTACATTTGGAGGAAAGCGGAGAAAGCAGCAAAGGAAGGAGTTTTTACCTTGGATGAGGTACTCACAGCAGCGCAGAGAAAGAAGAGGTGGCAGAAAACAGGTAAAGAGAGAAAAACACAAATAACAGAAACGGACAAAGAAAGAGAGAAAGAGAAAGAAAACAGCAAAAAGAACATAGCACAAGAACCAAAAGATGAGAAGTAGAAGAGGAAAAAGAGGCAGTAGAAAAGAGAAAGCAGCTAAGCAAAAGCAGAAGAACACAGACACAAACACCACACACACATTTACACACATTAAAGGAAATAATTTAGTTTAAATGTTATATTATTTAAAGTTTATATTTTATACTTTCATATTTTTTTATCATTTATTTACACAAACAGACAAACAGCTACACAGACGCAAACACAGAATTGAGATGGAGTCGGATTAAAAATAAGAACAAATTGTAAAATGTACAAATATAGCTAAAGCTAATAAAGCATTATTATTATTAATTATTGTCATGTATACATGTCTGACGCGCTCCCGTATACGCGTGGAACTCACATCCCCCGACTGTTTGGGGTTAAGAATTATTTAAATAATTATTTTGCCATGTATACAGGTCTGAAGCACTCCCGTTTGCGCGTGGAACTCGCATCCCCCGCCTGCTTGGGGTCAAGAATTATTTAAATAATTATTTTGACATGTATACACGTCTGATGCATCTCCCGCCTGCTTCGGATTAAGAATTATTGAAATAATTATTTTGCCACGTATACAGGTCTGACGCACTCCCGTTTACGCGTGGAACTCGCATCCCCCGGCGACTTGGGGTTGAGAATTATTTAAATAATCGTGTTGCACGTCTTCGGAATTTTGATACATGCATGGACCTCCTATCCCACGGTTATTTGGATTTAATAATTATTTAAATAATAGTGTCGCAAGTCGACGTCACTTCCTTTATATATACGTGGCCATTGTCGCCCCGTTTTTTTTCATCCCATACGCGTGTAAATAAGAATAATGCATTTTTCTAAAAAGTGCATATTTTATGCATTATTTAATTTTTGTCAAAATATCATGCAGGAGGCACGGTTCTAAAAATATTTAATTAGTCATTTTTTATTTATAATTAAGTTTTGAATTTTTAATTAAAACTCTTTTAATTAAGAATTAAAAATGCAATCTCCAATTTACCGCTTGTTTAAGGAAAGATTAAAAATTTAATTCTTAATTAAGCGAGTTTTAATTATAGATTCAAAATTCAATTCTGCTGATTATGAGAATTTTTGGGTATTATACCTCACAGATGATATCATACACAGTAGTATACTACCAGTATAATACTATAGTAGAGGCATTTTTGGTATAATACCATTTGTAGTATAATACCGCAGTTTATGACAAATTTGGAGTATTATACTGATTTTGGTATTATACGATATGAAACCTCTTCACCGTGTCGTAAAACCAACCCTGGACATAAGTAGAAGTGCAAAGCCCATAGGAAAAGTGAGGCATCCTGGGCTGTAGTTCGCACTCCAAGAGGTAGGTGGCGCGATGATCGAATTTCTGTGGGAATGTGAGCCCCACTTTATCCACGTTCCAGGAAATAGGAAGGGAGAGAGAAATGAAGAGAGTCGGGTTAAACAGCAACAAGAGGTTTATTGAGGTGTGGATACAGCGGACCCACGTCCGCACGCTGTTGACTCTGAGCTACGACTGCCGCTCGCAGGCGGCTTCTCGCCTTACGCAACATGGCCGCTTCCCCCACTCTCGCAGAGAGAGCGAGAGGGAAGATCGCAGTCCCTACACCCCCCCCCCCCCCCGAGTGCCAACGCAATACATAAATAAATAAATATAAAAATATAAACTTTAAGTTTGACTGTGCTCGGTAGCACTTACAATCTAAGTAAATCACAGTTACATTACGATTCAGTCGTAGGAGCAAAAGTTACCTTTTTTCTTGCGTAGGTTTTTAATACTGGTCGATCAACGGTAGTGGGCTGATTGACCTTGAATCACCACTGGGAGGCACATCAGGATGATTATCTGAGATCATGTATGCAGATTTCAACAGTTCAACGGATACGCTGCGGGACGCGCCGTTAACTTCTACGTCGAACACGCGATCAGAGGGACGCTTTAATACTTTGTAAGGGCCGGTATAAGGCCTCTCTAATGACTTTTTTGCCGTATTATGTATTAATACATGAGTACAACTATATAAGTCTTTAAAACAAAATGCACTTTGTTTGTAATTGTGTGTGACAGGGACTGGACGGACTTCACGTATATATTCGTGGAATTTTTCTATAAAAAAATTTGAATCCGGAGTGAAGTCTTCAGGGAGGAAAAACTCACCTGGAAGACGCAAAGTAGTGCCAAACACAAACTTCGCAGGAGACGCATTCGTGTCCTGACGAAGGTGACTACGTAATCCTAATACTACTGTACTTAGCGTACGAGTCCAGTCCTTGTCCACGTGACACATAATCGCCGCTTTAAAGGTACGGTGCCAGCGCTCTATTAAGCCATTCGCCGCAGGGTGATACGCGGTAGTGCGGATACGCTCGCAACCTATTAGGGACAGTAGAGCCGTGAATAAGCGCGATTCAAATTGCGAACTCTGATCGGAAGTGATGACCTTTGGCGCACCATAAGGGGAGACCCAGGTGTCATAAAATGCCCTGGCAACCGTTTGTGCCGATATTTCATGTAACGGAACCGCTTCAATCCAACGCGAAAACGATCAATCATAGTGAGCACATACTCAAAACCATTGCGATTAGGGAGGGGACCGATCGACTCGATCAATGTGCACATGGTCGAATCGACCATCAGATGCGACGAATTTGTCAGGAAGAAGTTTGACATGGCGAGAGATTTTTGACTGTTGACAGTCTAAACAGTTTTTACACATACGCGGTATATCACGGTGCATGTTGGGCCATACATAACGCTGCCGAATGAGACTATCCGTGACCTTCGGACCTGGATGAGCAGGCTTGTGAAACATGTTAAAGACGGTTTCACGAAGGGACTTAGGAATGTATGGGCGAATAGCCTCACCAGTGATTTCGCAATATATGGTAGTATGCGCAGGGCCCCATTGAATGTGCTTCAAAGAGAGCGGGTAGTCAGAAGACTCTCGAAGGGCCTTGAGCTGCTCATCAGCTTCCTGTTTTTCAGCAAGCTCGTTGAGGTTAATCTCTACAGGGAGTCGGATGGACTCTACCCGAGAGAGTGAGTCAGCTACAGTATTTTCTGCGCTTTTAATGTACTCAATTTGAGTGGTATATTGTGCGATAAGGGACAACTGACGCGTTTGCCGCGGTGACGCCTTATCGGACTTTTGCATGAAAGCGTAAATAGGGGTTTGTGATCTGTTAAGATCTTGAAGTCTCTGCCTTCAACTAAGAACGAGAAGTATTTGACAGCTTCATATGTGGCCGTCATAGGCGCTGTACTTCCGCTGTGAGGAGGAAGAGAACTTCTTTGAGAAGAAACCTAGTGGTTCCCAAACTCCAGTGAGAGAGAGAGCTGCTCAAGGGCAGCACCCATACCAGAATCGGAGGCATCAGGAACAATGCGTATTTCCGCACCAATATGGGGGTGAACAAGCAGGGCTGCTGCTGACAACTCCTCCTTAACACGAACAAAGGCTTCCTCCGCTTCAGGTGTCCACGGAACGGGATGTTTATCATTTTTGCGAGAATCGCTAAAAACAGCGTTGAGAGGAGCCTGGGAAGTCGCAGCACGAGGCATGTTACGGCGGTAAAAATTTACAGTGCCGACAAACTTACGAAGTTCCGCTATAGTCTGAGGTTTGGGGAAGTTTAGAATAGCTTCAACCCTACTGGGAATGGGGCGAATGCCTTCATCATTCACCAGATAGCCTAAAAACTCTAATTCTTCAGCAGCAAAGGTACATTTCTCGACGTTTAATCGAAGATGAAACTTCTTAAGTCGATCAAAGGGCGTGCGAAGGTGAGCATAATGCTCTTTTTCAGATGAAGATGCAATCAAAATATCGTCAATATACAGATAAACGAAATCGAGGTCACCTAGCGCGCTATTGATGTAACGCTGAAAGGTTTGACTCGCGTTGCGAAGCCCGAAGGTCATATACATGAACTCGAAAAGGCCGAAAGGGGGGTTACGATGGCCGTTTTCGGTATGTCCTCGGGGGCAACAGGAATCTGATTGAACGCTCTATGAAGATCAAGTGCCGAAAAGATTTTCTTACCATACAGATTTTTTGTGCAGTCATGAATGTGAGCAGTTGGATATTTGTCAGGGACTGTGGCAGCGTTTAAGCGCCTATAATCGCCACATGGCCTCCAAGAATTGTCCTTTTTTAACTCCATATGGAGGGGACTTGCCCAAGCATCGAATTCGGGTTTCGCCGCTTTGAATTTGTCTGGAGCACGTCTGCGAGGACGCTCCGATACCGGAGGACCAGATGTCAAAATGTGGTGGAAAACATCGCTGTTTCTGGGGATTGTGGGTTTAGAAACGCCCGTGATCTCCGGAAAGTCAGCTAGAATCTTTGCGCACTCTGAGCCAGGAACAACCGCGAAAACAGAGTCCAACGAAACTTCCTTCACAACCGCGAGAGAGTAAATATTGGTGAGCGGATCAACCAGGTGATTCCTTTTTAGGTCGACAAAAGGGCCGAAATGCGATAGAAGATCAACACCAATAATGGGATGCGGTATATCTGCGATGCAGAAGCTCCAGCTAATGCGGCGCTTGAGACCCAAATTAAGTGTAAGCATTGACTCACCATAGGTATTTATCAATGAATTATTCGCCGCGAATAGCCTGAAGGAGCTGGGCTTGCCGCATGCCTTAGGATTTGCTGGGACGAGCGAAATGTCCGCAGCAGTGTCGATAAGGAACGACTTGCCCGAAATACGATCGCGCACGTGAAGACGTTTGGATAAAAGAGTACCTTCTGAAGACGTCTCCTCAACAGAAGGTTGAGTTAGTTTTTTTGTTGAGGATTTTTCGCCTACCACTCAGCATATTTAGAGCACCACTCCCTACACGATGAAGGGTTGTTAGGGTATTTCCGATGAGCAAGTTATAGGCCAGAAGGGTCACGACTAGTAGAGCGAGCGCGCCTGGATCTGCCTCTAGATTGAGGGCGAGATGCGTCTTTGGGTGTATCCTGGCCACCAACTGGTTTCTTGGACAATGCGTCCACCTTCCATTCAAGGCGATCGAAGCGCTTAAGGAGAGTTTCGAGAGTGGCGGCGTTTGACTGATTAGAAGAGACAGCATTGATCCGAGGGTCGAGAGCATCAGAAATCTGCATCTGATTGGAGTCCATCGCTTCAACAATCTTATCAGCCATCTGCGCGAGCTTATGAAGGTCTGTTACCTCAGAGATTGCCAGGGTGGCTTTACAATGGGAGGGTAACTGGTCTAGGAAGAAAGAGCGTATAATATCATCACCCGCACCTGTATTGAGGCCTCGGAGACGGTTCAAATTGAGCGACGGCTTACTGATTCTCGAGTCCTGACCTTTGATGAGCTGACGCAGATGCGTCTCGGCGGAGGCACCGAATGTATCGATCAGGCGATTTTTAACTTGTTCGAAAACGTCCGTGGGACGAGGGTCGGCGGTCACGATTTCTTTGATAGCTTCAAACACTTCCATATCTAATTTTTTGGAAATGAAATCAGCTTTGGTCGCGCCAGGGTGATCTCTGTCTGCGCGAACCATACCGCCGGGTTGTCGCGAGAAAAGGAAGCGATTTTAGGTTGCCAGTATACCGCATTGACCGCTCGCGCAGTTTGGTTGGCTCCTGGATCGTCCTGGCGCTCCAGGAGCTGTTGCACCTGTTGCTGCAGAATCTGTGTTGCTTTATCGTTATCCATATTGATGAGAAAGAATGTACGCGAGCTACCTATCTAAAACGGAAATTTTACCTCTAAGCGACTCAAAAGTACATGCAGAAGGTAAGAATAACACACCTAAATGCCTTATGCTGTTTGCGTATCACAAGCTCCCTAGGCAGTGCTCGCAGGCACAAACAATGATTTTTAAAGCTAAGCCTAAGCTAAAACTTAGAATTATGGTTTAGGAAACCACGCGAAGATTTGAGAGAGGTCACTCTCCCGCTATGAAAACTTTTTCTTAAAAAAAAATGTTTTACTAAATCACCTGATGAGAATTTTTCCATCGGTCTTACAGTCTTATAAATTAGATTAAAATAATTAATATTAATGGCAGTCAGATTGTCTTTGTTAATAATCACCCCCGCAGAATCTGAAATAAAAACTTAATTAAAACCTGGAAAAAAAAACTTAATTAAAACCTGGAAAAAAAAACTTTATTAGCAAAGGACTATTTGAATGCCCCCCACCACCAAATTATCCAATTGCCCAACGTTTCGAGCCCGCTCCTGCTCCTCCTCAGGGACTGAAATGAAACCCGCGATACACCTCCTTATATACCCATACCCACTTATTTCCTCTTACCCCCACCACTATCCACCTTCCCCTCTCCAACTTTCCATTCTCACTTAAATTAATAAAGAATGATAAATGTTATCTAATTTACTTGACTCTACCATTAAATTTACATTATTCCGATTCCTTAGAATGTGAATACTTTCAAGGCTTTTCCTCTTATATTTATTCTTAATCCCTTGTTCCAAAATATCCACACTCCCAAAATTGAAAGAATGCAAACTATTTAAACAATGTTCTTTCAAACCCGATGTAAAATTTGTAGTACGTAAACTATATTGATGTTCATATATTCTCTTCTTCAAATATCTACCCGTTTGACCAATATAACATCCATTGCAATCCCTACAATTAATTTTATAAACTACTCCCGATTTTAAACCTTTATCATCCTTGTCCTTACAATTACTACTAAATTACCTATTTTAAAAAGAGCAGAATTTTAGTTTTTTAAGCGATTTTCGGCTACAAAATATTAGTACGTTGTATATTTTTTAAAAATGTATTCTATTTGAAAGAATATTGAAAACTAAAGTTGAAATATCGAGGTTTTTGAAGAAATAATATTTTTAGGGGTAACTATCCTTAATATATTTTTTTCATTAAGTTTTTACGAGTTTTATGACCTTAAAATTCTCTTAAAAAAAGTGAGATTGATTAAAAAAAAAGAATATTTATAAATTTACTTTTTATAATAAGGGTAACATCTCCTCTTTTTCTTTATTTGTGCAAATCTTTTGCTTCCTCATAGAGGAAGCTTTGTGATAGTAAAAAAAACGATTATAAGATAATGTGTTAGAAATGTTATTTAGCAAATTTGGAATCGAAATACACTATTTTTAGAAAATGTCCGTATGGATGTATGTGTGTGTGTGTGTGTGTGTGTGTGTGTGTGTGTGTGTGTGTGTGTGTGTGTGTGTGTGTGTCCGTATACGCTGATATCTCATGATCTACTCGACCGATTTTAACGGGAGAGTGATCATTTTTTTAGATTTTGCTTCCACAATTGGGGTCAATATTCTATTTTTGTAAAATTTAATTTTTTTTTTTATAGCCATTTTTTAATTTTCAAAATTTTTTTTTCGATTTTTCTAATATTTAGAACAAATATTGTTTATATATCATGAATTCTCTGTATGTAGGATGAAATTATCTACAATTTAAAAAAAAAAAATCGGTAGCTATATTTCGTCATAAGTTATTGATGAAAACATAATTTTTTGTAAATAGGTTATATTTCGAAATTAAAAAAATATATTAACATGAATATTTTTTTGGTTATAAAGGATATTAAGTACTATAACTTACTAAATTTTTAGGTTTTTTTATTCATTATTTTTTGAGAAAAAGAATAATTTATAAAAAAAAGTGATTTTTTTTGTCGTTCAATAACTATAGAAAAATTGGCTTAATCACTTTGAAATTCTTTGTAGGGGTAGATTTTATATACCAATCGAGTGAGTTCTTTGGGCAAAAGGATTGATCCATAAATTTCGAAGATATTGAGGTTAAAATTTTTTTTCAATTTTTTTTTAAATCGTAATTTCTCGAGAACGGCTCTATGTATCTAAATGGGGTGGGTGGTAATCGAAAGAGAATTAAATTACCTATATTTTCTAAAAAAATTAATTCTCTAGCTATCACGGTTCTTTTGTTATTAACAAAAACGTAAAAATTGAAAAATGAAAAAAAATGAGTTTTATATGTTCAACTATTACAAGAGTAAAAAGCCGCCGCCAATTCATTGGCACGTAGCTTCCTCAAACTTAATTTACTGATTCCTTTAATTAATTTTTAATTCCAATATTTAAAATTTAATACTTCAAAAAGACAGAAATCTGCACCACTACCACTGAGTATGAAATTTTAATACTTCAGAAAGACAGAATTCTGCACCACTACCACTGAGTATGAAATTGGTAGATGTCGGACAACAAATTTATTTTCGTGTTACGTTGAACATTGAACGTGTTATATTGAATGCATTATGTGGAAAGGCTGTTATAATGTGAGGGGATGTATTTAAAAAAATTTGATAAAGACAGATTTTTGTTTTCATTTTTCAATTTTTCAAAAAATTTTTCTTTTTAGAAAATATAAATATTTTAATTCTCTTTCAAATGCTACCCATCCCATTCAGATACACAGAGCCATCCTCAAGAAATAGATTTTAAAAATGTCTAGAAAAAATTTAACCTCAAATATCTCTGAAATTTATGAACCAATCACTTTGCCAAAAGAACACATCCGAGAACTATCAATAATATACCTCTACAGTGAATTTTGAAGCGAATAAGACAATTTTACTCTTGTAATAGTTGAACATATAAAACTCATTTTTTTTCATTTTTCAATTTTTACGTTTTTGTTAATAACAAAAGAACCGTGATAGCTAGAGAATTAATTTTTTTTAGAAAATATAGGTAATTTAATTCTCTTTCGATTACCACCCACCCCATTTAGATACATAGAGCCGTTCTCGAGAAATTACGATTTAAAAAAAAATTGAAAAAAAATTTTAACCTCAATATCTTCGAAATTTATGGATCAATCCTTTTGACCAAAGAACTCACTCGATTGGTATACAAAAGCTACCACTACAAAGAATTTCAAAGTGATTAAGCCAATTTTACTATAGTTATTGAACGACAAAAAAAATCACTTTTTTTATAAATTATTTTTTTCTCAAAAAATAATGAATAAAAAAACCTAAAAATTTAGTAAGTTATAGTACTTAATATCCTTTATAACCAAAAAAATATTCATGTTAATATCTTTTTTTAATTTCGAAATATAACCTATTTACAAAAAATTAAGTTTTCATCAATAACTTATGACGAAATATAGCTACCGACTTTTTTTTTTTAATTTTGATAATTTTATCCTGCATACAGAGAATTCATGATATATAAACAATATTTTTTCTAAATATTAAAAAAATCGAAAAAAAAAATTTATTAAATTAAAAAATGGCTATAAAAAAAAAATTGAATTTTACAATAATAGAATATTGACCCCAATTGTGGAAGCAAAATCTAAAAAAATGATCACTCTCCCGTTAAAATCGGTCGAGTAGATCATGAGATATCAGCGTATACGGACATACATACACGCACACACACACACACACATCCATACGGACATTTTCTAAAAATAGTGTATTTCGATTCCAAATTTGCTAAATAATATTTCTAACACATTATCTCATAAACTTTTTTTTTTACTATCACAAAGCTTCCTCTATGAGGAAGCAATTGTCTTATTTGCTTCAAAATTCATTGTAGAGGTATATTATTGATAGTTCTCGGATGAGTTCTTTTGGCAAAGTGATTGGTTCATAAATTTCAGAGATATTTGAGGTTAAAATTTTTCTAGACGTTTTTAAAATCTATTTCTTGAGGATTTTTTTTAATTTTTAAATTTTTATGTTTCTGTTAATAACAAAAGAACCGTGATAGCTAGAAAATGAATTTTTTTTAGAAAATATAGGTAATTTAATTATGTTTCGAATGCTATAAATTACATTCAAATACATAGAGTTCTAAATATAAGTTGCAAATTTATAGGCAATTGTGTTATATCTTTTATGTATGTGAAATTTTGTGGTAATGTATAATCTATAAAAATTTGAATAAATTATGTCGGAGTTTTGTTATTTCTGTCTTTCTGAAGTATTAAATTTTAAATATTGGAATTAAAAATTAATTAAAGGAATCAGTAAATTAAGTTTGAGGAAGCTACGTGCCAATGAATTGGCAGCGGTTTTTCTTCGAGTATGAAAATTACATTATATAATACATTTTTTTTAACTCATTCTAGTTGAAAGCATATCATAAATAAAATTAATGTATTTCGAAAATTTTTACACAACTTTTTATGAGGATAATATCCCCCTACTTTAATCTATTTCCGTATTTAGAAAAATGAAAGTCGAATAAAATAATTTGAGAAATTTGTTTCTAAAGTAATAATCATAGTTAAGTGTTTTGAATAAGTAAAAAAAAAATATTTTTAAGGAATAAAACCTACGTACTAGATAAACAACTTGATAAAAAACTCATTTGTCTTTAAATTTCTGTTAATGTAATGGAGTGAAAATAAAAAAATATTTGAATATTTTTTCTTTTGAATATCATGTAATATCACATTTTATCAAAATTGTTATTTATAATTTTTATCTAAAAATAATATATTGTAACGGACTCTTTACTCCCGTCTAGCCGATACAAATATATATAGACACACACACACACACACACACACACGCACACACACACACACACACACACACACACACACACACACACACACGCACGCACGCACACACGCACGCACGCACACGCACACACGCACGCACACACGCACACGCACACGCACACACACACACATATATCTTCCTATATTATACAGTTGTAAGGGCAAAAATGGGTATCTACCCCCTCCACCCCCTCCACTCCTCTCCACCCCCTCCATTCCCCTCCGCCCCTCCACCACCCCTCCACTTCTTACCGTTAAATTCTTTCAAATTTTAGGTTATATTGAAGGGGGTCTGCCCCTCCACCCCCTTCACTCCCCTCTACCCCCTCCACATACCCCTCCACATACCCCTCCACATACCCCTCCACCTACCCCACTACAACTAATCTCTTATAGATATGTTGCTGAAAATTGTATATAGGGGGTATCGAGATTCGCTGATTAGGAATGTTAACTCAGATTTTGAAAATTCAAAATAGCGGAACGAAAATGTCTGCCGCATATTGAAATATTACTGAATTTTGCTGAATATTGTATATACGGGATTTCTGGATTCGATTATTACGAATCTGAACTTAGATTTTAAAAATTGAAAATGGCGGCAAAATATTTAAATAATATTGGATTTTGCTAATAATTGTATTTAGGGGATTTCTAGATTACGAATCTCAACTAAGATTTTCAGAATTCAAAATGGCGGATCGAAAATGTCGGCCACATATTGAAATATTACTGCATTTTGATGAAAATTGTATATAAGGCGTTTTTGGAGTCGCTGATTACAAATCTGAACTCAGATTAAGAACATTTAAAATGGCGGATTCAAAGATGGTGGTCAAATATTGAAATATTATTAGTTTTTGCTGAAATTTGTATTACCTTAATACGGGATTTTTGGTTTCGCTGATTAGGAATCTGAACATATATTGTGATAATTCAGACTGGTGGACGCAAGATCACTAACAAAAATTTAAATTTTACCGGAATTTCCTAAAATTTGTATATTATTGGTTTCCGGATCCGCTGATTAGGAATCTGAAATCAGATTTTGTAAATACAAAATGGCTGCCAAAAATTGAAATATTACTGGATTTTGCTGGAAATTGTATGTTGGGTATTTTGATTCACTGATTATGAATTCGAACTCAGATTTTCAGAATTCAAAATGGCGCATCGAAGATGGAGGCCAAATATTCAAATATCACTGGATTTCGCTGAAAATTGTATATAGGGAATCCACCTGGATTCGCTGATTACGAATCTGAACTCATATTTTGCCAATTTAAAATGGCTGCCAAATATTGAAATATTGCTGAATTTTACAATTGCATATGGGCATCTGGATTCGCATGATGATGAATCAGAATTCAGATTATGAAACTTCAAAATAGCATACCCAAGATGGCGGCCAAAAATTGAACTTTTCTGTTTTGCTAAAAATTGAATATACTGAATTTCTGGATTCGCTGATTACGAATATAAACTCAGATTTTAAAAATTCAAAATGGCAGTAAAATATTGAAATAATATTGGATTTTGCAAAAAAATTGTATGTATGGGGTTTCCGAATTAGCTGATTACGAATCTGAACTCAGATATTGAAAATTCAAAATGGCGGAACGATAATGTCTGCCACGTATTGAAATATTACTGAATTTTGCTGAAAATTGTATATACACGGAAAGAAGCATTCAGAGCTATAGGCCGTGAGTTATAACAGAGTAAGCGGGTACCTTCTCTACCACCGTGTGATGGCGCGACATTCAAGCATGTCAACGATGGTCTCTAGGCAACGCTATACGGGGTGACTGCCGCAGTTGTCAGACGTGCCACTCACGCTTGCCGCCGTGCGCGTTAAAGCTTGAACTCAGTGATAGTCACGGCCTACAGCCGTGTCACCCGAGCACCGTTCATCGAAATGACCACAGTCACAGTCATATACGCATATGTCACGACATCCGGCGATGCTGTATGGCACGCTATTTTTTTCTCGCGCGTCACGGGCTACAGCTGTAAATTCTTCTTTCCGTATACGGAATTTCTGGATTCGATTATGACGGATCTGAACTCAGATTTTAAAGATTCAAAATGGCGGCAAAATATTTAAATTATACTGGCTTTTGCTAAAAATTGTATATAGGAGGTTTACATATTCGCTGATTACGAATCTGAACTCAGATTTTCAGAATTCAAAATGGCGGATCGAAGATGGAGGATAAATATTCAAACATTGACGGATTTTGCTGAAAATTGAATGTACGGGATTTCTAGATTGGATGATTACAAATCTGAACTCAGATTTTCAGAATTCCAAATTGCCAATCGATAATGGCTGTTACATATTGAAATATTACTGGATTTTGCTGAAAATTGTATATACGGGATTTCTGGATTCGATTATTACGAATCTGAACTCAGATTTTAAAAATTGAAAATGGCTGCAAAATATTTAAATAATACTGGAGTTTGCTAATAATTTTATGTAGGGGATTTCTAGATTACGAATCTCAACTCAGATTTTCAGAATACAAAATGGCGGATCTAAGATGTCGGACACATTGAAATATTATTGGATTTTGCTGAAAATTTTAATTCAAACTGGTGGACCTAAGATGACTAACAAAAATTGAAATTTTACTCGAGTTTGTTAAAAATTGTATATAGTGAGTTCCCGGATTCGCTGATTAGGAATCTGAACTCACATTTTGTAAATATAAAATGGCGGCCAAAAATTGAAATATTACTGGATTTTATAATCAATAAGTTACAAATAAAATCAGAGCTGACGTAATGCACTACATATATTTTCTGTATTATTTTGTTAAATATAATATACTTAGTATTTTAAAAATTAATAAATGTTAATAATGTTTTTAAAAAACATTACAGAAATTTTAAATGAATTCCCGCGCGCTCACGGCACCTGTAACAGTATTATGTTGTACATGTGTATGATATGAGCGACGGGAGAGAGTTGTCCAACGGATGAGAAATTATCCGTCATACGCCCCTCCCCCAGCCGCTGGCTGCTGACTGGCGTGCCAGCTCGACCTTGCTTTCTCTCCTTGTCTACATGCAAAATATAAGAACAATAAAACAGAAGAAAAAGAGAAAAGAAAGCATCCAACAGAAAATAAAAGGAGATGAAGCTAAAGTTACCCTATTGAAAAATATCGCGCGATTATCGCGTGACGAATCACGCGATTAATCGCACGATGCCAGTTTGTCGACCATTTTCTGGCGCGATAATCGCACGAGTTAACCAAACTTCAACATTAAAACATATTTTTTATTTCCACAACTGTGTACGTACTTGCGTGTGACTGTATGTAATTAGACAGACATTATGACTGCATATTTGTATCAGTGCGTGACTATAGTGTTAATGTGCGTGTGATTATGTGACTATTTGTATGTATATGCGCATGTGTACGTATATCAGATCGTGCACGACTATGTATGTGTTATATAAATGAATTTTGGCGCCAGTGCACGAAGTGATGAACTTCTCATCACTCGGTGTGCGAACAAGTAAATTCCTACTCACACTCACAAGAAAAGTACCCGAACTGTCAAATTCAAAAAAATTCCAAACCCATATTAAAAAGTAGACCTCCATGCGAGATTCACGAAACCATTTTTTTTATCGGCTGAGAAGCGCTTTATAAGGGTTAAAATCACCCCTAAAATTTACCCCCAAGAAACGTTTTTTTGATATATCTCGGCTTCTACTTAACTTTTTTCAACGAAACAAAATGGAAAGAGTTTCTTATGAAAAAGCCAAGAAATCCGTGGTAGTATGAACATTAAGGGTTGCATCCCTTATTTTTTAGAGGGTGAAATTGTGTTTTTTTAAGAATAATTTTTGTTGTGAGAATTCATAAAATAATTAAAAATAGGTCAAAACATTATTTTTACCAACTGCAATAAATAACAGTTGGTGTTTTTGGGCATTCTTCGCGAAACAACCCCTTAAGAGGTGGTAAACCACCCCTAACACAAATGAATTAGGTATATTTTTTTGGCAATTATTTTTTTCCTTTAAATGGGTTCTTGAAGTCGTTAATCGGAATCCACAGTTAGATCCACAATAAAAATTTGAAAATAGTGAATTCAACATGGCGAAAAATTTTTTAGAAATATTTTAAATTCCACGAAAAATAGTATGTAGACCCCCTAGCGGAAATTATATTATGTAAATAAGTGTATAATAATGTAACAATGTTTTGTTATGTTATTCTATTATTTATTATTTTTTTATCATACACTTGTTTATCGTACCATAAACAAGTGTATGATATTGTAGTTGTTTGTAAAAAGTGTAAGAAGAAAACGTAACAAATTGTACTTTTCTACTGGATTTCGGACGCTTTTACATTTTACCACAGTTTATACCATTTTTTACTAATTTCTTACTTTTCCTTACATTTGTCTACGTTTTATTACTTTTTTATTTGTACTCTTAATTCAAATTTTATAGGCATTCTTACACTTTCGTACATCTTTTTACATTTTATTATATATTTGTACTTTTAATTACATCTTTTTACGTTTATATACAAATTTTGATACACATTTTACATCGTATCACATATTTGTACACTTTTTTCAAATAGTTCATAATTATACTTATATAATAATTTATAATTATACTTTTATTTAAATAAAGCTATAAATAAAATATTTTCGAAGATGTAAAGAAAAAATACTAAAACGTAATAAAATGTAAATTATTATGTATTAGAAATATAATTAATATATGTTACAAAATGTAAGTTACTGCATAAAAGTTTAAATTTTTACAAATTCTTACAGATTTTTACAATTTATTATCTTTTAATACAAATTCTAATACAATTCTACCAATTTCTAAGTAGCACAACGACCAATTTTAAATCCTACGGGTCAGCCAACAGCAGACGGGAAGCTTGCTAATTATTCTGACGATCATCGATTATATGTTTTACAATAATGATATTCATGAAAAAAATGTTGTAAACATAGCAATTTTTTGCACCATGAACATGTTGTAATCGCTCGTTTACCACAAATATCGCATTTAATAAAATTAGAATTGAAGCAAAATTTTTTTGGGTTTTGAATTTTTTCTGGCTTTTCATCAATGTAACCGGCGGCGTACCAAGCATATTTAAATAAATTTTGAAACCTGGGACTTGATAATTGATTATGTACTAATGAATGCATTTTGATTATATTATTTCTATCGTGTAAGTTGAGATCCTCATTTGTTAGAAATATCATATCCGAAAACGTTCGAACGAAGTTCTTCCACATTCGAAAACCATAAATATCAAGCGGTTGAAGTTCACTTGTTGTTCTTTGTGGAATTTGTAGAATCGTTAAGGTTTTATGTTCCGGTTTTACTTTATAAATTATATCTAGGCAGTGACCTCTCCATGAATCAAGCAATAGAGTACTTGTTATGGTAGTTGATGGAAAATATACATCTTGCGCCCAAGTTTCAACATGTGCTTTAGTCAATTTACCTGATTTCGATGCCATTACATAAACATTTCAGCTGCAAATAAATTTTTTCTGACTACAGTTCCAAACTCTCCCTTTGGTTCTTGCATGACTAAAAAGAAGGGTGATAGAAGTTTTCCTTCAGCAGATACAGTAGGTTGGATAGTATAAGAATTAGTTGTCGAATGCACTGATTGCACTATACTCTCTACACTTTTATCTCCTCTAAGATTGAGGGTTCGACCACTGTGTATTTCGTAATTAAAACCACTTTGGTCGGAGTTATAAACACGTTTTGCATCATATTTTATGATGGCATTTTTTACTCTATTGCGAAATTCCTGTTTTTGTGCTGACCATTCTTCTGAATCATCTATAGATTTTTTAGTAATAATTTTTGTTATTTTTCGAGAAACGATATTAAATCGCCGTTTAAGTTCATTTAACCAGTGTCTAGAAGCTTTAAATTCATTGAAGTTTAACTCTAATGCTTTTTCTTTTGCCATACGTCTTACATCAATGTCATGAATGGGTATTCTATTCGATCTGGCTACGTTAAATTTTTGTAAACAATATTCCTCAATTTTTTTCAATTTATCGATCCTACTTCCTTCTATTGCCACTTGATCTCTCCATCTATACAGCTGACGTGCTGTTTTTAAGTTTTTGAATCGATTTTGGACTGTTTCAAATTTTAACTTGTTTTTACTACTTAACCAATACTCCACAGCTTGCGTTTTGTAGTCAAAATTAATACTCTCTGATTCGGTCCTACATTGATTTTCAGTTTCGGGTGTTATCATATCTTCTGCATCGATATGTTCATGTAAATCATCTGCAGGTATGTCATCGTAAGGTTCGTAGGTATCATCATAATATAGAAATTCTTCCGTTTCTTCGTAAATACTACGATCATTTATACTTGATATTATAATATTATACACTATATTAGCAACATTTCTTTCAGCGTCATTAACAGGTAATTTCTTTTCTTGATCTTGAAACATACTGTTTAAAATAAATAAAACATTCATCGCATTTACCAAATTTATATTTATGGAAAATATTTTCTTTCTTCTTTTAGATACGTTGAGTCGCAGTGTAAACCTGTAAAAGTTTTAGTTATTATAGCCTTTTTATAGCCTAACAGTATAGGAATGTACAATAGTATGAATGTACAGTAAGTGTAAAAAGTATTCAGACATCCAAACCCAAAACTTTTGAGGAAAACATTTTACTAAATTCCTTTGTAAGTGCATGGGAATTCGTTATTGTTTGTCAATGTTTTGTCTACAAGATACACTATTTTATTAGCATTAAATATTTGCTAAACGTTATTATTATAAATAAAGTACTACTTCTATTCACTCGTATGAATATTTTTTTACACTTAACTCAACTGATTAAATCGTCAGTATGTCATATTTTATATATTAGAATAACAGTAATGTAACAGTAATTCTAAAAATTAAAATCAAAACATAATTTTTACTATCATAAAGTAATTCAATGCATGTATTAAGAGTAAAGTTTCACTATCAAAATATTTACAATTGGTACAATAAAGATTCTATAATAGATTTTTACTGAATTTGACTTTCTTAACTTCGGCCACTTGTTGAAAATTTATTGTATATTTTGACGAGTTTTATATTTAAAAATGCTGCATTTTATTTAACTTTTCAATATTATGTCTATTATATCCTTCTATTAGAAATATTTTGAATAATTATGTAGAAGAAAGAAATTTCAATTATATGGTTACTTACGACTATTATTATTGTTGTTATCATTCAATTCAAATAGGATTTCGTACTCGTAAAATGTTTACTTGCCATTAAAAAATATGATGCAAGTACCTCCAGACACTTATATTTTCAATTAATACCCATAAAATAATGTTGACATTGAATATTAATTTAACACGAGCGTAGAAAAACGTTCAGTAACGTATATTTGTTTTCGACTGACCGATGATTCACTTATTTATGAATAAAAGAGGAGGAATCGGGAGATAAGCCATATCAATGCAAGTGTACGTAATCTTGTATATTGCGCAATAACCATGAATTGCTATAATTATCATTATATTAAAAATTTTGTTCATATTAATTTATATTAATAAATCATAAATAAACTTTTCTTATTAAAACCTATCATAATTTCAACAAGCATGAAAATCTCTCCTAGCTGAAATTATAAAATATGAAAGAAAATAAGAAAATACTTATAAAATGGAATAAATTGTCGAAAAATGTAAGAAATCATACGATACTGGATTTCGGGCATATTTAACAAGTTGTTAAAGTTTCTTACATTTTCTTTCAATTCCTTACGTTTTCTGAATATTTCCTTGTGTAGCTTATTTTTATGAAATTATAAGGAAGTATTTGTTAGAAAAATCTGTAAGAATTTGTAAAAATTTAAACTTTTATACAGTAACTTACATTTTGTAACATTATTAATTATATTTCTAATATATAATAATTTACATTTTATTACGTTTTAGTATTTTTTCTTTATATCTTTGAAAATATTTTATTTATAGCTTTATTTAAATAAAAGTATAATTATAAATTATTATAAAAGTATAATTATGAACTATTTGAAAAAAGTGTACAAATATGTGATACGATGTAAAATGTGTATCAAAATTTGTATTTAAACGTAAAAAGATGTAATTAAAAGTACAAATATATAATAAAATGTAAAAAGATGTACGTAAGTGTAAGAATGCCTATAAAATTTGAAATAAGAGTACAAATTAAAAAGTAATAAAACGTAGACAAATGTAAGGAAAAGTAAGAAATTATTAAAAAATGGTGTAAACTGTGGTAAAATGTAAAAGCGTCCGAAATCCAGTAGAAAAGTACAATTTTTTACGTTTTCTTACACTTTTTTACAAACAACTACATTATCATACACTTGTTTATCGTACGATAAACAAGTATATGATAAAAAAAATAATAAATAATAGAATAACATAACAAAACATTGTTACATTATTATACACCTATTTACATAATATAATTTCCGCTAGGGGGTCTACATACTATTTTTCGTGGAATTTAAAATATTTCTAAAAAATTTTTCGCCATATTGAATTCACTATTTTCAAATTTTTATTGTGGATCTAACTGTGGATTCCGATTAACGACTTCAAGAACCCATTTTAAGGAAAAAAATAATTGCCAAAAAAATATACCTAATTCATTTGTGTTAGGGGTGGTTTACCACCTCTTAAGGGGTTGTTTCGCGAAGAATGCCCAAACACACCAACTGCTATTTATTGTAGTTGGCAAAAATAATGTTTTGACCTATTTTTAATTATTTTATGAATTCTCACAACAAAAATTATTCTTAAAAAAACACAATTTCACCCTCTAAAAAATAAGGGATGCAACCCTTAATGTTCATACTACCATGGATTTCTTGACTTTTTAATAAGAAACTCTTTCCATTTTGTTTCGTTAAACAAAGTTAAGTAGAAGCCGAGATATATCAAAAAAACGTTTCTTGGGGGTAAACTTTAAGGGGGATTTTAACCCTTATAAAGCGCTTCTCAGCCGATAAAAAAAATGGTTTCGTGAATCTCGCATGGAGGTCTACTTTTTAATATGGGTTTTGGAATTTTTTTGAATTTGACAGTTCGGGTACTTTCCTTGTCAGTGTACTAGCCCTACTGAAAAAAATCAGGTGAGAAATCACCTGAGTTGTTACCTGAGTTCTCACCTGATTTCTCCTGCCAAAATCTCAAGTGATTTTTGGGGACTTAGAAAATTTTTTCCCATCATATTTTTGAATCAAATAAATATCACAAATAATGATTAAAAACATGTTAATTCTCGAAAACCACTAATTCTAGAAAAAAAAAGCGAATTGAATGTAACAAAAGAAAGACATTTTTCGGGGTTTTTATGAGGCAGTTGTTCGCGCAAAAACCAAGTCCCGAATGGCGCGTCAAAATTACAAGTTCCAACCCGGAAAGACTTCACAAAAAAATTTTTTTTTTTTATTTTACGACCTTCTCTATTAAATACAACGGTCAGGAGAAGGACACTTTTCAACTTTTTTTTTTGAGACAGTTCGCGCAAAAACTAAGTTCCGAATGGCGCGTCAAAATTACAGGTCTCGACCGGGAAAGAATTCACAAAAAGAACCGCTGCCAATTCATTGGCACGTAGCTTCCTCAAACTTAATTTACTGATTCCTTTAATTAATTTTTAATTCGAATATTTAACCCATTAACGCCCACGAGGACACCTTTTTCACCACTTCTTCAGAGCTCTCTAGATGGGATAAATTTGTGCTTAAAAAATTTTTGAACACATGAAATTCATAGATTTTTCATCGATCTTTTCAATGGTGACATCCAAAATTAGAAAAAAAAATTTTTATTACTCAAAAATGAAGTTTAAGTGTAAAAAATGTAAAAATTTTTTTTTTTTTATTGGATTTTTTATTGACTGTCCGTTATGCACTCATCTTGGAACCAATTTAAATGGTGAAGGGATTGTCTGAACTTCAAAAAACTGTCCTTGGGAAGTTAATTTTGTTACCTGAATGATCCAAAATGGCGTCCGAAACGAGAATTTTCGCTCATTATTTTTAGGACGCTTTAACTAAAAAACTATAAGCTTTTCGAAAAAAATGATAATTACAAAAAGTGCTTAGAATTCATCAAAGAATATAATAGAATTTTTTCACAATTTTTATTCAAGAAATTCAAGAAAAATTCTGATAAAATTCTAATGCATTCTTTGATGAATTCTAAGTACTTTTTATTTATCGCAATTTTTTCTGAAAGTTGATAGTTATTGAGGAAAATAATCTTTAAAAAAAGAAAATAAAACGAAAATTATCTTATCATTTTTTCGATTTAAGGCTTAGTTTATTTATAATAAGCTCATAAATATTTGAAAATTAGTATTTTATTTTTATATTTTAATCAATCAATTTTGGGTCAACAGTTGAGAAACAAGATTATAACGTTTATGAAGAAAAGTATTATTTAGATTATTATAAATATAAATGCTCATATCTTTGAGTATGAAAAACTAGTGTACTTCGTTGATAATCGATAAAATATAAAAAAGTTTGCATTTTTCAAATTGTTTTCAGAAAACGGAAGTAGAAGCAGTTAGCTGAGTTTCAGATATCGCAGGTGTAAAATACTAATTTTCAAATATTTATGAGCTTATTATAAATAAACTAAGCCTTAAATCGAAAAAATGATAAGATAATTTTCGTTTTATTTTCTTTTTTTAAAGATTATTTTCCTCAATAACTATCAACTTTCAGAAAAAATTGCGATAAATAAAAAGTACTTAGAATTCATCAAAGAATGCACTAGAATTTTATCAGAATTTTTCTGGAATTTTTTTAAATTTATGAAAAATTCAAGTATAAAAATTTTCAAAATTGTCTCCAAAAATTCTGCAAAAATTCTATTGTATACTTTGATGAATTCTAAGCACTTTTTGTAATTATCATTTTTTTCGAAAAGCTTATAGTTTTTTAGTAAAACGCGTTCTAAACATAATTAGCGAAAATTCTCGTTTCGGGCGCAATTTTGGATGACTCAGGTGACAAAATTAACTTTCCAAGGACACCTTTTTGAAATTCAGACAATCCCTCCACCATCTAAATTGGTTTTAAGATGATTGCATAACGGGCAGTTGATAAAAAATCCAATAAAAAAAACCGCTGCCAATTCATTGGCATGTAGCTTCCTCAAACTTAATTTATTGATCTCTTTAATTAATTTTTACTTCTAATATTTAAAATGTAATACTTTATCTTGTACGGTTAGACTAACTAGGAGAGGGTCATGGGTTCGGATTCAGCTTAAACTGTGTGTTATATCTTTTTTCGTAATGGTCCAATTTTTTGGGGCAACGAACTTGATCTGAAGATATATAAAAGCTACATCTGTGCCAAATTTCAGGTCGATTGGGTAATTTTTGCTCTTGTTATCGTGCGACAACGAAAACGCAAATTTTTTCTAAAATAATTTTTTTCTAAAAAACAAATAAAGATAATCTCCTGAAATTTTAACCAAATATAGTCTTCTATAAATTTAATAAGTGGTTGAAATTTTAAGTCGATAAATCGAGTATTTTTTGAGAAACCGCGATTCGAAAATTTTTTAAAAAAATTTTTAACTTCAAATATCTTTTTTCGTAATGGACCGATTTTTTTGAGCAACGAACTCGATCTGAAGATATATGAAAGCTACATCTGTGCCAAATTTCAGGACGATTGGATAATGTTTGCTCTAGTTATCGTGCGACAACGAAAACGCAAAGTTTTTCTAAAAGAATTTTTTCTAAAAAACAAATGAAGATAATCTCTTGAAATTTTAACCATGTATAGTCTTCAATTAGTGTAATAACTGGTTAAAATTTCAAGTCGATAAATAAAATATTTTTTGAGAAATTAATTTATGAAATATAAAAAAGTTTTCCTTAATAACAAATGACAGAGTGAAGATATTTTAAATTTTAAAAAAGGAAAATATAGGTAATTTAAATACGTTTCAAGAAAAGTTTATTATATTATGTAATAATGACTGTAAGATATGAAAAAATAAAAAAAACTCAAAATTCAAAATCGTTTTTTGGTTATAAAACAAAAGAAAATCAATAAAAACTCAAATCCATCAGGGTACCTTTCTTTTCCCGCGAGACGAAGAGAATAAGCTTTACCCGACGAAAATCGGTCGATTCGTTTCGGAGATATGAAGAGTTCAAACAAACACACACACACACACACACGCACGACGCACGCATGCACGCATACACATCCACGAAAACAAAAATGATCAAAATCAACTAATATACACATATATCGCCTTAAAACATCTTTTTGAACATTTTGTTTTCGAAATTTTTTTTTACCGTTACAAAGCTTCCTCTATGAGGAAGCAATTATAAATTTATATATGTTATACAAAATTTATGTATGTTATGCATTTATATAAGGTATAAATTATAATACATTATTTAGCAATTTAATATTGTTTATAAAAATAATAGTTTAATGAAAGATTTGTAGAGAAAACATTATTTATACTGATATTGTATTTACTAGGTACGGTACTTACAATTTTCTCGACGACAACAATTAACGGCAGAAAAGAGAAAGACGTAACGAGGTTTAACGAGTCACGGGCTCGCGCTACTCGACGCCGACCCACGATATCTAAATCACGCGAGGCCGGCATCGAGCGCGCCCTCGTATTGTCAATGGTTGATAGGCGTCGAAGAAAACTGGAATAGGGTTTGCGTACCCTGGGTCCCCAGCACACACATACACAGAACACTAGCGTGTTGACATGAGAGACACCTGAGTCAAAATTATTCGAACTGGCCTTTTCAATTTGATATGTATGGTTTGCAGTGATATGTACAAGTGCTACAATAGTACATTTCGATACTAGTGCGAGAATTTGATGTTCCCTTCGTGTGACCGTTTGCACCCGAGCGAAGCGAGGGTGAAAAGGTCACACGAGGAGAAAATCAACTTCTCACACAAGTGTCGAACCGTATTTTTTGACACGACGTGCGAGAAGTGAGATTTTTACATGCATCGTTTAACGCAGCGTGCGAGAAATCGAACTTCTCGCACGGAGTTTCAAAAATATTATTTTGTTTTAAATTTATTGCTAAATGGGTTTCCTCTTTTGCTGTAACTTATATAACAATAACTTATGCTTATATACACACACACACACACACAAACACACACACACACACACACACACACACACACACACAAACACACACACACACACACACACACACACACACACACACACCCACACACACACACACACACACACACACACACACACACACACACACACACACGGTGTCTCATTTTAATCTATGCAGCCAAATATCTCCGAATGCAGGCCAGGTACAGAAAAATGGTTCAGATGAAAGTTGTTCGTGACGATGGGGGTCAACTTTTGGTCACCTTCAATTTGACCTTGAGATCATTTTTCAAGGTCATTTCAAGGTTAAGATAATTTTTTCAAATTAGAACCCCTATTTCTGACGTCGGAATCGGATAGAGCGGGAAATTTTACGTCCAAAACCGTTCTTTCAACATTTTTTTGTGACCTCTAGAAGGTTATATCAAGGTCAAATGCTTAAACATTGGTCAGAACGCGAAATTTCATAGTTGTCTCGAGCAGAACAAGCCTTGATAAACCCAACCAATCAAAGGATGTCTTCTTTGTAGATACAGCTCAGCATGCCGCCCAGTTGCTGCACGATAATTGCCATTATATTGCTCTAAAACCATTATCATGTCAACTATTTGATCAGCTGGATAATTCACAGATACAATAAAAAAGGTATTTGTACCCAACACCAGAATCATCAACTCTTATGAATTTTGATGTGCTAAAACCGAATCTGCGGCCAGAATTATGCCATCACCTTCCATTTTTTATTAAAACTCAAGAAATCACCCTCCCACTTACGAAAATTCATGATTTTATGAGAATAAGCGTTACGTAGAAAAATATGAAGTAAAAGAAATTTTTATCTTGATCACAGGAATAACGATGTCAAAAGTTTAAAATCTAATAATTGATAACAAGATTAACTAAGTATGAGGTTAAAATACAAGTGTTAACTATTAAATTGTTGAAAATAAGCAAGAATTGAATTTTCAACAATTTGTATCGAATTTGTAACTTAAGTTAAATTTCCAAGACACGAAGGTTTATTTGCTCTCAATAATTTAAAAATTAAGTCTTTTTCAATTGTCTCGTCTATAAGTAAAGTTACATCATGGCTTAAAAAAATTATCCAGCTGCTCAAATAGTTGAAATGATAATGGTTTTAGGGCAATGTAATGGTAATTATCGTGCAGCAGCTAGGCGGTATGCTGAGTTGTATCCACAAAGGAGACATCCTACTGATTTGACAATCAGAACTTTAACTCAAAGAGCTCGCGGTGGCCACCTTATTCGTCAGCGCAGGCACCACGGGTACGATGAAAACGATGCTCGTGTCATGACTATTTTAGCAATTGTTCATCTCGACCCGCATATTAGCACAGGCCAAATTGAAAGAGAAATTGGTATTTCTCGTCCGACGGTTTCAAGGATTCTGAGAATTATTGACTATCATGCCTACCATATAACTTTAGTTCAGGAACTAAGGCAGAACCATATTCAATTGCGCATTTGTCACTGGGCTTTAAGAATGATAGAAAATGGTCCAGACTTTTTCAAATACGTCCTTTTTTCGGGTGAGGCAAAATTTCGTAGCGATAGGCGACTGAACAGGTACAATTGCCATTATTGGTCAGATGTGAACCCTCACTGGCACAGAGCGATGGATTATCAAAATCTGTGGAGCATAATGGTGTGGTGTGGAATAGTCAATGGTTACATGATAGGTCCGTATTTCTTTGAGCGAAATGTCGATAGAAACAGCTATTTAGAGCTAATAAGAGATCATTTGCCAGTACTTTTGGAAAACGTCGACCTAGCTAAAGACAAAGAATGTGGCTTCAGCAAGATGGTGCAATACCACATTTTGCACGAATCGTTCGAGAATTTTTAAATAACAACTACAATGACAGGTGGATTGGACGAGGAGGTCCAGTTAACTGGCCTGCTAATTCACCAGATATGACGTCACCAGATTTTTTCTTGTTGGGGTACGTAAAAAATGTAGTTTTTGCTCAACGGCCTACAACAAGGGAAGATTTTATGGATAGAATTTGTAGAGCTTGCGAATCCATTTCTAGAGCAACGTTGCTCAGGACTGTGGATCATTTCTGACGGCGATTACGCCTGTGCCTGGAAGCCAGCGGAGGTAACTTTGAACATGTACTCCGTGTATAGATAATGTCAACTGCAGTAATAATGGTGAGAGGCAGGGGGACTCACGTTAAACAAGCACCCCGGTGAGAGGCAAGGGGACTCACGTTAAACAAGCACCCCAGTGAGAGGCAAGGGGCCTTACGTAAACAAGCACCCCAGTGAGAGGCAAGGAACTCACGTTAAAAAAGCACCCCAGTGAGAGGCAAGGGAACTCACGTAAACAAGCACCCCAGTGAGAGGCAAGGGGACTGACGTTAAAAAAGCACCCCAGTGAGAGGCGAGGGGACTCACGTTAAAAAACACCCCAGTGAGAGGCAAGGGACTCACGTTAAACAAGCACCCCAGTGAGAGGCAAGGGGACTCACGTAAACATGCACCCCAAAGGAAACAGGCCTTACTACGTCCGCGTCGTTGTTTCTGGGTAACTCTAAAATTAAGGTCCCAGTATTATCAAAAAGAGCTTAAAGCCAATAGAGCAGTGTTGCTGGAACTTCTGTAGATAAGTGACCGCGAAAACTCCCAGGATAGTATTTTTAGCGATTTTCATGGAAATTGGAAATTGACCCCACTTAAAGCGATTCAATCTCCATGTGGTACTCCGGCGTCGCATCTGACTTCGAATTTATAATCAGCGACCCCTGAAGCTCTCAGAATGTGTTTTTAGTGATTTTCATAGTGATTCAAAATGACCTCATTTGGGATATTTCAGCCTCCATGCGATACCATCGCATCCCACCCCACAGAAACCTAACATCATATTCACAATTGGCGACCACAAAAATTTCTTAATTGGTTGGGTTTATCAAGGCTTGTTCTGCTTGAGCCAACTATGAAATTTCGCGTTCTGACCCATTTTTAAGCATTTGACCTTGATTTAACCTTGTGGAGGTCCCAAAAAAATGTTTAAAGAACGGTTTTGGACGTAAAATTTCCCGCTGTATCCGATTCCGACGTCAGAAATAGGGGTTCTAATTTGAAAAAATAATCTTAACCTTGAAATGACCTTGAAAAATGATCTCAAGGTCAAATAGAAGGTGACCAAAAGTTGACCCCCATCGTCACGAACAATTTTCATCTGAACCATTTTTCTGTATCTGGCCTGCATTCGGAGATATTTGGCTGCATAGATTAAAATGAGACACCGTGTATATTGTAACGTGGTGGATTTTTACCACGTTACTTTCGCGTTTCGGAGAGCGGATTTCGACTAGGAAATCCCCTCTATTGGCAGCCAGGAGGAGAGTCCTCACCTCGGCGTCCAGGGTCACTCTTATTTTTGTATTATTTGATTATTTTTTTTTGTTATCTTTTTTCATGCGAGAGAAATATTATGCGGCGAGCATATGCGCGCCGATGGACTGCGCTTTTCAGCTATAGCTGCTTCTCCGTCGGCCCTCAGCGTCAGTCGTCTCATTGCCGGCCGCCTCGCCATCGTCCCGATGCAGCCTCCAACATCAGCTGATTGATCATCGCCTCCAGCTGAGACCATTTGCCGAAGCTACGTATTAATTTTTAGTTGCCTTCGCGAGTTAATTAATTTAGTAATCAACTTCGCATTTATCTTATCTCTCCCGTTCATATAATGTATTAATTGGTTCGTGCCTATAAAGATGCCTTTGCATCTTGCACGCTTTCATAAAAATGCCGAGTCGAGCCTTTTCTATAATTCTTGAATAATTTCTCTGCCTCGAAATATCATGGAAAATTCCATTTCTACAGGCACACAGAATTCTGCTAGACTCATCAACGAAGAGAGAGAGAGAGAGAGAGAGAGAGAGAGAGAGAGAGAGAGAGAGAGAGAGAGAGAGAGAGAGAGAGAGAGAGAGAGAGAGAGAGAGAGAGAGAGAGAGAGAGAGAGAGAGACAACATACTCGGCTTTCGACGCATCTCCTTGGCTGAGGTGATCTACGCTCAACCAATCAGCGACGTCCTCGTTGACGGCGGTCGAGGCACCGGCGAGCAGGACGACGCGGTGCTCGAGGATTCCCTTCCTAGCGGCTGACGGGGTAACATCGTGGAACCAGCAGAGCAGTACCGATCTACCGCGCTGTGCTTTCGTTTGCCGTATAGTAAAAATCCCGCGAGTGCCTTCTGCCTCGCGTAATTTAGTTTGTACAATATGTTGTATATTTTGTGTTTAATTTAACTAGTATCACTTAGCTGTCGCGACCGTATCGCATTTATTTTATCTGCCTGGAGGCGGAGGACGAGATATTGTAAAGCGGTAAGGCTTTCCAAGCTTGAACTATTGTACCAATTCGTTTTTCTTGCCTATAAAAGGCCGTAGTATTGCGTTTGGATGCCTTCATCCCTGCGCGTTATTTCATATAAAATCTAAAATTCACTTTATTATCTTGTCACGCGATTTATTCTATGTATATTTTTAATTGTACACATCTGGCTCGGGATATCTCTAGTATTTCTGTAAAGGTGAATTAGCGAATCCAACAAAATTTAAGTTGTAATAAATCTTATATGTAAATTCTAACTATTGCCGCGCTCTAAACTCTGTTGTAATAAATTTTAATGCCTCTATCAGGCTAGCGTGTATAGACAATTTGTTGCTAAAACAGTTGCAAAGAATTATAGTATTACAATCTGTGCCTTTTTGTTAAATCAGAATATTCAGTAATTAAAGCATTAGATTTAGATTTATATTTGCCTATAATCTATTGTTTTAATTTATTTATGTAATATTGGATAAGTTGAATGTCATTTGTGTTGTTATTGTGATGGTCTGAACGCGTGAATTACTCCAGCCGTCTGAACTCGCTCCTCTGCCGCGGAGCTGTCGAGCAACCACTAAGATTTTGTAACTAATTAACTCTAATTGATATTTCGTATAGTGGGAGGCACTGCTCACTTTAATTTATCCGTAAATTTGATTATTAACAGTGCTTGGCGCCCATAATGTCGTAATATGCCTTCTACATTACGACTTATTTAAATCAGTTTATTTTGCCGACTATTTTTAGTCATTGTTGTATTTGCCTTGGATAGCAAATCAATTCAAGTTATTTATCCACCAAATATAATTGGGAGTATTTAGTTGCTGCCCACGTGGCTAAATCGCCCCGTTATATATATATATATATATATATATATATATATATATATATATATATATATATATATATATATATATATATATATATATATATATATATATATATATATATATATATATATATATATATATATATATATATATATATATATAAAGACCTATACACGTTATTTCTGGTAATCTACAGGGTCCTATAGTTTATCTCTTCAGAGTTCCCTATATAAGCGCGTGACTAAAGAAATAATATCCCTGGGGTTGTTGACTCTAGACGCGTCCCAGAAATAACGCTTACGTACAGAAAAATTTCCGGGACGTCCCGGAAAAAACAGCGCGTCCCGGAAATAACAGCGATGTACAGTGTAAACGTCCCGGAACGATCCGTTGCAGATAAATATATATATATATATATATATTTATATATGTTTTATGTTAGTTTCCAGGACATTCCAGATGTTTAACGTCAGTTTTGAGGACATCGGCTCCCATAAGAGACATTATTTCTTTAGTCACGTATAGGTATACAGTAACATGGGGTCCTGGGAACTAACGTTATACAAGTTTTTATATATATATATATATATATATATATATATATATATATATATATATATATATATATATATGTATATATTTCTGTTCACCGCTATGTTTCAGGACTTTTCATTGGTTTACCGCTATGTTTCAGGACATTTGCATGTTTTCAGGACTGTACTGAATTAGGAATATGTTTACCGCTACCTTTCAGGACATTTTTGTATTAATCAGGACATTTAGGGTTTCTTTCACAACGTTTTTTTCCGTAAAATTTTTCCGAAATCAACGTAAAATACTGCGGAACTGAAAGGGGGCGCCGCAGGCGTCGTGGTGTTAGTCAACACCCTGAGGGATATTATTTCTTTAGTCACTTATATACTGTTTAACGTTTTATACCTACTTCTATTGCAGAAAACCTGTAGGTGTCCTGGAAGGTAGCGGTGTACTAAGTTATATATATATATATACATTTGTTTTAACAGATTTATGGAGCCCTTTTATACACATGAGCATATTTATGGAGCCCGTTTTCTTTTATGGAGCCCGGGTCCCATAAAATATTTTTCTCGGGCGTTTATGGAGCCCGATCTAGAGTCTATAACCCCAGGGTCCATTATTTCTTTAGTCACTTGCCATAGGGATCTCTGGGCTGTAGGTACTAATATACAGGGATGGGCTCCATAAACGGATGGGGGGATAATTATATATATATATATATATATATATATATATATATATATATATATATATATATATATATATATACACACACGTTACTTATGCAGGCAATTTCTGAACTGGTGGAGGACTTATGCTGACTTTGGGGTACTTATGTTGACGTCCGTATAATTTTTTGCATGTTAATTTTACATAAACAATAATCCGCGATGTCAACGTAAGTCCTGTTCCACAAAGATATATTTATATATATATGCGACATTTCACGTCAACCGGATCATGAGTGTACCCAAAATTTCGGTTAACCTATTAAGACGTTTGAGGTCTCAAAAGGTTTGTCTAGTCAAGAGCTTTCAAAAATCCAATATGGTGCATAATAAATAGCGCCTGAAAGCCACGTTTTCATGGCACATTCAACAAAAACAATAGTAAAAATGTTCTAATTTGTGAAATATACCTTCAAAAGGGGTGTGAAACTCATTCTGCGACTTTTTATTGAGAATGCTGAAGGAATTCCAAATTCAAAAATGGCCGATCCAAAATGGCGGACATTAACCACCACCAAACCCTTTGTACCGCAGCAAATGATTTTAGATTAGTTTGAGGTATCGATATGGGGGTTTTTGTGCCCACTGAATGTTATTTTAACTTCGAAATTTCAAAATTCAAAATGGCGGATCCAAAATGGCGGACATTATACCACCACCGAACCCGTTGTACCGCAGCAAATGATTTTCGATTTGTTTGAGGTATCGATATGGGGGTTTTCGGGGCCTCTGAATCTTATTTTAACATCGAAATTTCAAAATTCAGAATGACGGATCTAATTGGCACACATATTACCCCCATCTAACCCATTTTACCACAACAATAGATTTTAGTTCAGTTTAAAGTATCGATATGGGGGTTTGTGAGGTAAATGTTTGTAAATGTATCATCGGAATTAGTATTTGTTTTTCTATTGTTTTGTATATATACGCCTGCGTGGATGAAAAAGAAGAATTTAGCCAATCGAATCAATATTTAATGACTTTGTGCACTCTTATGAATTCTGGCTCCTTGTTCGTGGAACTTTTACTGATGATAAATGGCTTTCATGAATATCATAAATTACTCTGTTTCTAGGTTCGTTGGCATTTGACTAATGCATGACTTTTAATGTTTAATTATTTTCAGGGATAAATCCATGCCCCTTTTGTATGTTTGTGACAGATGGACAGTTTTTAAATCTCTTTGTTAGAAATTGACGAGTTTGTTCGTGATATTTTTTAGTGTACAAGAAGAATTTTATATTGAATGATCGGCCATTAGCCCATGAATAAAGGGCTTTAACATCTACATTGGCTGTATTTTTCGCAGCTTGTAAGCTCGCTCTTGTAGCTTTTCTCTTTATCGCTTCAACTCCATCGCAACTACCTTTTCCGTGTGCTGTTGCAAAACAGTGCCATTCAGCATCAACGCCAAAATCTCTCTTATGGCTCATTAAACTACTCATTTGATAACGATTTTTAAAATGCTGTTTCGCACCATCAGTAGCATAGATAACCTTTTTTACTCTGGAACAAACCTTGTGAATTTCAGGTATAAGCTTGCCTTCAGATTTATAATAAACGACAGCAGGAAAAATCATACTCTGATCATTATTAAAATGAAATGCCTGTGCAGCATCTTGGGCTGTAAAAGCATAGTTCTCAGAAAAATCCAATTGAGCAAGAACTTCTTCATCTGACAGATTATTTTTCTTCTCAGAAATAAACTTTGATTGTTCCTTAGCAATGAAGTGATGAGGTATCAACTTTTGTAGTCTAGAACATAAAGTTTCAATAAATTCTTGCGATGTTAGACATTGTTTTATGAAAGTGTATCTATCGGTTGATTGCCACGTGCTGAAGATGACTTGATAAATGTTGTGCTCATCCATAATATTCTCGACGTAATTAGAAAACTTTTGAATGTCTGGACAAATTTTTCATTCATTTAAATAATAACTTGGTTTGGGATCCTTACATAGAACGAAGTTCATACAATCTTTATAATTCTTCAGAATATTGTTTGAGATTTTTTCTATATTTACTGCATCAATGATCGCCTTGAAATTTTGATGTATCGTTCATACACATACACTGTGCGTAGCAAAGGATCCTGCAAAGACACAACATTTTGGTCACAGTTCCGCAAACTTGGTAAGCCCAATCGGATGTTCAGGAAACTGTTCTTTAAATTGATTATGAAGGTTCTTAATATCAGTAAGTAATAATCTTTATACCACTCTAACCTCAAAATCACAACTTTGGTATGATTTTTCGGCGTTCGTGGTATAAAATACCGTTCGAAACTAGTGCGTAAGTCGATTATTTAGGTGGTGTGACTTTTTCGCACTCGCTTCGCTCGTGCAAAAAGTCATACCACCTAAATAATCGACTTCCATGTCGAAATGTACTATTTCTGCACTTTAATTTTTTCACCATCTACATAAAGACTGACAGTATCTTTTTTATTTGGCATAATTCTGCTGTTAAGATCATTTTCGTAAAATACTTCAACTTTCTGAGTAGTTTCTGCAGGTAAAGTTTTTCCACTTTTTGCAACAGGTGAAGCCAAAACTCCATCTGATACTCTTAACTCTTTGGCTTTACGAGCCATTCTGTAAGACACACCAAATTGGTCCATAATTTTACGAATAGCCCAGTGTTTGGGCAAAATAGTAAGAATACTCACACGTAATGGATCGTTCTCCGGCAGAGATTGCAATTTGTTTTTGTGTCCAGTTAAAATATCTGTAAGATCATCTTGCGTAAGTGCATCCGTGTTTGAAACAGAAGGTGAGACAGTATCTGATTAAAAATGAACACTCATACTGTCATCTAATGATGACAAATCATGTAGTTTGTTAAAAGATTTTCTACATGAATCACAAATTACTGAGGACTTCGGATAATCAGGATAGACATCTTGAATTGCTTTGGAGATCTTCCTAAGTGATTTGCTGTGTCCTTTATTGATACATATCAAATGGATTTATACATCTATCGGTACGGTATTTCTTCGCAGGAGATGACATTGTTGTAGAATATGAGAGAGCACAACCAAAACAAAAGAAATGTTAGAACGAAAGCAAAAAACTGAAAGTATAAAAAACGATAAAGAACAAAATTACTGCTAGTACAGTTCAACAAAGAATCGCCGATAAAGTAAGATTTGCTCACCAACTATACTGAATAGGATCGTTGGAGAAAGAAGTCGTCGAAGAAAAAGGCTGCTGAAAGACTAGCTCACCAACTATCCTGAAAAGGGCCGTTGAAGAAAGCCGCTGCAGGACTAGCTCACCAACTATCCTGAAAAGGACCGTTGGTGAAAAAGTCGCCGATGAGGAAAGCTGCTGATGGACCAGGTCACTAACTATCCTGAAAAGGACTATTGGAGAAAAAGTCGCCGATGAAGAAAGCTGCTGAAGGACTAGCTCACCAACTATTCTGAAAAGGACTGTTGGAGAAAAAGTCGATGATGAGGAAAGCCGCTGAAGGACTAGTTCACCAACTATCCTGAAAAGGACCGTTGGTGAAAAAGTCGCCGCTGAGGAAAGCCGCTGATGGACTTGCTCACTAACTGTGTAAACGGATATTAAGCCTATACATATCATTTTCCCCCGTTTATTGAGTTTTGACTTGCCTGTCTGAGGTTCAAAATATCGAAAACGGGTTTGGTGGTGATATAATGTCCGCCATTATGAATTTTGAAATTTCGAAGTTAAAATAAGATTCAGTGGCCACGAAAACCCCCACATCCAACCCTCAAACTGATCTAAAATCATTTGCTGCGGTACAACGGGTTTGGTGGTGGTGTAATGTCCGCCATTTTGGATCAGCCATTTTTGAATTTGGAATACCTTCAGCATTCTCAATAAAAAGTCCCAGAATGAGTTTTACATGCTTTTTGAAGATATATTTTACAAATTAGAACATTTTTACTATCGTTTTTGTTGAATGTGCCATGAAAACGTGGCTTTCAGGCGCCGTATATTGGATTTTTGAAAAGGTCACAGCTTTTTCGAAAGCTCTTGACTAGACGAACATTTTGAGACCTCAAACGTCTTAATAGGTTAACCTAAATTTTGGGTACACTGATGATTCGGTTGACGTGAAATGTCCTATACATACTAGGTGGGTACCCCCCTGCTCGCTCCGCTCACCAACCCCCATTCATAAGTTGATGAACTATTTATTTATTAGTTTTTATTCAAAGATTAAAAGAAATAGTATCAACTACAGATTACATAACCAATTTTCTACAAAATTTAAGCTTTTTTTGAACTTTTGACGGTCATATTGGATCCGCTATTTTAAATTTCGTAAGTCTTATAGTAAGATTCTGCTTAGCGACCTCGAAAACCCCTGTATACAAATTTTAAGCGAAATCTAAGCTTCCTTCGAACTTTTGACAGCCCTTTTGAATTTTGGAAGTCTGTTTTTTTGAAGAAGTGGATGGATCGTGGACTGTAGAGGTTCAAAGAAGAGTAGGCGTTTCGTGTGGAGAAAAAGATTGGTTTATTGCCGTTGTCCGTTGTGCCGTTGCGCGCGTACAAATTGTTGTTGCTCTCTCTCTCTGCCGTTGCGCGTGGAACTGAGCCGGTCGGCGCTGCGAAGTGCCGTCGGCGTGTCTTGGTCGATGGAGGGGCGGTAAAAGGGACGCGTGGCGAGTGCTGATCGGTGCGGCTCTCGCGCGCGCTTGTAGTATATGTAGCCGGAGAAGGGGAATGCTTTCGGCGTCGTACGCTTGGACGCTGAATCCCGAACATTCAGCCCACCTTCGCCAGACTGGCGAACGGTCTCAATCTTTGGGTTGGAGGCGGATGACCTTGGCGATGGGACGTCGAAGTGTAGAGGTGGCCGTGCGAAGCTCGACGACACGGGTGAGGCCATCACTCCCTGGATGGATGGCTGTGATGTGCGCGATGGGCCATTTGGATGGAGGCGTGAGCACGTTGCGAACGAGAACGAGTTTGCCGACGGTGACTGACGGTTGCGGCTGTCTCCACTTCATACGTGAATGCAGAGCCGTCAAGTACTCTGTGGACCACCTGGCCCAGAAATGTTGCGTCATCTGGCTGATTAAAAGCCAGCGTTTTCCTGGAGGCACATTGGCTTCGGTGAGGTCTTCTTCAGGCACTAAAAATGACGAACGCTGTATAAGAAAATGTAACGGCAGTTTAGCCAGTTAAAGGTCTCGAATTTAGGCAGGCTTCAATTCGGCACATAAGGGTAGCGAGTTCGGAAAAGGTGAGAACTTGTTCTCGAATGGCTCGGCGCATATGATGTTTCACCGATTTAACCGCGGCTTCCCAAATGCCACCAAAATGAGGCGCGCCGGGAGGATTGAAGATCCAAGAAGTTACGTGAAGAGGCATCGAGCATCTGTTTGAGCTGAGCATCTGCACCTACGAAGTTTGTTCCTTGGTCAGAATAAAATTCTTTGCAATGACCTCTACGAGGTGTAAATCGATGGAAGGCAGCGATAAACGGTTCACTCGTGTAGTCGTCGACTACCTCGATGTGTACGGCTCTAGTAGCCATACAGACAAAGATCGCAATATATCCTTTCATTGTACCCTTTCCTCGAGTTTTAGTAAGGCGAACGTTAAAAGGGCCTACGTGGTCGACACCCGAGCGCTCTAATGGCGAAGAAGGGCGCACTCGACCCTTTGGCAGTTCGCCCATTAATTTTGTTGGCACTCGAGCAGCATGTCGTGAGCATGTGAGGCATGTTCTAATGACTTTCCTAACCGCAAATCGACCTTTGACTATCTAGTACTGACGTCGGAGTGTGGCAAGTGTTAATTGAACACCAACATGAAGGGTACGCTGATGAGCATCCTGAATTATCAGCGTAGTGAAATGACAATTAGCAGGTAAAATAAGAGGATGCTTGGCATCTTCTTCGAGCAGAGAGCGAGAGAAGCGACCGCCTACCCTGAGCAAATGATTTTGAATCAAGGGATTTAGCGATGACAGAGGACTCTTAGACGAAAGTGTACCTGTTCTAGCTAATTGTTGAAGCTCAGACCTAAAATAAGCTGTCTGAATTAAGTAGATCAAACAAAGTTTGCTGTTGGAAATCTCACTAACGCTTATCTCTTTTGAACTCGGAGAGTCGTGGCATAGTAGGGATTGACAAACAGAGAGAAAACTAACGCCTGAATTTGAAGACATCGTACGCGCTACTTTCGAGCAGATTCTATTGATGAATCTGAAGCAGTACGATGCCATCTGTATCAATTTATCAAATGAAGAGTACTTATTAATAAGACTCCAAATTTTTGGAGTGTTCTCAACAGAATTTGGTGTCCCCTTACCAGCGACTACATTGTGACTAGATTGAAGATTCAGACTGGTTACCGAGAAATTGAGTTCATGCCCTGTTGAAAATATCCATGTGGATTTTACATTGATTTCCACATGGAATCCATATGGAATCCATATGGAATCTATACGGATTCCATATGGATTCCACGTGGATTCCATGTGGAAATCAGTCCCAAATCGTCCTGTGGATTTCCGCATGGAATTCCATATAGATTTCTATATGAATTTTTCTACAAATATTTGTAAAGCAAAATCCGTATGGATTTCTATGTAGATTTCCATGGAGAAATCCAGGTAAAAGACGACATGATCCATATAGATTTCCATATGGATTTCCATGTGGTAATTTAAATGTTTATAAAAATGTTTATTTATAAAATTTAAAAATTTTTTTACTAGGGATACGTTTTTTACCATATGAGTAAAGCATAAAAAATTATAAACTATAATTTCCTCTTATGTAATTCTTCGAAAAGATTCTACAGTACTTGTTGTCAAAAATATGTATCCTAGTAAAACAAAATATAACAATTTTATAAATAAACATTTTTATAAACATTAAAATTACCATATGGAAATCCATATGGAAATCTATATGGATCATGTCGTTTTTTACCTGGATTTCTCCATGGAAATCTACATGGAAATCCATACGGATTTTGTTTTACAAATGTTTGTAGAAAAATTCATATAGAAATCTATATCGAATTCCATGTGGAAGTCCACAGGACGATTTGGGACTGATTTCCATATGGATTCCATATGGAAATCAGTGTAAAATCCACATGGATATTTTCAACAGGGTGATGAGACCTTGACCAAGGTTCATGGCTATCAGCGAGCCATGCGGGACCTTTCCACCACAGACTTTGCGAGGCTAGCTTTGAGGGCTCAATACCTCGTGATATGACATCGGCGGGGTTGTCAGCTGATCGCACATGATGCCAATATGCGTCAGGCAATAGTGTGTGAATTTCCGAACACCTAGTAGCCACGAAAACACCCCATCTTGAAGGGTGGTCTTTCAGCCAAAAAAGCACATCCACTGAATCAGACCAAAGGTGCAGACTTTCAACCTTTATTGGGAAAGATTCGATAAACATTTGAACCAGTCGGGCAAGTAGCAACTCAGCGCAAAGTTCTAAGCGAGGTATGCTTAGCGTCTTAAGTGGAGCTACTCGCGTTTTAGCCACTTGAAGAGTGACGAGCACTTCTTGTGTACGGATTAAGCGCAGATAGACTACTACAACATACGCAAACTTTAGATGCGTCTGCGAATCCGTGGATTTCTAAAGTTCGCATTGTAGAGTGTATCCACTCCAGCGAGGGATTCTGATGTGACTTATATGTTGAAGATCTTGCAACCAAGACTACCACCGACTGGAGATGTCGCAAGGAAGTTTTTCATCCCAACAAACCTTAAGAATCTACAGAGACTGCATAATAATCTTTGCGGTTATTACAACAGGAGTCAACCATCCCATGGGATTGAAGATTCGAGCGATTCTTGAATGAATGGTGCGTTTCGTAAAGGGTGAGTCAGAAGGAGCATCTTCGATAGGAAAACTAAAGAAGTCTGTGTTAGGTTGCCAATCTATACCTAGAATTGGTACAGATGTTTCGGAGGCATATAAAACGATTGCATCTGCAGTTAACATATTAGAAGGTAGAGAAGAGAGTACTTCAGCATTATTTGAAGTCCACTTGTGGAGATTAAGATGACTTTGTTTAAAGAGTTGAATTAACTCATTCTGTTTAAGTAAAGCTTCTTCTAACGAATGTGAAGCAGATAGCACATTATCAGAATACATTTCTGAGTGAACAGCTTCAGCTGCGATCGGATAAGTTTTGCCATAATCTTCGGCTAGTCTCAAGATTGTGCGTATGGCTAGAAACGGCGAACAGGCCAATCCATATGTCACTGTGGTTAGTCGATAAACTTTAATGGGTTCACTCTTATTAAAACGCCATAATATCGACTGAAAAGGTTGATCACATTGTTCGACACCAATTTGTCTGAACATTTTTTCGATGTCAGCTGAAAGTGCGATCTTATACCTACGTCAGGCGTAGATCAAAGCGACGGGATTCTGAAGAAGATTGGGTCCAACGTGTAGAAGATCCTTGACCGAGAACCCTGTTTTGGTTTTACTCGAACCATTAAACACAGTACGTAATTTGGTAGTTGTACTGGTTTCCTTCCACACACCATGATGTGGTAAGAAGGCTTGACTTTTGTTAGACAACTAATCGAAATTCGAGGAGAGTGACATATGACCTAGGTCAATGTACTCTTTCACAAACTCTGTATAGGCTATTTTGAGTTTCTCGTCCTCAGCGAAGTTTGCTTCGAAACGAGTGAGTGCGCGTAATGCGGCAGAATGAGAGTTCTCAAGATGAGCCGAACCTAACTGGTCTCGACTTTTCCAAGGTAGACTTACTATATATTGCCCTGTATCATTTTGACGAGTTGTTCTTTTATAAAACTCCTCGCATGCTTGTTCATCAGACGAGTAAGATTTTTTGTCAGTGACTATCTCCTCCGCCCTCCAAAAATCTTGTACGAGCTCCAAAAGTTTGGCTTCATGCTCGCAGCTGTCCGAACAATGAAGAGATATTGATTCTAACCCTATTTCTGAAGTTGACGAAGAGAGATTACCTATCAAAAGCCATCCAAGTTTGGAACTAAGTGCTATCGGCTGAAGACTTTGGCCCTTAACAATTTGATTTTCAATAATTTGCGCATAGGCGTTTGCACCGAGAATAATATCGATGCGTGATGGTTCAAAATACATGGGGTCTGCTAGCTGCAGCCCTCTCAAGTATCCGAAATTAGTATTACCACCTACGACGGGAGGCTTATACGAAGATAATCTTAGTAAGATTATAGTATCCACTTCTAGAGAATATGTTGGATCAAAATGAGGTTGTATAGTACGAGCTACCTTCGAAGACACGGCAGCTGTCTTTTCTCCTATACCTTGAATGTGCGTGTGACTGGTTCTACAATTTAGAGAAAGCAAGTTACACAATGCTTGTGAAACAAGTGAGATTTGAGATCCGTGGTCGATCAGCGCACGAACTTGAATTTTGATTCTGTTAGGACCAAGGGCGTTAACCCTAGCGGTAGCTAAAAGTACTCCTGTACATTTAGTACTTTCTCCACGATTAAGGGAGACTGCTTGATGAGCAGATTGAATGTCTTTTGAAATGACAAGATTGCCACAGTTTGGGCTAGGGGTCCTGGACACTGAATCAATCTGATCAGTCTGCGGCGAACTGATTACTTGATCGCTGTCAGGGTGCACCAAAGAGTGATGCTTGGCTTTACAAAGAAAGCATCGGTACGTAGAAGTACAATTTTTAAGGTTGTGCTTTCCTAAACAATTGAAACAAAGATTAGAATATCTGATCAATTCCTTTCGCTCAGGAATCGTTTTATTGAGAAATCGTTCACATTTATTTGTAAAATGATGTTGATTACAAATCGAACATTTCTTTTTTGTTGGGATCGAAGATGAGGTTTCATGCGAATAAACCGACTGAGCATTGTCATGCTCTGATTTACGAGGTTTTGAATTTGTGGATTGAGCTTTTGAATTATTTGTTGAAGACGATCAAGTGCCAGCTTCGATGGCCTCTAGAGTGAGGGTTTGACTACGAAGAAAAGTTTGAAGTTGCTCCATTGTCGGTGGATCACCTAGATACTTTTCCCATTCTTTACGAGTATTTAAATCAAGACGATTCAGCGTAAAATGAACAATTAAATCACTACCTAATGAAGCCGCTCTGTTTAGAGAGGTCAGACTAGCGATGGGATTGAAAATTTCCCTATAAATCCGTTTGATTTCCGACGAAGAATCTGCCTTCATGGATTTAACTGAGAAAATTTCTAAATGTGAGAACTAACAATGCGACGTTGATTTTCGTAATATCCGATTAAAGCTGTCCACGCTCGGTTATAATTATTACCAGAAATTGGAAGAGATTTAATTTTCTCAAGTGCTTCATCTGTAAGGTGAGTGCGAAGATAATGCAATTTTAGAACAAGCGTTAAGTCTTCGCGACGATGTATGACTGAACGAAAGACGTCTCTAAAATTTTCCCAATCCGAGAATTTCCCCGCAAACTTTGGTAACTCTACCTTCGGTAAAGATTGAAGCGAAACATTAGTTACATGAGCAGGACTAGTGGCAACTGGGGCAACATTCGAATTTGAGGATCCTTGATTGGCATCTCTTGTTCTAACAGCCTTGAAGAAATCAAGAAATTCTCCTCGACGGACAAAAAAGCTATCCTCAACCAAATCACAGAGGTTAGCTGTAAAATAGGTATGATTTTTATCAAGAACCTCAAGCTTCAGAATTAACTCGTGATGTAACTGAGAAGTCGCCTAATCTGCTTCAAGGCCGGCGAGACATGATTCCGCATAACCTTCCGTCATTTTATCTTTACCCTTAGATTTGAAATTTTGAAATGAATTATTAATTCTAGCTTGGAGTAACAACTGTCTAGTATGTCCCTCCATTTTGAGATTAAAGTATACTGACTAGCAAGAACTTGACTATTTAATCTGAGTGAACTAGTAAGTTACTCGACTATTTCCCCGATGGTAGTATTAGAGTAAAGACAATTTCTTACAGCTAAGACTTAAGCTAAATTACAATACTTATGCTACTGTGCGTAGAAAGGTGTATCGTTGACTGTGGTTGCGGAAGCTCCCACGGCGAATCAGATGATGATTCACAACGTTGACTGCTCGAAGAGAAGTAACTGCAAGCGATGAATTCAGCGACTCCCTGCAGAATAGTCAGCAACTGAATCAGGAAAGCATCCAGGTGTTGACCAGCAGTCGAAGTTACAGTCAAAATGAAGTATCAGCAGGCAGCGATAAACTGCAAGGTCAACTAACATAAGTATTTGCTAAGCCAAAAAATTGCATTCAATTTCCTCAAGACTAGTTAAATATTACAAATTAAATTTATAATAAACTCAAACTCAATTAACTTGTAGTAATCTGACATAAAATCTACTCAATTTTAATTAAAGTAATTTTACTAAATAGAGATTATTAAATTCTCATTAAATGGAATAAATGTATTAGATTGACTAGACGATAGTTGCAAATTTTAATTTAAACAAATTGGAACGATACGTGCGTCCAAGTATTAGGACGAAGCATCCGAGTGCAATCGGATCGGCGATGGGTGCGAAGAAGATGGACTCGTTCTAGTACAGCTTCGATCCGTTGATGCGCGTTAGTGAACCCCGTAGCGTGTACACCGCACTCGGGTGCTCCGCGACTTGGCTGATGCGGACCCCGTAGCGTGTACGCCGCACGCGGGTTGTCCGTATGTTGGCTCGCGCAAGCCCGTAGAATCGTTGCTCTTGTCAGCAACAATTAAATGATCATCGTACGATCGCGATGACTCTAGAGCTGGCTTAACAGCGCACGCTCTGATGAGGGAGTTGCCACTTGTTGCTTTGACTACGACAAGATGTCTACCGATCACCGTACGAACGCGGTGATTCTAGAGCTGGCTTTACAGCGCACGCTCTTGGCGACGACTTGGAGTCGGTAACAACGCACACTCCAAGGCGTTTTTAGAAATGGGGAAAATAGCAATAGATGTGCTATTTCTCCCTGGAAGCCTTAGAAGGTGACTTCCGAATTCACGCGACGGCGACACAAACGAGAGAGAGACAGCAACGAACGCGCGAAGTCGGCATGTGAGCACATGCGACTGTTACGGCATTCACGTCCACGAAGACGTTGATGCGTACCTGAAAGAAAGACACTATTCCTGCGCTCCCCGAAGGTTACGCAGAAATAGAAATAAAATCTCCTTCTGCGTTGTGGCCATGGCGATGTCTCCCACGATCCGGCTCGAAGGACCAATGTTTTTTTGAAGAAAGGATGAATCGTGGACTGTAAAGGTTCAAAGAAGAGTAGGCGTTTCATGTGGAGATAAAGATTGGTTTATTGCCGTTGTTCGTTGTGCCGTTGCAGGCGTACAAATTGTTGCTGCTCTCTCTCTCTCTGCCGTCGGCGTGGAACTGAGCCGGCCGGCACTGCGAAGTGCCGTCGGCGTGTCTTGGTCGATGGAGGGGCGGTAAGAGGGACGCGTGGCGAGTGCTGATCGGTGCGGCTCTCACGCGCGCTTGTAGTATACGTAGCCGGAGAAGGGGAACGCTCTCTAAGATTGTGATCAATGTCGTGAAAACCTTCGTATACAAATTTTAAGTAAAATTTAAGCTTCCTTCGAATTTGATACCACCATTTTGAATTTCGAAAGTCTGATAGCAAGAACGTGACCAGCGACTTCGAAAATCCATGTGTTACAATTTTGAGCTAAATTTAAGCTTCTTTCGCACTTTCTACCGCCATATTGGATCAGCCATTTTGAATGTCGAAAGTCTGATAGCAAAATCGTGATCAGCGACTTCGAAATCTCCGAATTCCCATTTTGAGAAAAACCTAAGCTTTTTTCTAATTTTTGAGCACCGTATTGGATCCACCATTAAGAAATTTGAAAGTCTGTTAGCAAAATCATGATCAGCGACCTCAAAAACTCCCGTATACAAACTTTAAGCAAAATCTAAGCTTCCTTCGAAATTTTGTGGCAGCCATATTGGTTCCGCCATTTTGTATATCGAAAGTCTAATAGAAAAATTCATCAGCGTCCTCGAATATTCCTGTATACCAAAGTTAAACAAAAGCTAAGCTTTTTTTGAATTTGTAACCGCCATATTGGATCAGTCATTTTGAATTTCGGAAGTCTAATAGCAAAATTGTGATCTCGCCTTCGAAACCTCTGAATTCCAATTTTGAGAAAATCTAAGTTTTTTCGAATTTCCAAACACCATATTGGATTTGCCATTAAGAATTCGGAAGTCTGATAGCAAAATCGAGATCAGCGACCTCGAATACTCGGATTTACAAACTTGCAGCAAAATCTTAGATTTCTTCCAACAATTTTGGCCGCCATATTGGATTTGCCATTACGTATATGGAAAGTCTAATAGTGTGTGGTGTGTGTGTGTGTGGGTGGGTGGCTGTGTGTGTGTGTGTGTGTGTGTGTGTGTGTGTGTGTGTGTGTGTATCTATATATATATGTATACACACATATGTATTTGGGACGGATCCATACACGTAACGCATGCTTCGGGGATTTTTGCATCTTTCTGGGACGTCCCAGAAAAGTTCTATCCGTAACGCAAGCTTCCAGTCAGACTAAAGCTAACTGTCACACAATAAGAATTTGATTTCTTTAGTAGTTTTTCCCTAATTTTCTTCCGTAAAAGTGGGCGCCGCAGGCCGCCTGCGAAAGTCAATAACCTGAGGGTCATTATTTGTAAGGCTTTAAATTGTTCACATTTTGGTTGCTTTAGAATGGAAATATATACACTATTGTAGAAGTACCTTTATTCTTTATATAGGAAATCCCAGAAGATTGCCTTGTGGATATATAAATATGTATATCTGTTCACCGCTATGTTTGAGGGCTTTTCATTGGTTTACCGCTATATTTCAGGACATTTGCATGTTTTCAGGACTGTACTGAATTAGGAATATGTTTACCGCTACATTTCAGGACATTTTTGTATTATTCAGGACATTTAGGGTTTCTTTCACAACGTTTTTTTCCGTAAAATTTTTCCGAAATCAACGTAAAATACTGCGGAACTGAAAGGGGCGCCGCAGGCGTTGTGGTGTTAGTCAACACCCTGAGGAATATTATTTCTTTAGTCACTTATATACTGTTTAACGTTTTATACCTACTTCTATTGCAGAAAACCTGTAGGTGTCCTGGAAGGTAGCGGTGTACTAAGTTATATATATATATATATATATATATATAAATATCATTGTACGGTATTTTGAGGATTTCATAAAGAATTTGTACAATAGTGGTGACACAAATATAAACATTGTTATAAACAACCAATAAACAAGCGTGTGACTAAATAAATAATGACCCTAAGGTTATTGACTAACACCACGACGCCTGCGGCGCTCGCTTTTACGGAAAAATATCACGGAATTTCCGAAATCGATGTATTAACACACTATTGTGGAAACCGCTGAAAAATCCTCAAAATGCCTCTCGAGTGCTTTGGACTTTTGAGGAGACTCCTCAAAATGCCTACAAAATCCTCAAAATTCGGTATATATGACTTATATAATCCTCAAAATGCGTCCCAGATGTGAATATATATATATATATTGCATTCTTTGAGGATTCTGTTCAGCAACATACCGATACTTTGAGGATTTTTCGGCACATTGAGGATTTATCTTCAAAGTGCCAAGGTATGAAACGGTACTTTTGAGGATCTGTATTAGTACCTTCTACCCAGAGAGGGGATTATTTCTTTGGTCAAGCGCGCAAGACTCTGGCGAAAGAAACTCTAGATCCTCAATGTTACGGGTATGAATAATGTGTGTGTGTGTGTGTGTGTGTGTGTGTATATATATATATAAAAATCCTATATTATATAGTTGTAAAAAAAATGTTTACGATTCAGCGCCCCCCTCACCCCCCTCGCGTCTCCTCTCCCCCCTCCTCAGCGCCCCCCTCACCCTCCCTCAAAATAACGTAAAAATGTGACTGGTTATACGTTTTTTAAAAGAAATTGTTAGAGGCTCGCCCCCCCGCCCCCTCACCCCCTCCTCGCGCCTCCTTGCCCCCTCAGCCCCTCCTCAGCGCCCCCCCCCTCAATTGTTTAAGTTATTAATCATGATATAATTAATTAGAATTGTCGAGTAGAGCAAGTTCTATGTAATAATATTGATATTTATTTATTTGTATATTTGTTTATTTTTTTTTTAAATTGATTTAACTATAAATATTGGTTGAAGAGACAAACAGTTTTCCACGTCACTCTGGAGGTACTGTTCATTGACGCGTTGGATTGTTATTTTAAGTGGTATCCTTCGCCAATAGCTATATATAACCACTCTTTTAATAGTATCTCATGTTCTGAAGAAATGGACACTATCAAAGGACAAAAAGTTTTTGTTATCGGGGACATTTTAGAATAACACAATAATGTATTATATTTACACGTGCAAAATTATAATAATATCAAAGTTGTGGATACTTCTATAACTCCTTTGGATAAACTTTAAGAAGGATATAAATCTATAGTCAGTAGCACTAAATATTTATATAATTAAAAATGTTATCATTGTACTGAAGAAGTGAACATTATCAAAGGACAAAAAGTTTTTGTTATCGGGGACATTTTAGAAGAAATAGAAGATATATTGGTTATGTAATAAGGAATATTTAAAGCCTCTAACAATTTCTTGTTAAAAAAAACGTATAACCAGTCACATTTTTACGTTATTTTGAGGGGGGGGGGCGCTGAGGGGGCGAATGGGCGCGTGGGGGGTGATGGGGCGCGAGGTGGGCGAGGGAGAGTGAGGGGTGGTGGAGGGGCACTATGTCGTAAACATTTTCGAGATTTTTAAAAAATTCTTATCTTTGGCCTTTGTTTAAAATTTTCCATTTAAAAATAAACATTCGTACTCAAGATAATGCTTTTGCATCATTTTTATTAGATATTGGAGAAGGAAAAATTGATCACTTTAAAATTCCAGATAAATGGAAAACAAATGATGTTTGTCATGAAATATATAAAAATATAAATAAAAATTATCATTTTACAAAAAATGTAATATTAAATTCACATAATGAACAAGTAAATATATTAAATAATAAAATATTGAACTTAATTGAACATAAAACGGTAACATCTTATAGTATAGATTATGCAACACATAAAGGAGTAGATCAAACGGATGAAAATATACATTTAAATTTTCCGATAGAAATGTTAAATAATATACGAGAAGGTTTACCTACATATGAACTAAAATTAAAAAAAAATGCAATTGTTATGTTAATTCGTAATCTTAGCATCGTTGATGGACTATGTAATGGAACACGATTAAAAATAACAAATTTATATATATATAATATTGAAGCTGAAATCATTACTGGAGAAAATAAAGGAAATAAAGTATTTATACCACGCATTACACTAAATACTTGTGAATCATCATCGTTACCTTTCATTTTATATAGAAAACAATTTCCAATTGTATTAGCATTTGCTATAACTATTAATGAATCACAAGGACAAAGTTTTAATAGTGTAGGAATATTTAAAAAAAAAAAAATTATTTTCCCATGGACAATTGTACGTAGCACTTTCACGATGTAAAAATCCAAACAATATATATATATATATATATATATATATATATATATATATATATATATATATATATATACAAAATGAATCTGAAAATAAAATGGAAGTAACAAATATTGTTTGGAAAGAAATATTAGATAATTAATTTAAATAATAAGATTATAATATAATAAAATAATAATGGTATAAATAAAATAATAACATTTTAAAATTTAATAAATATACAATAAAATATTCATATGATATTTTAATATTATGATCTTCTTAACGGTATTAGAATAATAACATAATATAATTGATCAAAATAATTTAAGAAAAAATATAAAACAATAATTAATTACATAATATAATTAAAATTTAATTTAATTATACATTTAATGTAAATTACTTTTCTTAATGTAATTAACTATTATTTAGTAAAATATAAGATGGCTGAACAAGGTGATTCAAAATCTAGTCCATTAAGATGGGATCTTGTGCAAAATATGTATATTGAATGGTGAGTAGTATACAACACGTAAGAGAATTAGATGAATTAAACGAACAGTTACAGAATCATAATATTATGATTATAATAATAAATATATATTTAAAAAATATGAAAAATAAAATAAATCAAAAGCAAACATAATATTTGCAATATACAATTTAAACTCAATTTTTTAGTATAAAATATTTGAAATTTCACAAAAATAGTATTAAGTTATAGTAATTTTTAATTCTATTATTTTACATTAACTTCTTTCACGTATCCAATATAATGTTTATAAGCAAAAATATATATAACAGAAAAAATAAAAATATATATTTCCATATTATAAATAGCTTACAAAAACGTCACAGGATATCTTAAAGAAAATTTAATTCAAAATTTGAAAATTATTTTTTATAAATATTTTTGTAAATTTTAAATAGAAGTAATAAATATAAAAATTCAATGAAATAAAAGAAAATTATTATTAAGTAAATTATTATTAAGTATGAAAATGGAATATTTGAAATTTAAGGAAAATAAAATTATATTAATTTTAAAATCATTTACAATAAATTATATTAAATTTTTTCATGTATCCAATATAATGTTTAAAAGCAAAAAAATATATAAAAGGAACAAATAAATATATATGGTTCTAAATAATAAAAAGCTTATAAAAACATTCTAGGGTATATTAAAGATAATATAAATCATACAATTTATTTTTAATTTATTATTTTCCTAAATTTCAAAATGTAATATAAATGATATAAAAATATCTTTAATAAAATTTCATAAAATTTTAGGTATAGTGGTAATGTAGGGCTATTGGCAAAGGATGCCACTTGAAATAACAATCCAATGCGTCCATGAACAGTATGCCCCCAGGGTGACGTGGAAAACCGTTCGTCTCTTCAACCAATCTTTGTAGTTAATAAAGTTTATATAAAACGAATTAACGCTACACAGTTATTGGTTAAATTTAAAACATTGTTCAATATTTATAAAGTAAGTAGTAAAATAAGTAATAATTTATAAGTAATAAAATAAGTGTAATAATTTAAAATAATGAACATCAGGGTGATTTGTTCTCTTATTTCAAAATATAAAATCTTTAAATGTATTTTATATGGGGTTTGAGGAGCGGAGCGAGTAGGGGGTACCCCCCCTAGTCTATATATATATATATATATATGCACACACACACACACACACACACACACACACACACACACACACACACACACACACACACACACACACACACACACACACACACACACACACACACACACACACACACACACACACACACACACACACACACACACACACACACACACACACACACACACACACACACACACACACACACACACACACACACACACACACACACACACACACACACACACACCCCACACCCACACCCACGCACGCACGCACGCACGCACGCACGCACACACACACATACACTTATCGGGGTTTATGGAGCCCAACCCTGTATATTAGTACCTACAGCTGAGAGTTCCCTATGGCAAGTGACTAAAGAAATAATGGACCCTGGGGTTATAGACTCTAGGTCGGGCCGCATAAACCCCTATATTTAGAAATATTATGAAGCCCGGACTGCATAATCAAAATCGGGCTCGATAAACCCCTATATATAAAAAAACGGGCTTTATAAACCCCTTTCGAGAAATATATATATATATATATATATAAACTTGTATAACGTTAGTTCCCAGGACCCCATGTTACTGTATACCTATACGTGACTAAAGAAATAATGTCTCTTATGGGGGCCGATGTCCTCAAAACTGACGTTAAACATATGTAGATTCAGGGACTGTCCCCAAAACTAACAAATGTCCCCGAAACCAACGTTAAACATCTTGAATGTCCTGGAAACTATCATAAAACATAAATATATATATATATTATAGTCGTAAGCGTTATTTGTGTCACGCAGACCCCCCTCGCCCCCCTCCCTCAGCCCCCTTCAGCGCCCCTCAAAATAACGTAAAATTGTGATTTTTTCTACGTTATTTTGAGTATGGTGGAGCCCCCTCGCCCCCTCACCCTCGCCCCCCCTCGAACCCCTCTCGCGACCCCCTCAGACCCCCCTCATTTAAATGTTCACTTAAAAGTTTATTTTTTTCATGTATTTTTCATGTTTTATTAATAAGGTAGTATATACAGACGTAACGTTTAAGAGTAATTTTGAATTCTTAAGGCCATGTGAGCACGAAAAATCTAGTAATAAGCCTCATATGATAAAACAGATATTTTGATAAGTTATATATAACCTCCGCTAGATGGCGAGAGCGCTCTCTGCCGTATCTATATTTCAGTTAGGATATTGTTCACAGACGGCGTGCATAGTTACACTGTGAACAATATTTTTTTCACCATACTCTGGCCGAAAGTGCCACTTTCGCTCCCGGCTCCGAAACGCAATGTCGTATTTTCGGTCCGGATATGGTGAAATAGTATATTACACAACAAGGGAGGTAAAGAATGGGCCAGGCCAGAGCACCTGTAAATTGCCACCCGAGTCGAAGGCGAGGGTAGCAAACATGTGCTCTGGGGTGGTCCTCTTTATGTTGCGTATACGATTTTTCATCATACCCGGGCCGAAAATACCACATTCGCGTTTCGAAGGAGGGAGCGAAAGTGGTACTTTCGGCCAGGGTATGGTAAAAAAATCATATATAGAGATATGGAGGGCCATCTTAGAGCACGTGTAAATTGCCACCTGAGCCGAAGGCAAATAAAGAATGCCTCCTGAACTGGCCAACTCTTTATCTGCCCAGTTGTGTGATATAATACGTTATATTCATTATTTATTAAAAATATTCATTAAAAATGAATAAAATACTTATTTTCTCTTTAGCTATACATTTCTTACTATTTTATTATTACTTATTTTCTATTATAAACGAATAATAGAAAGTATAGACCTTTGAATTTCCCTTCTTTTTTGGAGGTTGTGATAAATCCGGTAAATTGTTTTCGTATAATTTTAACAACTACAGCAAAAGATACATGAAATATATTTTTATTTCGTTCGGGGTTCGAATTGATAACCGATTCACTTTTTTTAGATTTTTAAGATTATGTAAATAAATGAAGTTCATGAAAATAATCTAGATGTTATAATTACATCCTTATCAAGACTTCAAACTATATTCTTTATCTTTTTATAAAGCGCATTTCTGATGAAAATACAGTTTGTATTAACTTACTTATCATGAAAATATATTTATATATTTTGTCATGCTTTATAATTATGTATCATATACTGCCGAAAATATGGCGTAGAATCGATACAACTAAGAATGAAACAAAATATGCATATCAATTTTATTAATCAAGTATACTAGTAATAACTAGTATTACTTGTTTATTTGTTACGTAAGAAATATAGTCTTGTTTTATTATAACTTCTACGAATTGTTTACAATTTTACTATGATTTATTATTTTCTTGTTTCGTAATATAATTGTAATACTAAATCATAGGTTGGACAGCTTAGAAGTTATTATAAATATAATTACAATACCCGATTATCAGCATATAACTGACTGTAATATTATTGGTCGAATTTTGAAAATTTTTTATCTATTTCCGATATTATTTCCTTCTTTATACAATTTATTATTACATTGAGAAGTTTAGCAACACCGAGCATTATAAAAGTATAAGCATAATTTTACGAAATTCATTTAGGATATTATTAAATTTGTCTAGTACGTAAAAGTTCTAAGTAAAATGAAAAAGTGTACGTATTAACCACTCGTTTATCACGCATCCGACATGTCCAGCTGTAAAAGCTACACTTTTAGATTTCAAGCATATGCTAATCTTTCCAGAATTTGTATGACATTTATAGTTCTATAAATATGTTGTTTTTTGTACTCAACTTGTTAATTTTAAAATACGTAATTATAATACGCACGATGAAAGACTAATTTTGAGAAATGCATTTAGCATGTTATGATTGTTTGTATATAAAAATACTAAATTCTTATTAGAAGTACTAATCAGAGTAAACTACAATAAATTCACAAACTATTTAATTATATACATAATACTGTACAGTATAATTACTAAACTGTATACATTTATGTTGCAGTATAAGCAAACTACATATAACAATAGGTTTTGTTATTTGCCATTATATTTTTCGGAGAATAATCAACATTTACAAGGACAAACATTTATTTTTATCATTCTAAACTCGATCAAAAAGTGAATCTCATGCAGTGCAGGCACTAACTATATAATCGCACGTTATTACTTATTATTAATAGTAGTATCATCCATTATAAAAATAGAATATACTAATTTGTCAAGCAATACTCAGATTGCCACTACTAGCCTAATATTGTACTCGATAATCATATAACATAATGATATGCATCAGAATACTTAGATGCATTTACAATGTTTTTTTTTGTTTTTTTTTTTTTTGTTAAATTCATGTTCTTTATATTTGCACTCTGAGGTGATTTTCAATAATCAACACTCTAAAATAGTGTTATTATATTATTATTATCTGTTTCTTTTCCATTTCTTTTTTTTTCTTTTTAATTTTCATTTTCTTTTTCATTTCTTTTTTATTTTCATTTTCTGTTCCTTTTTAATTTTCATTTTCTTTTTCATGTCTTTTTAATTTTCATTTTCTTTTTCATGTCTTTTTAATTTTCATTTTCTTTTTCATGTCTTTTTTATTTTCATTTTCTTTTCTTTTCATTTTATGTTCCTTTTCAATTTTCGGTTTCTTTTCTTTTACGTTTTTATTATTTTTATACCCTATAGCCTCAAAATCACAACTTTGGTATGATTTTTCGGCGCTCGTGGTATAAAATGCTGTTTGAAACTCGTGCGTAAGTCGCTTATTTAGCTGATATGAGCGAAATAATCGACTTCCCCACTCGTGTCTATTTTTCATTGCTTCTCTAGTACTTTGAAGTACTGAATGATACTAAGGTTGGAAATCGTCCATTTTTCACGCATTTGTGAAACGCTTTTCGAACATTTTCTAGCCATTTAATAGCCAGTGAACCAAAATTGCTATAAAATGGCTAAGAAATGTTCTAAGATCGTTTCATAAATGGGAGAAAAAATGGACGATTTCCAGGAGGGCATGGAGGTTTGTAATTTTGGGTTGGTTACGATACTGTCGCGGGAGCGTGGACTAGATTCACCTTTACTTTCACTCTCACATTCCCGTTACGTGTTCACCTCGGTGATGTCCTCAAGAAGTGGTAATTGTGTGTTGGCCGCCCTCGAGGAGAGTAGAATTGTAAGAGAACGCGTTGCCTTCTGCGGGAGCTCTTCGCCTTAGACAAAACAAAATAAATTAATAATGTGGTCAGCAGTAGGGATGAGGAGAACAGCACTATCGAACGCTGCCAGGAATCGAGGAGTATAGACAGATGGAAAGTTAGGAGCTAGGTTCGATTAGATGACACGATAACGTCCAACTCCGAAGTGGAGTACTTACTCGCACCCATCGTGGGAGCGCGGACTACATAAAACTGCACCTTCGCCGTCACTTCCCCCGTCGTATTTGCCTCAATAATGTCATCGGAAAGTAGTACTTGTGTGTTGGCCGCCCTCGAGAAAAGTAGAATTGTACGAGAACGCGTTGCCTTCTACAGCAGCTCTTCGCCCTAGGCAATAAAATATAATTAAAAATGAATAAATTGGTAGTGGGGAGAGCACAGAGAAGCCATGCTCCTGTCAAAAGGAAGGAAATAGTTGCAGAATAGGTAATAGGTATAAAGTAAACCAGTAAATTTTCCTACAGGAAATTACTCACCAGAAAATTTTCCTAAGAAGTTCAGAGGTCGCCGATGTCGACATAAAATACTCCACCATCTGGTTCCAATAAAAAATCCAGCAAATATCAGCAGCTCAAGACACCGTGATGTCGTCTACAGCAGCTCTTCGCCCTAGGCAATAAAATATAATTAAAACATGAATAAATTGGTAGCGGAGGGAGCACAGAGAAGCCATGCTCCTGTAAAAGGGAAAGGAATAGTTGCAGGATAGGTGCTAGCTGTAAAGAAAACCAAAAAACCTTCCTACAGGAAATTACTCATCAGAACATTTTCCTAAGAAGTTCAGAGATTGCCGATGTCCACATAAAATACTCCACCACGTGGTTCCAATAAAAAAAATCCTGTAAATATCAGCAGCTCAAGACGTCGTGATGTCGTCTACAGTAGCTCTTCGCCCTAGGCAATAAAATATAATTAAAAAATGAATAAATTGGTAGTGGGGGGAGCACAGACAAGCCATGCTCCTGTCAAAGGGAAGGGAATAGTTGCAGGATAGGTGATAGGTGTAAAGTAAACCAGTAAATTTTCCTACAGGAAATTACTCACCAGAAAATTTTCCTAAGAAGTTCAGAGGTTGCCGATGTCGACATAAAATACTCCACCATCTGGTTCCAATAAAAAATCCAGCAAATATCAGCAGCTCAAGACGTCGTGATGTCGTGATGTCGTCTACAGCAGCTCTTCGCCCTAGGCAATAAAATATAATTAAAACATGAATAAATTGGTAGCGGAGGGAGCACAGAGAAGCCATGCTCCTGTAAAAGGGAAAGGAATAGTTGCAGAATAGGTGCTAGCTGTAAAGAAAACCAAAAAACCTTCCTACAGGAAATTACTCACCAGAAAATTTTCCTAAGAAGTTCAGAGGTTGCCGATGTCGACATAAAATACTCCACCATCTGGTTCCAATAAAAAATTCAGCAAATATCAGCAGCTCAAGACGTCGTGATGTCGTCTACAGCAGTTCTTCGCCCTAGGCAATAAAATATAATTAAAACATGAATAAATTGGTAGCGGAGGGAGCACAGAGAAGCCATGCTCCTGTAAAAGGGAAAGGAATAGTTGCAGGATAGGTGCTAGCGGTAAAGAAAACCAAAAAACCTTCCTATAGGAAATTACTCACCAGAACATTTTTCTAAGAAGTTCAGAGATTGCCGATGTCCACATAAAATACTCCACCACGTGGTTTCAATAAAAAAAATCCTGTAAATATCAGCAGCTCAAGACGTCGTGATGTCGTCTACAGCAGCTCTTCGCCCTAGGCAATAAAATATAATTAAAACATGAATAAATTGGTAGTGGGGGGAGCACAGAGAAGCCATGCTCCTGTCAAAGGGAAGGGAATAGTTGCAGGATAGCTGATAGGTATAAAGTAAACCAGTAAATTTTCCTACAGGAAATTACTCACCAGAAAATTTTCCTAAGAAGTTCAGAGGTTGCCGATGTCGACATAAAATACTCCACCATCTGGTTCCAATAAAAAATTCAGCAAATATCAGCAGCTCAAGACGTCGTGATGTCGTCTACAGCATTTGCAAAAAAACTGCAAAACAAACTGTTGAAATCACATGGTTATGTATCTTTGCTTATATGAGCTGTCAGCTGTGCAACTATGTTTACACTGGTATTAGCAGACAAGTTATATATTGGTACAAAAGGGAGTATTCATATATAGTAAATTGCTATCAAATTTTTGTCACCGAATGGTCACTTTACTATTGAATTTTATAATAGAACAGAAGTGTGAAATTGTTACAAGACAATTCCACTGGATTTCGAATTCCACAATATGGTTTATTTTATTTTTACAATAAATCCCGTATGTAAATTTAATTATTTTGTTATCCTTATACTAGCATGGCTTAGTCTGTTTTGATATTTTAAAACACATTTAAGTAAACGTTTTCCTATCCGAAGTGTAAAAGCATAGAAGAAGGCAAAATAAAAAAAATCTATTTTTTTGTCATTTTGAAGATAGTAAGCTCTGTTAACCATATAACTTTTAATTTTTTAAATTTTTGATCTAAACTAGTTTTTTTAGGTTCAGAATAACATATATAATTAAAAAATACCATAAAAAGAAATTTGATTTTTTCAAAATTTTTAGGTGTAAGACCGTCTTAAACTACCTACCCATTGCGTTCTAAAATTTTTGGATTTTAGTCCCGAGTAAGTACTGATTAAGTCGAGTTGCTTATAAAAGTACTGGCACGAAATCAGGTTGCCCCGCAGAAGCTGCGGTACCGAGCTCATAATTCAGGGGAGTAGGTGCACTTACTTTTGTAGCAGTTGTATCATCAATACCGATCACAGTATCAGCCAGCGACAACAGCATACTCCCAGTGAAAAAATGAAGCAGCTAAAAATACTATTTAATCGCCAGAGGAAATAGCAGCAGCAACAGAATAGCAACAGCATCTCCGGTGGCACACCACTGAGAGGTGAATATCTGCAAAGAACTACTAAATTAATAGGCTCAGGCTGCCTTATCAGCACAGAAGAAAACATGAAAATCAGGCCTCTCAGGTGTACTTATAAAGTGAAACAGGTAGGAAGATAGGCAGGTAAAAAGAAAGTTGAAAATTAATTGCTTTCTGCGAGTACGACAGATTTCCTAACCTCAAAATATATCAATAGATGAAAGGAGTACACTAGAAAATTTTGAAAATTAGACAAACTTTGATAGATGACTAAAGAAATAATATCCCTCATTGTGTGGTAACTATTTTCTTACCTGCTTTATCAAAATTTCCGTACTCAAACGATAAGCATTTATGTCGTATCTGTATATATCTGTATATAGATATACCGTGAATACAATCTGTCGTACAAATAGCCACGCTGTTAAAAAAAATGTTAAAACAATCAATGTCTAAAAGAGAGAAAGCGCACTTACTGTATCACATTCATACATGGCATTGGTTTCTCTGATGGCTGTACCTGGACTGGTGATATGAGCTCTTCAACATTATTGCACAGTAGTCTTTCCTTCAATCTAATTTTCAAACCTCTGATTTTCAAACCTGCGATTGGTTTTGATGATATGATTTGCCTTTGAATTGCATTCTGTGTAGTGAGATTTGTCCACCAATATATTTCTTGTTGTTCTCCTTTGAAGAAGCCTATGTTGGCGTTATCACTGTCGTCGTCTTCGCAGTTGGCTCCGCTGTGGCAGCTATCATCGTGACGGGCGTCGTGGTAAAATATACCACTGCTACCTCTGTTGCAGCCTTCAGATTCAGGACGCTTGCGTATGAGATGCCGGCCGGGCCGTACCCTTTCTTCTTGTGACCGCTGCTGGCGGCGGCAACCTGTTGCTGCCGCAATTACTTTCTGCCTCTCTCTCGCACACAAGCGCACCTCGTGCGCGCCCGCTTGCTCGCAGCCGAGACATGCGTACTTGTCGTAGCGCGATAACTGAACACGGACCTTACATATCGGCAACCCATAAAAGTAAGGTTAGGGATCTGCGGCGCCCGCCTCGTGCAGGGTGTACTCTGCACGCACGTGGTGTGGCATGGCATACCTCGTTATCGTCGAGGTCGGCGAACAGCTCCCGTTGTCACTGTCGATAAATTTCAGTGGGGGCGCGTCGCGGCTCGACAATGCTCAGCGTCCATAATCTTGTCAGCAGTATGCACGACTGATCACTTGACAAGTTGACGACTCACATGCTCATGAGTCTCGTGACAGTTGTGACGCACGGCGCACGTGCGCCCGTCTCCACGAACTGCAATATACGAGAGACAGAGAGAGTCGAGAGAGCGAGAGAGAGAGAGGCACTGCAAGTCTGCAATGCAGATTCCAGCGGCGCGGGAGCAGCGGAGAGAGAAAGAGAGAGAGAGAGAGCTGCTGCATAGGCGTGGAGATCGTAGATGACGACGACCCACATGTACAGCGTTGCAACTTAGTCAGCTGACCCGCACCCGCCGGGCGTCGGGCTAGGCTAGGGTCCTAGGGATGTCGCGTGCCGCGTGCGCCGGCATGCCAGCTGCGAACGAAGGCTGCGTAGCGAGCCACCGAGTTGCGGTAACACAGAAATGACTGTCACGATTCACGAACGTTATGGTCATAAATACCGTTTTTATTAATATAGCCCCGTGTCCCGTATCTGGGCGACGACGACGAGAACCTAACCTTACACATCTTTTACACATATATACAAATATATTTATTTTATGTAATACAATATAAATATCGTAGATAACCGATTCTTTGTCGTGTATACTTATTATAAGTATATTAAAGATTATATATCAAAGATCGCAGAAAGTCGACTGATGAAGAGAATTTTTTTATATCTACGAGCATCAACTGGGCAAATAACTTTTTTTAGATAAGTATAAAATGGCTAAATATTAAAGGCTAAAACAATTTTAAAATATGAAAGAATCGATACTTTGTGAGAATTTTTTATTATTTTTTACAGATATGCAAGGAGAATTTTTGGAATTAAAATCACCCAAGTGGATTGGAAAAAAATATACATTATTACAAATGTTATGATCTCCTGAGTTAGTTAATTTAATTAGTGACTAATAAGTATAAAAGAATGTAGTCAACTGGTGATAAGGAGAATTTTGATTTATCTTTGTATATCATCAATGGGGAAAATAACTTTTTTCAGATAAGTACTTACTGGCTAAATGTTCAACGGCTAAAACCATTTTTTTTTAAATTGATACTTTGTGTGATTTTTTATTTTTACAGACCAGAAGATTTTTTTCGAATCATTTTGGAGATATGGAGATATATTACCAATAATGCTAACAAGTTCTAATTTGTTAACTGTTTGAAATATCTAATTTTGAATCAGTAAAAATGAACAAGTGCTCTCATGATTCTGGTTGTTATTTTATTATTAATGGACAAAAAAAGTTATTTTAATAGAAGAACAGATGCTTAGGAATAGAATTATATTAAAGAAGATGGTAAGAATATAGTACCACTCAAGAAAGAAAAACCAAACCAATATTATTATGGAAGAACAGGCAAATATATACTATTTACGACACAATATTTTTCAAGATGTATCTATTATGGAAGAGCAGGCAAATACTATTTACGACGCAATATTTTTCAAGACGTATCTACAAATCCTCAAGATGATAATTTTTCATATCAGATATCATTTTAGAAGAATATTAAAAATTTGTCATCATATTTGACAGGACGAATAGAGTACCTGGATGTTAATGAAGGAAATGACACTTTCATTGGTTTCAATGAAACAATGAATCACACATAAACCAAACAACAACTAAAATGTTTATTTACAGTATTGGACTCAAAGTACGAAAAAAGTATTATGTTTTGAAGTAAGTATTTCAAAATGAGAAAATAAAATTGTCATTTTCATAGATCGTCTATCTAGTTGAAAATTAGTTTGATATAAAAATGTTGTGATTATTAAAATGTGACAGCTAATCACTGTCAATGTGTAATAAATAAAATACCGGTATTATGTGTTGCAAGAAGTGCATATATAATCAAATATTATTGATAACAAATAACATATAGTGATTTAAAAAATGACATCTAATTAGTGTTTTGTGTAATATAAAAAAATAAAATATAGGTATTATGTGTTGCAAGAAGTGCATACATAATCAAATATTATTGATAACAAATAACATACTGATTACAAAAATGACATCTAATCAGTGTTTTGTGTAATATAAAAAAAATAAAATACTGGTAAAATGTGTTGCACGAAGTGTTATATCAAATTTTAAAACTTCTACTTAAAATTAGTTTGGAATATTTTGAGAATAGAACATGTGTACATTAATAAATAATTATGTGTTATGAGGTTCATGAACTTCATAATAAGTTTTTGCATAGAAGAAAATATTGCTGAGTGACACGCGAGGTTATATTATAAATATGCAATATAATTTTCAGTGTTTTGTGTAATAATAAATAAAATATAGTACTGGTATGACGTGTTACATGAAGTGTTTATAATCAAATTTTAAAACTTCTATTAAAAATCAGTTACAAATGTTTTGAGAATAGAACAAGTGTGTATTATTATATAATTACGCGTTATGAGGTCCATACACTTCATAATAAGTTTTGGCACAGAAGAAAACATTGCTGAGTGACACGTGAGTGACTGTGTAAATATACAATATAATTTATGATGCCTATTTGAAATATTGGTCTGAGCCTTGATTTAAAAAGCATCTGTCATCTTTAAAAAACTTTGTCGATATCAGTGCTGTGCTATTGTATATATTTATTCAAGTGCCAATGAAAAGATTATGTCTAATGAACATGGAAGTACAGAAAAGAGCAAAAATGATATGTTATTGCGAAAATTTGAAGGAATGAAAGTGCTCAGTTAATCTATTTTATGATTTTCTCATGGTAGGAGATGTCAAAATGTTTCAAAGAAGTTTTTAGTACATATTTTTCTATACAAGATTCAGATAATAATAATGTTTAATTCATCAACTGGTTGTGTTTTTAACTTTACAAGATTATGTGTATGATGAAAAAAAAAAATATTATGAAAAAGAAATATGTAGTTACCAAAATAATGAAACGAATTCCAGCTTTATAATGTGCAATAGAAGGCTAGAGGTAAATTTTAGGACAAATTTAATAATGTAATAATAATTTGTCAAAAAAACAAGAGCAAATGGATGCATAAGAGTGTTTTGTGAAAAAACTTAGTATCAGGTGCTGTTACATAATGCTAATTAACTTGGCAATCTTTGAGCTTCGCATTTTTAGGCTAGAGGATTAGGTGATTTCAAAGAAATAGATGCGAAAGAGTAGTTTTTAAAAAACTTTGTACCGCCTGCTGTTATGGAAATGGCAGTTGACATGAGAACTCAACTTTTCAGCCAACTTTGAGCTTCGAGTTTTATAAAAGCAAGAGAATCAGCTGGTGATACAGAGATTTGAATTGTAATTCTGATAACTTGTACTTTTGTCTTTTATTCCTTACAATAGCTACAAAGAAAAAATATATTATTGTTATCTTAACAACTTTCAATTCTCTGTTGAAATACTAATATAAGTTTAATGTTTTTATCCAAACAATCTTGCTCTCAACAACTGTCCAACTCTCTACAAAGAACTTGACTGAAAACTTAAATGTTTTTTTGAAACAATTATGTAATAAACACTTTTAAAAACTATTTTTTAAAGTATTTTCTATAATTCCTATAAATACATTTTCTATTTCTCACAAAATTGATTTTTGCTATTTAAAGTATCTCTTTATCTCTTTACAATATTTGTTTGTATGTATTTGCTATGAAAATGTTTTTTTTTTCTTACAAAAATCATTTTTCTTATCTGTACTATTACTCATTAAATTAAAGTCGTACTTTCAATAACAGAATCATTTCTGTAAATTATTCATTATTATATTTTCTCTACAAAATATCTCCAAAAATGGTCACTACACCTTTTAAAAAATCCTTTAATAAATTATTTTACAAAACTTCTACAATCCTTTAAAAACTTTTGCAAGCAACGAGAAATTTTTTTCCAAAACCTTTACAATCACTTTACAAAAACTTTTACAAACGATAAAAATTTTTTCGGAAACCATAGGAATTATTTTCCGAAACCTATACAATATCCTAAAAAATTATTTACGTTTTATTTTATGAAAAGGAATTCTACGAATAAATAAGAAATTTTTGTGTTCTAAAGTCGAACTAAATTTCTTTCACGCGGATACTAGTCAAACCCAAAAAAGTTGTGAAATCAATTAAAGTGTAGATAAGTATAAACTGTCATACTTATCTAAATCACATCTTGATAAGGTGTGCGAAGGCTCTTTCAAGTCCTCGAAAAGGAAGGCAGGCAGCTTTTCCAAGTTACAATCACTAGGACTTCTTCGGGATCGCGATATACTCTCGGTAACAAACTGGAGTACGTCCCGCTGATCCAGGACGCACCATGTCACACGCTTACGACGACACGAACGACGACGACGACAAACGAGCGGTACTGAAGCGTATGCGCTGAACATGTACGCCACACGCGCACGCGAACAGAATCACGAATTACCTATAACTTCCAGAATGCGCATGTAATACCATCTTTCGGTCAACATCGCGAATCGTGATACATAACACAAAAATAGGTATAACCGACTATATACAAAAATATACTAAAATATATAATTGTACTTTTTGTATGTTTTCGAAATAAGGGCTCTGGTACACCGTAAGTTAGTGCAGAACAAACATTCCATTTAATTTTGGTGCAAAACTGTTCATTATCCTGGAAGGTTTTCAGTTCCCCAATTTCGGGAACTGAAAATCTCTGTCCATAATTAACGGATCTTCGTGTTAATTTATTTAATTATTCCTCATTGACTAACTTACAATGTACCAGAGCCCTTTTTTCGAAATATTTAGTCTTTAATGACTGAAAAAATTAAAATTATGAAAAATGAGTATGTCGGTAAAGTAGAGTCAATTGGTCGTGCTCACATGGCCTTAATTTCTGAAATAAAAGAGTAAATTATTGAGAAATTTACATTAATTATATATAAAAATATATTTTATGTATATTTCATATATTATATAAAATTAATAATTTATATTTTTCATATGTTTTATTAATAGGGTAGTATATATAGATGTAACGCTTAAGAGTAGTTTTGAATTCTTAATTTCTGAAATAAAAGAGTAAATTATTAAGAAAATTACATTAATTATATATTAAGATATATTTTATTCTATTTTTTCCACATCACCTTGGAGGTAAATAGAAAGATGCGTTTTATTTTTAAGTGGTATCCCCAGTAGGCCTAATCCACAATGAATTTATCCAAGATTTAAATCTTTAAGAATGTCGATGAAAATTGTTACTCCGAGGTTTTCGGGGTCATAAAAAGGATGCAACCACTGATATGTGAAGCTTACGAAGAAGTTGACGATCTCAAACACAATAAGATGGTCCTTGGATATATACGCAAAGTAACAATGTAACAATTCAAGTAATCAAAAATTAACATTATTGTTTAATGGTAATCTTGATTCAGGTCGTTACGATATATTAGAATATTTAAATGATAATATTAAATCAGAAATTACAAAATTTAAAAAAAATACACGTAAACGAAAAATAGATTTTCAGATAGATACTACAATTTGTAATAAAAAATTAAAATTAACGATTAATTCCAATTGTAATCAACGTAAAAAAAAATGAAAGAATTAAATAGTTCATCTTACTTAAGCGAAATGAAATATAAATGTTCTTTTTGTTCAGCAGTATTTTGGAACGAAGAAAAAAAAAATCAAATTGTTGTCAAAATGGTAAAATAGTACTTTCACCATTAAGTAATTATGACGCAAAATTAAAAGATTTATTATTAAATGATCAAATTTTCAGATATCTAATTCGATATTGCAACAATATTTTTGGTTTTGCTACATTTAATGCTAATATTAAATATGAAAAAAAGAAAGCCATTTATAATTAAAAAATTCAAGGTCAAATTTGTCATACAACACCAAATACATTGATACCAGTTAATAATAAAGAACCATGTTGTGGACAACTTTATATACATGATAATGTAACAGCCATTGATAAAAGATTGAGTAAAAACGAAAATTTAAGTAAAGAGCATTTAAAATTATTAACTGAAGTGTTAAATAATAATCCATATGCTAAAAAATATAAACATTTACAAGAAATATCAAATTTTAATAATATGTCAAATTATAAAATGTATTTCATTCGTAAAAATAATAATCAAAAACATCGTTATAATGCACCTTTAACATCAGAATGTGGAGCTATAATAGTTTCACAAAACGAAATACCAGAAAATTATGATATATGTATTTATCTAAAACATGTTCCTAATAATCAAGAAATTACTTATTTAAACAAATTATCACATCATGTTGATACAATGGTTTTTCATTATTTTTTCCATCTGGAGATTTAGGTTGGAGTATTGGATATTTAAAAAAAACAAATGCAAATTCAAATGAAAATCTTACTGCATTACAATACTATTTGTACCGATTAGCATATAGACTAAACTGTAAAATTTTTAATCCATTATTATACGGTGGTAGATTAACTCAACAATTTTTTTTACATGCTTATATTATTGTAGAAAATAATAGAATGAATTATTTTAGACTTTTTTAATACAAAAAAAGAGACTTGATCTTTTTTGCTGTAAATGCTTCAAAGCGACGTTTCGTCGGCTTGGTCTGCCGACCTCTTCAGGCTAGATGTTTATTAAATAAAAATACAGAATTACAAATCACGTATAACATTCGGTAAAAAAAACCAATGATATATAAAAAAAGGAAACGAACCCTATTTACCTTAAACGTTGGCACAAGTCAACGAGTCAAAATTTATAACGATGTACAGTCATATTAACACTTACGGCTAGTGGCAAAGAACATTAACGTACATATCAATTTATACACAACGCTATCAAAATAGACGAAAGTATTGAAGTAGTCAATCATAACAAAAACAATCATGACGTTAGCAGTTACAATTTCGAAAGTAAAGGAAAATAAATGCGGTTAAGTGTATAAATATCCTCTTTCTTGTTTATACTGTGTTTGTTACATTTTATGTGTATCATTTCCGATAAGAGTCTTTTTTTATAATTCCGCTCAATGTCTATAATTTTTGTGTCGTCCCAATTAAATTCATGATTCAAACTATTTTTGTGGGTGTGTACTACGGACTCGATGTTTTTGTTTTTCTTATGTTCATTGATTCTTGTTTTTAAAGAACGTTTGGTTTCACCAATGTACGTAGCTGGGCAATTTTTACAAGTAAATTTGTACACCACACCTGTTTGATCCCATTTGTCAGACTTATCTTTCCCCAATTTAATCACGGAGTTCATACTTTTATTCACTGTGGGAATCGTGGTAATATTGTATTGCTTAAAAATTGAAGAAATTCTTTCGTAATTGTTAGTGAACGGTAATTGAATCTTAGGCATTTTTTGGAACATTGATTTTTTATGTGTGTTTTTGTTGATGAATTTTGATTTATATTTTAGATACTGTAGACGTGTTTTAATATTTTTATCAATGAAAGTAGAAGGATACTCATTAAGAATTAACATATTTTTAATTTTTTTCAAATTCTCGAAATGAAATCGCTTGTCTGAAAGTACAATCGCTCTGTCAGTGTGGTGTACAAATTTACTTGTAAAAATTGCCCAGCTACGTACATTGGTGAAACCAAACGTTCTTTAAAAACAAGAATCAATGAACATAAGAAAAACAAAAACATCGAGTCCGTAGTACACACCCACAAAAATAGTTTGAATCATGAATTTAATTGGGACGACACAAAAATTATAGACATTGAGCGGAATTATAAAAAAAGACTCTTATCGGAAATGATACACATAAAATGTAACAAACACAGTATAAACAAGAAAGAGGATATTTATACACTTAACCGCATTTATTTTCCTTTACTTTCGAAATTGTAACTGCTAACGTCATGATTGTTTTTGTTATGATTGACTACTTCAATACTTTCGTCTATTTTGATAGCGTTGTGTATAAATTGATATGTACGTTAATGTTCTTTGCCACTAGCCGTAAGTGTTAATATGACTGTACATCGTTATAAATTTTGACTCGTTGACTTGTGCCAACGTTTAAGGTAAATAGGGTTCGTTTCCTGTTTTTATATATCATTGGTTTTTTTACCGAATGTTATACGTGATTTGTAATTCTGTATTTTTATTTAATAAACATCTAGCCTGAAGAGGTCGGCAGACCAAGCCGACGAAACGTCGCTTTGAAGCATTTACAGAAAAAAAGATCAAGTCTCTTTTTTTGTATTAAAAAAGCCCCATCCTGATCCATAAGTATCTTTCAAACATGAATAATATGGAGGGCGATAAATTCACATCTCAAAAATTATTTTAGAAGTGATCAAAAAAATTTACGTGTCGAATGTTATCAAGGCTTTATTAGACCACGCAATAAATAGTGCTGCTAACATTTCATCAAATTTTAAGAGTAAAGAAAAACTTGGAAATCTTTTTATACTACCAGCTACGTATATAGGTAGTCCAAGGTATATGCAACAACATTATCAGGGTGCTATGGCAATAATGAAAAACACAGGAAGACCTCATTTATTTATAACAGTTACATGTAATCGTAAATGGAAAGAACTCAAAGAAATTTTAATAAATTTTCCACGAAACACAACTCCAAATGACATTCCCAATATTACTGTTCGGTTATTTCATGTAAAATTAATGTTATTAATTGATGATATAATTAAACATCAAATATTTGGTAATGTTATATCATATATTTATACCATAGAATTTCAAAAACGAGGCCTTCCTCATGCACATATTCTCGTAACATTACACCCAAACAATAAATTACTATCTCCTGAAAAAATGGATCAATATATATCTGCAGAAATTCCATCTATAAATGATGACGAAGAATTACATAAATTAGTTATTAAACATATGCTTCATGGCCCTCATACTAATAATTCACCATGTGTTGACAAAAATAAACTAATATGTAAAAAAAAATTTCCAAAACCATTCACTGATTTTACAAAATTTCAAAGAAATGGTTATCCTGAATATATGAGAAAAAATAATATTTCAGAGAATTTAACATACAAAATTAAAAATAACCAAAAACCAGTTCCCGTAGATAATTCTATGGTTGTACCATATAATAATTTTTTATTAAAAAAATATAAATGTCACATAAATGTTGAGTATTGTGCTTCTATTCAAAGTATAAAGTATATTTTTAATTATATTCATAAAAGTTGTGACAAAGCACTTTGTAAATTAAAAAAAATAAATACAGATAATGAAACAGATACACATGATGAAATTACTCAATTTATAGATGGTAGATATTTGAGTCCCATGGAAGCAGCATGGAGATTCCAAGAATTTCCTTTATGTGGTAGAAGTCACACCGTAATACGTTTACCAATTCACACCGAAAATAACAAAATATAATTTTCGAAGAAAATAAAGAGGAAGAAGCTTTAGATAACTGGAAAACTACATTAACTTCGTGGTTTAAATTAAATAAAAAAGATAAAAATGCAAAAAATATTAAATACGTTAATATACCAAAATATTATATTTTTAAGAATAAAACTTGGATAAAACGTCAACGAGAACTAAAACATGTTGCTATAGGACGTTTAAATGTAGTATCTCCAAGAGATATTGGAAGATTTCATTTAAAATTAATTTTAAATCGTGTTAAAGGTGCAACATCTTTTGAAGAATTACGTACATTTGAAAATAAAACATATAATACTTACAAAGAAACAGCAATACGAATGGGTCTAATCGAAAATGATTTACAGATTGACAACATTTTTGAAGAATCTTGTAATATAATGTTACCTGTTCAATTGCGTAAATTTTTTACTTGGTTTTTAATAACAGATAACATTAATGGTAATACTATTTGGACAAAATTTAATAAATATTTTACAGAAGATTTTGACAATAATAAAAATAACCGAGCTCTTCATCATATAAACGAAATTTTAAAAGTTGAAGAAATGTCTTGTTAAGATTTTGGATTACCTGAACCTGATGAAATTTTCGATACAAATAATGAAAATAATAAAGAAAATATTTTATTCTGTAAACAAATGTTTAATAATTACTGTAGTCAATTAAACACAGATCAAAAAACAATTTTTACACAAATATTAAATAATGAACATAAAATTAACTTTATTGATGGTCCTGGAGGTTCAGGTAAAACGTTTTTATATAAAACTTTAATTTATTATTTTTTGTCAATAGAACAAAAAATTATATCAATGGCTTGGACTGGTATAGCATCTATACTATTACCAAAAGGTATGACCAGTCATAAAACTTTTAGATTACCTTTAGATTTAAACAATATTGAAAGTGCATTTTTAAAATTTGAATCAGATAAACAAAAATTTCGTGAAGTTTTTGCGATTATTTGGGATGAAGCGTCAATGATTCCACGTAAAGCTTTAGAAATTGTTGATAGAACTTTACAAGATGTTTGTAATAATAATCTACCATTCGGAGGAAAATTATTAATTTTAGGAGGTGATTTTAGACAAATTCTCCCTGTTGTTAAAAATGGTTGTAGAAGCACAATAATTCAAGAAACAATAAAATATTCAAATCTTTGGTCATTATTTAATATAATGTATTTGAAAACAAATATCCGTTCAAAAGATATCACGTTTGCTTCATTTCTATTAGATTTTGGAGAAGGTAAATTTAATTCATTTGTTATACCTGATAGTTTTAAAACAAACGATGTTTGTTTTAAAATATATGAAAATATAAATTGTAATATATCAATAAATAGAGTTATATTAACATCACATAATGAAGATGCAAATATTTTAAATAATAAAATTTTAAAACTATTAAATACTGAAGAAAATACGTATTATAGTTTAGATTATGCTACTCATAAAGATGTAGATTTATCTCATGATAACATCCATATTAATTACCCGATTGAAACTTTAAACAATATACGTGAAGGACTACCACAACATAAATTAAAACTTAAAATAAATACTATTGTAATGTTAATAAGAAATTTAAGTATTAACGATGGATTATGTAATGGAACACGTTTAAAAATTACTAAATTATTTAAATACAACATAGAAGCAGAAATAATAACAGGTGAAAACTCTGGAAACATAGTTTTTATTCCTCGAATTACATTGAACACTGGCAATTCTTCACCATTACAGTTTATTTTATATAGAAAACAATTTCCTTTAATATTAGCGTTTACTATTACTATTAATAAATCACAAGGTCAAACTTTTGATAGTTTTGGAATATTATTAGAAGACCATTATTTTCTCATGGTCAATTATATGTAGCATTATCAAGATGTAAAAACCCAGATAAAATTTTTATTGAAAATAATTCAGAAAATAAAGAAGAAATTATAAATATCGTTTGGAAAGAAATTTTAGATAATTAATTTTCAAATATTTTTCTTTTTAGAATATGTCAACTACACAGAACGAAAGTAAATTATAAAAAACAACAATATATTTGTTCGTTATTCAATAATAATAATAAATACATAATAAATTATTAGTCTTAGACTATTTAGAATATGAACAAAATTATATGGAATACATGATTAATTTAGAATCAGATAAAATTATTGAAAAAGATAAATTAAAAAAACTAAATCATCAGTCAAAAAAAAAAGAAAACAACAGAACAATAAAAATACAAAACTCAAAATAGGAAAACTTAAAGTTGACAAAATTTTAGAAGAATTTAAAAATCTTTCTTTACAATAATTGAATTTTGTTTTTTAGGTAAATTTTTATATAAATTATTAATTAATTAATTTTTTGAATTAATTTTTAGTTAATTAAAACAACAATATTTTTTCTTTCATTTAGGACAATGGAATATACAAATAACGTTGGAAAATTTTAAATAGCATATCAGAAAATATTAAATATAAAAAAAAAAAAAAAAAAATTGAATAAAACATTTCGAAGAATTTAACTTATTATCAGGAAATTCAAATCATTTAATTATTAAATTTAATTTTACAAAATATATATTATATTATAAAAAAAAATATACTTTTATTGTAACAATTTTAATGTTTTCTGAAATTTTATAGTGACAAAGACAGTGGGCCTACTGGGGATACCCCTTAAAAATAAAACGCATCTTTCTATTTACTTCCAAGGTGATGTGGAAAAAATAGAATAAAATATATAATTTTCAATATATTTTCTTAATATATAATTAATTTAGTTTTCTCAATAATCCATTCTTTCGTTTCAGAAATTAAGAATTAAGAACGACTCTTAAGTGTTACATTTGTATTAACTAATACCATATTAATACAACATATGAAAAATATCTACGTTAAAAATAAATAAATTATTTACGTGTCAAAATTGGGGGGTTGACGAGCGGAGCGAGTAGGGGGGGTACCACCCCTAGTATATATATATATATATATATATATATATATATACAGGGTGTTCAAAAATTTCCGGTACGGCTAAATAATTCGTCAGAAAGCATTTTCGCTGAAAATACTAAATGGCAAAAATTTAGGATTTTGGATAAGCTACCTGGTAGTATTGCCATTTTTTGGGACCTACTACAATTTTGGGCCTTGTGAGTCCCAAGATAAATTTTTTAAATGGGAACCCCAATTTTTTCCTCCAAATTCGTTTTCAGCAGCAAATTTTCCGTTCAGATAGGTATTTTTTGTGGCATCCTGGGCCAGTTTTTGGACCTTTTGGGCCCAATGTATGTTTTTTCCTATAAAAATGTGTTATTTTACGTGGTTAGTGGTTTTACAGCTTAGTCTCATATTTTATTCAAAAACAAGTTTTTGGGCCTTATGGGACTAATAACGATTTTTTCGCCGGTAATAAGTGGTTTAGGGGGTATTCCCACTTCATAATTTGAAATATCGAAGTTTGAGACCCAAAATCTGATTTCGACCTTACCAGCTTAATATCTGATTTTTTAAGTGGTAAGTAGCTATAGGAAGCAGCAATAGGTCCTAGTGGTGCTTATTGGGTCATGCTAATGGCGGCGGTAAAATTTTGGGCCCAATGTATGTTTTTTCCTCTAAAAATGTGTTATTTTAAGTGGATAGTGATTTTACATCATATTCTTAGATTCTAGTCAGAGACATTGAGATTGAAGTCCCAAAACATGTTTTGTGCCTTACGGACCCAATATTTCTTTTCTCTACACAAGTTTGTCATTTTGAGTGATAATTGATTTTGGGTCCTATTGTCGCTTCCTATAGCTAGTTACCACTAAAAAAATCACACATTTACTGTTTTCAGCGAAAATGCTTTCCTGACGAGTTATTTAGCCGTACCGGAACTTTTTGAACACCCTGTGTATATATATATATATACACACACACACACACGGTTTCTCATTTTTATCAATGCAGCCAAATATCTCGGAATGCAGGCCATAGGGCCTAGTGGCCCGAAATGATCATGTAGATTTGAATTCGACGTTTGTACACATGACAGTTGTCGTTCTGCCGATTTAAAATCTCAATTTTGTTTTTATTTCACTTACGTTTGACACGTTAAAGTATCAACATCTCGGTTCTTCTTTTTAAAATCTTGACTGCTTTTGCTTAATTGACGTGTTAATTTATTATTGTGTTAATTTATTATTACGTGTTAATTTATTATTTTGTTAATTTATTATTGTGTTAGTTTATGCATTAATTTATTATTGTGATGTTAAAATTTTTATTAAAAATTTCCACAAAATTTAAAATAAAATAAAATAAGAAGGACTGGAGGTTTAATAGTACATTACGCACCAAGGGACGGAAGTAAGACATCCCAACCCGTGTGTGATATTAACGCCCGAGCCGAAGGCGAGGGCGGTAAACACGCGGGTTGAGATGTTCTACTTCCGTCTCGTGTTGCGTATACTATTTTGTCTCATGTATTCCCTGGTGGAAAGTATATTATTGTCTTTTCACCCTGATCTCAGGGTCTCAAGTGCCACATAACCTCACTCCTAAAACTGCGAGGCTTATGCACGTTTCTAATTTTCTGCCGACTAGCGCCGCCTGCAGGTGATTTGCGGCCCGAGCGGCAGCGAGAAAATTAGAGAAACGCGGATGCGCGTCGCAGTTTCTAGGCGTGAGGGAAGGTGGCACTTTCGGCCGTGAGAGCAGGGTGGGAAGACAACACTTTCCGACAGGGTATGAGACAAAATATATTTAATTGTTAACTAGCTGAGTTCAATTTTTGTGCAAAAAACATGTATGTTTTTGTTGTTTTTTCTAGATCAATACTTGTGCTTATAATTATTCCATACTTTATACCCTTGACTACACCAAATAATATGGTAAGAACGTCTGACTATCTTTGTAAATAGAGAACTACTTTGACATAATGTAAAATAATAAGTTAAATAAATTTACGTTGCTTGATAAAGGTAATAATTGTATTACCGAAACGTTGCACAGAATGAATTAAATTATCTTGTGTACTCATTATTTCATCGATTCCCTTAAGAAATACAATGAACATGGGTGATAAAGTCAACAACAATAAATTGAGGTCTGGATGCAAAAATACCTCCACCACTATGTACGACAATATGTCATACTTCAAGAACATCGAAATAAGGTATGGAAAAAATAGCACGAGAATTATGAAAAGCTGGCTGAAAGTCAATCGCCAACTTATGAAAGCACGATCGCAACTGAAGTTTCTTCTCGCGTGTAGAACTCATGATATACATCCTACACACGTACATAACGTCAGTCGAAATTTAAAACACCTAACGTTCTATAGCAAAACAGGCAACACAAGATACGATACGGAAATAAACAAAACAAAAAGCAAAATCTTAAATATTGAAATAGAAGATATTAATATACATATCTACCATTTAGAAAAAAAGAAACAAACTTTGAAAGATAAATTAGTTAAAATAGTACCCACATATATTGCTAATGAATTTCTAAATAAAAATGAAGAATGTATTGAAAAAATGAGAAAAAATCAGGACGATATACATACAAAAAAATTCAATAACATTGTAAGTAGAATTAATAACAACAAACAAAATAAACAAAATAACGCGAGTAACTGTTCAAACGATAATAAATGGTTTCACAATATGACTAATATAAACATACCTAATGATATCATTGATGTTATGTCCCTTGGACAAAAATATAACAAGTGTACAGATATTAATGCAAAATCAGCCATAAGTATAATAAAAAGTGTTGAATAGTTACTTGAAAATAATAGTTTTTCAAATGATACTAGCAATATGATTCGAAGTCAAATCATTAATAACATGCAAAATCACATGAATAAAAAGACTCACATAAAACTTGAGGACAGGATATTTGCACAAAAATTGAACAAAGCAAAAACCTTCTTAAAAAATCATGACATTTTTTTCACAATGGCAGACAAAGGCAATGTAACTAGCTTTGGCAAGAGATACTTATAAAACAAAAATGAATGAATTATTGACCGATGTTAGTACGTATAGAACTCTCAAGAAAACCCCATTGAATAAACTACAAAAAGAAGTTAAGAATATCATGACACATTGGAATAATAATAAATATTTAAAAAAACAATATCATAAAAATCAACTTATACAGATACAGTATTACCGAAAATACATAAAAACAATACTCCACTGAAACCAATAGTGTCATGTATAAATAGTCCAACATATAATTTAGTAGAAACACTAGATACCATTATTCGCGATAGCATTCCAAAACCGAATTCATACGAGTAAAAAATAGCCACGATTTAATTAAAAAGATTAAAGACATTGTAGTTCTAAATGATCATGTACTAATATCACTAGATGCCACTTCACTGTTCACTAATGTCCCAATGGAATTAGTAAAAAGTAGCATAGATAGGAGATATGGACACATTAAGAAAAAATATGATATACCTCTTAATGAAATTATAGATGTATCTGAGTTTCTTATGAAAAACACTTTTTTTCAATACGATGGCCAGTACTATCAGCAAATATTTGGCTCCCCTATGGGTAGTCCCATCAGCCCTATATTTGCTGATATTGTGATGGTTGATTTGGAAGATGAGTGTTTAAAAAAGCTTAAATTTAAACCGGTTTTTTATTACAGATATGTAGATGACATTATTATGTGCATACCAAAAAATAAAATAAAGGATACTCTTGATGTGTTCAACTCTTATCATGAAAGATTGAAATTTACACATGAAGTTGAAGAAAATGGACAAATTAATTTTTTAGAAGTTAAACTAATTAGAGAAAAAGAACGTATTATTACGAATTGGTATGACAAACCGACCTTTTCGGGAAGGTTTTTAAATTTTCAGTCCGATCACCCAATAAGCCAAAAAAGAGCAATGGTATATAATTTAACGGACAGGGCCTTGTTACTTGCCGATGTAAGATTTCAGGAAAAAAATGTACAATTAATTAAAAAATTTTTACTAAATAATTCATATCCAATCAAATTTATTGAATTTCATATTAAAAAGAGAATTAATAAAATAAAATATACTAATAATAACAAGAATAATAACAACAATGATAATAATAGATACAAAACTTACATCAGTTTACGATATATACCAAGATTTTTTGAGAAGGTTTCCCACAGTTTAAGTAATCTAGGTATAAGAACAATACCAAAAATAGAAAATAATTTAAACCAATTTATCATTAGAGGAAAGGATAAAACGGAAAAAAATGAGCAACCGAATATAGTGTACAAAATTAACTGTAAAGATTGTAACGCAACATACGTAGGAGAAAGTAAACGTATGTTGAAAGTGAGAGTTAATGAACATATTGCCAATACAAAAAAAATCGACAAACAATGTGTTATTAATGAGCATATGACCATAAATAATCATGAATTTGAATTTGACAATGTCCAAATTTTAGATAATGAAAGTAACTGGAGAAAAAGATTAATTTCAGAAATGATTCACATACGTTTACAAGATAATGCTATAAACATTAAAGAAGACACTCAAAATTTAAGTACACATTATAATCAGTTGTTACAAAAATTAAAAAGAAATAAAAAATTGTAAACTTTAGTCTTTATATATTCAATTCAAATTTGCCGCCATAGGGCCTAGTGGCCCGAAATGATCATGTAGATTTGAATTCGACGTTTGTACACATGACAGTTGTCGTTCTGCCGAATTAAAATCTCAATTTTGTTTTTATTTCACTTACGTTTGACACGTTAAAGTATCAACATCTCGGTTCTTCTTTTTAAAATCTTGACTGCTTTTGCTTAATTTACGTGTTAATTTATTATTGTGTTGCTTTATGCATTAATTTATTATTGTGATGTTAAAATTTTTATTAAAATTTTCCACAAAATTTAAAATAAAATAAAATAAGAAGGACTGGAGGTAAAAAATATATTTAATTGTTAACTAGCTGAGTTCAATTTTTGTGCAAAAAACATGTATGTTTTTGTTGTTTTTTCTAGATCAATACTTGTGTTTATAATTATTCCATACTTTATACCCTTGACTACACCAAATAATATGGTAAGAACGTCTGACTATCTTTGTAAATAGAGAACTACTTTGACATAATGTAAAATAATAAGTTAAATAAATTTACGGTGCTTGATAAAGGTAATAATTGTATTACCGAAACGTTGCACAGAATGAATTAAATTATCTTGTGTACTCATTATTTCATCGATTCCCTTAAGAAATACAATGAACATGGGTGATAAAGTCAACTACAAAAAATTCATAAGAGTTGATGGGTCTGGTGTTGGGTACAGATCCCTTTTTTATTGTATCTGTGAATTATACAGCTGATCAAATAGTTGACATAATAATGGTTTTAGAGAAATGTAATGGCAATTATCGTGCAGCAGCTAGGCGGCATGCTGAGGTGTATCTACAAAGAAGACATCCTTTGATTGGTTGGGTTTATCAAGGCTTGTTCTCCTTGAGACAACTATGAAATTTCGCGTTCTGACCAATTTTTAAGCATTTGACCTTGATATAACCTTGTGAAGGTCACAAAAAAATGTTTAAAGAACGGGTTTGGACGCAAAATTTCCCGCTCTATCCGATTCCGACGTCAGAAATAGGGGTTCTAATTTGAAAATATGATCTTAACCTTGAAATGACCTAGAAAATGATCTCAAGGTCAAATTGAAGGTGACCAAAAGTTGACCCCCATCGTCACGAACAATTTTCATCTGAACCATTTCTCTGTATCTAGCCTGCATTCGGAGATATTTGGCTGCATAGATTAAAATGAGACACCGTGTATATATATATATATATATATATATATATATATATATATATATATATATATATATATATATATATATATATATATATATATATATATATATAAGTATTCACAAGGCAATCTTCTTGGATTTCCTATATAAAGCATAAAGGTACTTCTACAATAGTGTATAAATTTCCATTCTAAATCAACCAAAATGTGAACAATTTAAAGCTTTACTAAAGAAATAATGACCCTCAGGTTATTGACTTTCGCAGGAGGCCTGCGGCACCCGCTTTTACGGAAAAAAATTATGGAAAAACTACTAAAGGTCTCAAAGTCTTATTGTGTGACAGTTAGCTTTAGTCCGACTGGAAGCTTGCGTTACGGATAGAACTTTTCTGGGACGTCCCAGAAAGATGCGAAAATCCCCGAAGCATGCGTTACGTGTATGGATCCGTCCCAGATACTTGCCTTCCAGATAAATATATATAATATATACACTTATCAGGGTTTATGTAGCTCAAGACTGTATATTAGTACCTACAGCCCAGAGTTCCCTATGGCAAGTGACTAAAGAAATAATGGACCCTGGGGTTATAGACTCTAGGTCGGGCCGCATAAACCCCTGTATTTAGAAATATTATGAAGCCCGGGCTGCGTAATCAAAATCGGGCTGGATAAACCCTATATATAAAAAAACGGGCTTTATAAACCCCTTTCGAGAAATATATATATATATATATATATATATATATATATATATATATATATATATATATATATATATATATATATATATATATATATATATATATACACTAGAATGTTTGGCGCGCTACGCGCGCCCACAATATCGATGTGTTCTCTTGAGTCTACTACAATAATTGTGTAATGTGACTCATTACGTAAATATATTTGTTAATGTATACTGTTAATTGTTCGATTAAAATGTTAATTCTAGTTACATGGTGTAACGAATTTCATTGTCACGTAAAAACAAAAAAAAATAGACCTCGAATACGGCCGATAGAAGAGAGCATGTAAAATAAAAAGCAAATAGATTTAGGAAAAAAGAGAGTGGAGAGGGCTCTAGCATGGGTGCAGTGTGTATAGTGTTATACTCAAAGTATAACAATTTTTACACCCCCTTTAATTATCTATAATTCGTGTTAATCCATATTCTTTCTATATATTCTCTAGACATATTCTATATCATTTCAAAGAACACGATTTTACGTATACATTGCATAAAGTAAACATATTAAACATATGTAAATAAATGTAAATATTTTCTCCATTTTAAATTGTACACTAATAATAATAATGATAATAATAATAATAATAACAATAATAATAATAATAATAATAATAATACCTACATACAGACATACATTAAAGATACTATTTATTATAAAATTTCTTTATAAACTTAATTTTTTACTTTATTATTAATTCGATTAGAACCTAAATAGAATTTTAATCCACTCCAAGAACGGACACGGGAAATTGCAACATATAAATGTCCATGACTAAAAACATCGTTTTGTAAATCAATTAATATATTTGAAAATGTTCGGCCCTGAGCTTTATTGATAGTCATTGCAAATGCCAATTTTATTGGAAACTGTCTTCTTTTAAAAGTAAAAGGATACTTATTATCAGAATATAAAGTAATGCGATTTAAAAAAACAACTTGACCCTCTTTATCCCCCGCTAAAATTTTACATTTCAATAAATTATTATTTAAATCTAAAATTCTTAATCGTGTTCCATTACATAATCCTTCATGTATACTAATATTTCTGATAAGCATAACAATAGAATTTATTCGTAAATACAATTCGTGAGGTGGTAAATTTTGTGGATTCAATGAACTAAGATATTCTGGTAAAATTCCTTCACCTACTAAACCATTATCATCACAATAATCATCGGAATCAACACTCGTATATATACATTCATTATAACTATCTAATAATGCTACGACAGTTTTACTAATTTCGTTCACGTCTATATTTCGTGCAGCTAATATAACCGACGAGCTCATTTCATCATAAAGGTGATTTCTTATCAAATGTCCATACATACAACTAATGAAATTAGAATCAGTAGTTATAGATCGTTCAGGAATATCAATCTTATCATTGTTGTCATTTAAATCACCGTTTCCCACATCCAGAACAAATTTCGAAAATGTAATATCTTCATCTATAGCTCTCATGTTAGTCGTTAACTTAAATTTATGAAACACATTCCACAAAATACTACTTTTGATAGATAAATTTATAACTTCACTTCGAATGCTTCGTGGTAATATAGGTAATAATTGTCTAAAATCTCCACCTAAAATGACAATTTTACCACTAAACAATAGATCATTACTCATAATATCTTCTAAAGTCCTGTCCATGATTTCTAATGCGTATCTCGGAGCCGTTGGGGCCTCATCCCAAATAAACAGATCTGTTTGCCTCAAAAATTGCCCTTCCTTTGATTGCACAGCGATATTAGATGAAGAATCTGAAATAAAGGTACAGGCAAACCTAGTACTTTGTGAACCGTCATTCCTTTAGGTAGTAACGTTGCAGCGATTCCAGTAAAAGCCATACAACAAACATTTTTGCTTTGACTATTTAGTAAATTATATAATATTGTATATACAAACGTTTTCCCAGATCCACCAGGGCCATCGATATAAAAACACCGAGAGCTGTTATAATCAATAACATTTGATACTCTTAAAATCTTATCAACAATTTCTTTTTGATCCCTGTTTAACATGGAATACTGTCTATTTCCCATATCTGCCAAGTTACCATGCAATTCATTACTATCCTCAATATGGTTATTCACTACTAATTGAGGCATCAATGGAAAGTTCGCAATATCATTGCCTTCAGCTATCAACATTTCACAAATATTGGAATAAGCTAAATTGTAAGCTCTGGTATGATCTCCATATAATCTTAGGAAGTCTTCTGATAAAACGTCTCTAAAATTTGCCCAAAGTTCGTCCGGATACACAAATCAACAATAAATCAAAATACGTACAAATAACAGACGTATACTACCTGGCATCATCCAACTTACAGCTTCCTGCATAGCTCGACTCCATTCCTCATCATCATCTATAAGACCTAACGCTAAGCAAGCTTCCGAAAACGTCATATACTGAACACCGTTTACATTTTTTAATTCATCAAAACTTTTTGTGCATCTACAATTTAATAAAAGTAATCTTAATCGAAATAACTCTACCTGACTTGGACTGACCGAATACATACGTCCGATGCAATTATAATGTGATTTCCGTTATGACCATCTAAAAACTTTCTGACCATTATCATTATGTTCTTTAAAAACATAGTGAGCTGGAATTTCAGCATAAGTGTATTGTCTAGCTGAAAAATCTTGTTTATTCAAATCAAGATAAGCTAATAATGTAGTGGTTCGATTTAATGAAGCCTCCACAGCAACATCATCATCAATATCATCAATTATAATTGACTGTTGTTGAGGTAAATGAACTGCTAAGCGTGTGATACTATGACTTTTACACTGTAATGGTTTACTTAAAATACGATATCATGCTTCAACTGGTCTAACATATCGCGTTTCTATAAAACTACGAACTTCATCGTGATTAATTACCCTCTCATTATTTAACTCTTCAACTATGATATTAGCTGCATCGTAACCTTTATAAACATATTCACTACTTGAACGTTTATATGACAATTGAATATGCGTAATAACCCAGGACAATATGGTACTACAAATCGATTGTCTAGAGTTTGATTACGACGCATAATTTTTTTCCCATCATTTTTTCGTTTATAATACGGATATCCATCAGGCGACATTATAGTTTCCTCTCGAAATTCTCTTGGGTAATTTTTCGAACATTGACCATCAATGATACATCTATTATCACATGGACCATGAATCATATTATTAACTACAGTGTTATACAATATTGGATCTGTCTCAGAATCAAGAATTTCAGCAGAAATGTATTTATCGATATCATTCAGGGTAGATAATTTAAAACCATTTTTTAAAGTAACTAAAATGTGTGCATGAGGTAAACCTCGTTTCTGAAATTCTACAACATGTACGTGAGCTGAAACTTCCCCAAAATATTTCTTTTTTGTTATTAGCGAGATTAAATATTCTTTTTTTAAATGGAAAACACGAGCACAGATGTTAGGACGATCTGAAGCCTGTTGACCCGGTAATAAATTATCTTTAATTTCACGCCAGTTAGGATTAAACGTCATGGTTATAAACAGATCAGGTTACCTTTTCATAAGAACTATAGCCATTGCATCTTGATAATTTTGCATCATATATCTAGGAGAACTAACAAAAGTTGATGGCAATATAACTATATTACCTACTTGACAATTCATATCATTTGCAGTATTATGTAAATGCTCAACTAATCCTCGGTATGATTCCACACGCAATTGTTTTTGATTGCGCCAAATATATTCAATACAATCCCTCTCCATTTTAACGTAACTATCAACAATCCATTGTTGAAATAATCTACGGCGCAACAAAAATGCATTGAATATATCAGATCTTATGCCTATTTTATATTTAACTTAAGCTCCCCTAGGTACTCGACGATTACTTTGTTCACCTTGTGCATCAATCATTATCTACTACGAATGTCCTATTCTTTATTTTCGCTATATTTTTATGCCAACCTTGTGATCCATGAGGATAAAACAGTGGATATGCCATAGGTTCTACGTTTGGATCCATCGAACTTACTGTTTACAATACACGCGTAGCCTTATTACGGATAGTCACATATGATTCAGAAATGTCACCATCGGCTGTAGTAACAAAAACCGCAGCAACCTCATTTGTTCTTTGTATATTATACCTATTTCGATCATAGCCCGGTTTTAAACTAAAAATTAGTTGTAATTCAGGTTCCGTATCACTACCCAATAATTGACGTTGATGATCAATTTCTTCCTTCATCATTAGATATGACTTGGCAAATAAATTATATTGTCTTATCATTTGCTCTAAACTATACATTATTTCTTTGCCAGTTCCTGCGTTAGCCGCAATTCTATAGTCGATAGCTTCTTGCGGATTTACAATAAAAAGCTGACCATATTTAGGATAATCATTTTCCGATGGATATAAAGCCTCATTTATTTGGTAATAAATTTGACCTTGTATTTGGAAACAATATGCAGCTTTACCTATTGTAGGCATATCGACTACATTGGCATTAAAAGATACAAATGAAAATGAACTATTATAATTTCGTATACGTCCAAAAAATGCAGTACTTTTTTGATGATTACTTTCAAATAATGAACGCAAATTATCTGGAAAATCTGTAAATTCTGCCAATTTAACAGTCCCATGACCACAAAAATCACTAAATGAATTACACTTGTTGTCACTATCTCTGCAGCAAAACGTTTCGTGGTACAATGACTGCATAAAACATCCATTTCACCTAAATAGTATTCATCAACATTACTATTTTGTTCAAAAAATCTTCGATTCTCTACATTTCGTTCATGTCGACGATTTTGGAATTCTCTTTCCTCCATGTGTCTGAAGTCGTGAACGAAATAACGAAAATTTCCAAATTCGGTTTTTTTGATATTATCTCCTAGAGATATGCATAAAACATGTATAAACTGCAAAATAAGTTATTTCCAAAGTGATCATCCCCCCAAATCATCCCTAAAACCACCCCAACTAGACAATACCTTACCAAAAAAATTGATACCATCTGAGTTTATTAATTTAAGACAAATTTTATAGCTGATATTTCCTCCCGATGTTGCCATAGCCTTGTAAAAAAATTGGCGATAAGAAAGTCGATCCTGAACGTCTCGCTTGAGGGGTGCAACAGGGGTAAAATAGCCGAAAATACACGAAAAATAACGTGAAAAAATCATCTCTCGTGCGATTATAAATTTAAGACAAATTTTATGGCTGATATTTCCCCCAGATGTTGCCATAGCATTGTAACGAAATTGGCGATAAGAAATTCGATCCGGGACGTCTCGCTTGGGGGGTGGAAAGGGGCTAAAATAGCCAAAAATACACGAAAAATAACGTCAAAAACTCATCTCTCTTGAGATTATTAATTTAAGACAAATTTTATAGCTGATATTTCTTCCAAATGTGGCCATAGCCTTGTAAAAAAATTGGCGATAGGAAATTCGATCCGGAACGTCCCGCTTGGGGGGTGCAAAGGGACTAAAATAGCGAAAATACACGAAAAATAACGTGAAAAAATCATCTCTTGTGAGATCCTTAATTTAAGACAAATTTCATGGCTGACATTTCTTCCAGATGTTGCCATAGCCTTTCCAAAATATTGGTGATATGAAATTCGATCCGGAACGTCTCGCTTGGGGGGTGCAAAGGGGTTAAAATAGCCGAAAATACACGAAAAATAACGTGAGAAATTCATCTCTCGTGAGATTATTAATTTAAGACAAATTTTATGGCTGGTATTTCTTCCAGATGTTGTCATAGCCTTGCAAAAAAATTGGGGATAAAAAATTCGATCCGGAACCTTTCGCTTAGGGGGTGCAAAGGGGCAAAAATAGCCGAAAATACACGAAACATAACGTGAAAAAATCATCTCTCGCAAGTTTATTAATTGAAGACAAATTTTATTGCTGATATTTCTTCCAGATGTTGCCATAGCCTTGAGAAAAAATTAGCGATAAGAAATTCGATCCGGAACGTCCCGCTTGGGGGGTGTAAAGGGACTAAAATAGCGGAAAATACACGAAAAATAACATGAAAAAATTATCTCTCGTGAGATCCTTAATTTAAGACAAATTTTATGGCTGATATTTCTTTCAGATGTTGCCATAGCCTTCCCAAAATATTTGTGATATGAAATTCGATCCGGAACCATTCGTTTAGTGGGTGCAAAGGGGCTAAAATAGCCGAAAATACACGAAAAAAAAAACGTGGAAAATTTATTTCTCGCGAGTTCATTAATTTAAGAAAACTTTTATGGCTGATATTTCTTACAGATGTTGCCATAGCCTTGTAACAAAATTGACGATAAGAAATTGGATGCGGAGCGTCTCGCTTGGGGGGTGCAAAGGGGCTAAAATAGCCGATAGTACACGAAAAAAAAGTGGAAAATTTATCTCTCGCGAGTTCATTAATTTAAGAAAACTTTTATGGCTGATATTTCTTACAGATGTTGCCATAACCTTGTAAATAAAATGGCGATACGAAATTGAAACTGGAACCTCTCGCTTGGGGGGTGCAATGGGGCTAAAATAGCCGAAAATACACGAAAAATAACATGAAAAATTTATCTCTCGCGAGTTTATTAATTTAAGACAAATTTTATGACTGATATTTCTTTAGATGTTACCATAGCCTTGTAAAAAAATTGGCGATAAGAAATTCGATCCGGAACGTCTCGCTTGGGGGGTGAAAAGGTGCTAAAATAGCTGAAAATACACGAAAAGTAACGTGAATAATTCTTCTCTCGTGAGATTATTAATTTAAGATAAATTTTATGCCTGATATTTCTTCCAGATGTTGCCATAGCCTTGTAAAAAAATTGGCGATAAGAAATTCGATCCGGAACGTCTCGCTTGGAGGGTGCAAAGGGACTAAAATAGCCGAAAATACCCGAAAAATAACGTGAAATAATCATCTGTCGCAAGTTCAGTAATTTAATACAAATTTTATGGCTGATATTTCCTCCAGATGTTGCCATAGCCTTGTAAAAAAATTGGCGATAAGAAATTCGATCAGGAACGTCTCGCTTGGGGAGTGCAAAGGGGCTAAAATAGCCGAAAATACACGAAAAATATCGTGAAAAAATCATCTCTCGTGAGATTATTATTTTAAGACAAATTTTGTGGTTAATATTTCTTCTAAATGTTGCCATAGCCGTGCAAATAAATTGGGGATATGAAGTACGATTCGGAACCTTTCGCTTAGGGAGTGCAAAGGGGCCAAAATAGCCGAAAATACACGAAAAATAACGCAAAAAAACCACGTCCCGCAAGTTTATTAATTTAAGACAAATTTTATGGCTGATATTTCTCCCAGATGTTGTCATAGCATTGTAAAAAAATTGGCGATAAGAAATTCGATCCGGAACGTCTCGCTTGGGTGGTGCAACGGGGCAAAAATAGACAGAAATACACGAGATATAACGTGAAAAAATCATCTCTCGAGAGATCCTTAATTTAAGACAAATGATATGGCTGATATTTCTTCCAGATGTTGCCATAGCCTTCCCAAAATATTGGTGATATGAAATTCGATCCGGAACCATTCGTTTAGTGGGTGCAAAGGGGCTAAAATAGCCGAAAATACACTAAAAAAAAAACGTGGAAAAATTATCTCTCGCGAGTTTATTAATTTAAGAAAAATTTTATGGCTGATATGTCTTCCAGATGTTGCCATAGCCATGTAAAAAAATTGGCAATAAGAAATTGGATCCGGAATTTCTCGCTTGGGGGGTGCAAAGGGGCTAAAATAGCCGAAAATACATGAAAAATAACGTGAAAAAATCACCTCTCTCCAGTTTATTAATTTAAGACAAATTTTATGACTGATATATCTTTAGATGTTGCCATAGCCTTGTAAAAAAATTGACGATAAGAAATTGGATGCGGAACGTCTCGCTTGGGGGTGCAAAGGGGCTAAAATAGCCGATAGTACATGAAAAAAAACGTGGAAAAATTATCTCTCGCGAGTTCATTAATTTAAGAAAACTTTTATGGCTGATATTTCTTCCAGATGTTGCCATAACCTTGTAAATAAAATAGCGATAAGAAATTGAATCTGGAACCTCTCGCTTGGGGGGTGCAAAGGGACTAAAATAGCCGAAAATACACGAAAAATAACATGAAAAATTCATCTATCGTGATATTATTAATTTAAGACAAATTTTATGGCTGATATTTCTTCCAGATGTGGCCATAGCCTTCCAAAAATATTGGGGATAAGAAAGTCGATACGGAACGTCTCGCTTGGAGGGTGCAAAAGGACTAAAATAGCCGAAAGTACACGAAAAATAACGTGAAATAATCATCCGTCGCAAGTTCAGTAATTTAATACAAATTTTATGGCTGATATTTCCTCCAGATGTTGCCATAGCCTTGTAAAAAAATTGGCGATAAGAAATTCGATCAGGAACGTCTCGCTTGGGGTGTGCAAAGGGGCTAAAATATCCGAAAATACACGCAAAAAAACGTGGAAAAATTATCCCTCGCGAGTTTATTAATTTAAGACAAATTTTATGGGTGATATTTCTTCTAGATGTTGCCATAGCCATGTAAAAAAATTGGCAATAAGAAATTGGATCCGGAATTTCTCGCTTGGGGGGTGCAAAGGGGCTAAAATAGCCGATAGTACACGAAAAAAAAAGGTGGAAAAATTATCTCTCGCGAGTTCATTAATTTAAGAAAACTTTTATGGCTGATATTTCTTCCAGATGTTGCCATAACCTTGTAAATAAAATAGCGATAAGAAATTGAATCTGGAACCTCTCGCTTGGGGGGTGCAAAGGGACTAAAATAGCCGAAAATACACGTAAAATAACATGAAAAATTCATCTATCGTGATATTATTAATTTAAGACAAATTTTATGGCTGATATTTCTTCCAGATGTGGCCATAGCCTTCCAAAAATATTGGGGATAAGAAATTCGATACGGAACGTCTCGCTTGGAGGGTGCAAAGGGACTAAAATAGCCGAAAGTACACGAAAAATAACGTGAAATAATCATCTGTCGCAAGTTCAGTAATTTAATACAAATTTTATGGCTGATATTTCCTCCAGATGTTGCCATAGCCTTGTAAAAAAATTGGCGATAAGAAATTCGATCAGGAACGTCTCGCTTGGGGTGTGCAAAGGGGCTAAAATATCCGAAAATACACGAAAAAAAAACGTGGAAAAATTATCTCTCGCGAGTTTAATAATTTAAGAAAAATTTTATGGGTGATATTTCTTCTAGATGTTGCCATAGCCTTGTAAAGAAATTGGCGATAAGAAATTGGATCCGGGACGTCTCGCTTGAGGGGTGCAAAGGGGCTAAAATAGCCGGAAATACACGAAAAGTAACGCAAAAAAACTACGCCTCGCAAGTTTATTAATTTAAGACAAATTTTATGGCTGATATTTCTTCCAGATGTTGCCATAGCATTGTAAAAAACTTGGCGATAAGAAATTCGATCCGGAACGTCTCGCTTGGGGGGTGCAAAGGGACTAAAATAGCGGGAAATAAACGAAAAATAACGTGAAAAAATCATCTCTCCTGAGATCCTTAATTTAAGACAAATTTTATGGCTGCTATTTCTTCCAGATGTTGCCATAGCCTTCCCAAAATATTGGTGATATGAAATTCGATCCGGAACCATTCGTTTAGTGGGTGCAAAGGGGCTAAAATAGCCGAAAATACACGAAAAAAAAACGTGGAAAAATTATCTCTCGCGAGTTTATTAATTTAAGAAAAATTTTATGGCTGATATTTCTTCCAGATGTTGCCATTGCCATGTAAAAAAATTGGCGATAAGAAATTGGATCCGGAATTTCTCGCTTGGGGGGTGCAAAGTGGCTAAAATAGCCGAAAATACATGAAAAATAACGTGAAAAAATCACCTGTCTCGAGTTTATTAATTTAAGACAAATTTTATGTCTGATATTTCTTCCAGATGTGGCCATAGCCTTTAAAAAAATTGGCGATAGGAAATTCGATCCGCAACGTCTCCCTTGGGGGGTGCAAAGGGGCTAAAATAGCCGAGAATACACGAAAAATAACGTGAAAAAAATCAGCCCTCGTGAGATTATTATTTTAAGACAAATTTTGTGGCTATTTCTGCCTGATGTTGCCATAGCCTTGTAAAAAAATTGGGGATATGAAATTCGATCCGGAACCTTTCGCTTAGGGGGTGCAAAAGGGCTAAAGTAGCCGAAAATGCACGAAAAATAACGTGAAAAAATCATCTCTCGCGAGTTTATTAATTCAAGACCAATTTTATGGGTGATATTTGTTCCAGATGTTGCCATAGCCTTCCAAAAATATTGGGGATTTGAAATTCGATCCGGAACCTTTCGTTTAGTGGGTGCAAAGGCGCTGAAATATCCGAAAATACACGAAAAAAAAACGTGGAAAAACTATCTCTCGCGAGTTTATTAATATAAGAAAAATTATATGACTGATATATCTTTAGATGTTGCCATAGCCTTGTAAAAAAATTGACGATAAGAAATTGGATGCGGAACGTCTCGCTTGGGGGGTGCAAAGGGGCTAAAATAGCCGATAGTACACGAAAAAAAACGTGGAAAAATTATCTCTCGCGAGTTCATTAATTTAAGAAAACTTTTATGGCTGATATTTCTTCCAGATGTTGCCATAACCTTGTAAATAAAATAGCGATATGAAATTGAATCTGGAACCTCTCGCTTGGGGGGTGCAAAGGGACTAAAGTAGCCGAAAATACACGAAAAATAACATGAAAAATTCATCTATCGTGATATTATTAATTTAAGACAAATTTTATGGCTGATATTTCTTCCAGATGTGGCCATAGCCTTCCAAAAATATTGGGGATAAGAAATTGGATGCGGAACGTCTCGCTTGGGGGGTGCAAAGGGGCTAAAATAGCCGATAGTACACGAAAAAAAACGTGGAAAAATTATCTCTCGCGAGTTCATTAATTTAAGAAAACTTTTATGGCTGATATTTCTTCCAGATGTTGCCATAACCTTGTAAATAAAATAGCGATAAGAAATTGAATCTGGAACCTCTCGCTTGGGCGGTGCAAAGGGACTAAAATAGCCGAAAATACACGAAAAATAACATGAAAAATTCATCTATCGTGATATTATTAATTTAAGACAAATTTTATGGCTGATATTTCTGCCAGATGTTGCCATAGCCTTGTTAAAAAATTGGGGATATGAAATTCGATCCGGAACCTTTCGCTTAGGGGGTGCAAAAGGGCTAAAGTAGCCGAAAATGCACGAAAAATAACGTGAAAAAATCATCTCTCGCGAGTTTATTAATTCAAGACCAATTTTATGGGTGATATTTGTTCCAGATGTTGCCATAGCCTTCCAAAAATATTGGGGATTTGAAATTCGATCCGGAACCTTTCGTTTAGTGGGTGCAAAGTGGCTGAAATATCCGAAAATACACGAAAAAAAACGTGGAAAAATTATCTCTCGCGAGTTTATTAATATAAGAAAAATTATATGACTGATATATCTTTAGATGTTGCCATAGCCTTGTAAAAAAATTGACGATAAGAAATTGGATGCGGAACGTCTCGCTTGGGGGGTGCAAAGGGGCTAAAATAGCCGGTAGTACACGAAAAAAAACGTGGAAAAATTATCTCTCGCGAGTTCATTAATTTAAAAAAACTTTTATGGCTGATATTTCTTCCAGATGTTGCCATAACCTTGTAAATAAAATAGCGATAAGAAATTGAATCTGGAACCTCTCGCTTGGGGGGTGCAAAGGGACTAAAATAGCCGAAAATACACGAAAAAAAAACGTGGAAAAATTATCTCTCGCGAGTTTATTAATTTAAGAAAAATTTTATGGCTGATATTTCTCCCAGATGTTGCCATAGCCTTCCAAAAATATTGGGGATAAGAAATTCGATACGGAACGTCTCGCTTGGAGGGTGCAAAGGGACTAAAATAGCCGAAAGTACACGAAAAATAACGTGAAATAATTATCTGTCGCAAGTTCAGTAATTTAATACAAATTTTATGGCTGATATTTCCTCCAGATGTTGCCATAGCCTTGTAAAAAAATTGGCGATAAGAAATTCGATCAGAAACGTCTCGCTTGGGGTGTGCAAAGGGGCTAAAATATCCGAAAATACACGAAAAAAAAACGTGGAAAAATTATCTCTCGCGAGTTTATTAATTTAAGAAAAATTTTATGGCTGATATTTCTCCCAGATGTTGCCATAGCATTGTAAAAAACTTGGCGATAAGAAATTCGATCCGGAACGTCTCGCTTGGGGGGTGCAAGGTGGCTAAAATAGCCGAAAATACATGAAAAATAACGTGAAAAAATCACCTGTCTCGAGTTTATTAATTTAAGAAAAATTTTATGGCTTATATTTCTGCCAGATGTTGCCATAGCATTGTAAAAAAATTGGGGATATGAAATTCGACCCGGAACCTTTCGCTTAGGGGGTGCAAAAGGGTTAAAGTAGCCGAAAATGCACGAAAAATAACGTGAAAAAATCATCTCTCGCGAGTTTATTAATTCAAGACCAATTTTATGGGTGATATTTGTTCCAGATGTTGCCATAGCCTTCCAAAAATATTGGGGATTTGAAATTCGATCCGGAACCTTTCGTTTCGTGGGTGCAAAGGGGCTGAAATATCCGAAAATACACGAAAAAAAACGTGGAAAAATAATCTCTCGCGAGTTTATTAATTTAAGAAAAATTTTATGGGTGATATTTCTTCTAGATGTTGCCATATCCTTATAAAGAAATTGGCGATAAGAAATTGGATGCGGAACGTCTCGCTTGAGGGGTGCAAAGGGGCTAAAATAGCCGGAAATACACGAAAAATAACGTGAAAAAATCATCTCTCACGAGTTTATTAATTTAAGACAAATTTTGTGACTGATATTTCTTTAGATGTTGCCATAGCCTTGTAAAAAAATTGGCGATAAGAAATTCGATCCGGAACGTCCCGCTTGGGGGGTGTAAAGTTGCTAAAATAGCCGAAAATACATGAGAAGTAACGTGAATAATTCATCTCTCGTGAGATTATGAATTTAAGACAAATTTTGTGGTTAATATTTCTTCTAAATGTTGCCATACCCGTGCAAAAAAATTGGGGATATGAAGTTCGATTCGGAACCTTTCGCTTAGGGAGTGCAAACGGGCCAAAATAGCCGAAAATACACGAAAAATAACGCAAAAAAACCACGTCTCGCAAGTTTATTAATTTAAGACAAATTTTATGGCGGATATTTCTCCCACATGTTGCCATAGCATTGTAAAAAAATTGGGGATATGAAATTCGATCCGGAACCTTTCGCTTAGGGGGTGCAAAGCGGCTAAAATACCCAAAACTGCACGAAAAATAACATGAAAAAATCATCTCTCGTGAGATTATTAATTTAAGACAAATTTTGTGGTTAATATGTCTTCTAAATGTTGCCATAGCCGTGCAAAAAAATTGGGGATATGAAGTTCGATTGGGAACCTTTCGCTTAGGGAGTGCAAAGGGGCCAAAATAGCCGAAAATACACGAAAAATAAAGAAAGAAATCCACGTCTCGCAAGTTCATTAATTTAAGACAAATTTTATGCCTGATATTTCTCCCAGATGTTGCCATAGCATTGTACAAAAATTGGCGATAAGAAATTCGATCCGAAACGTCTCGCTTGGGGGGTGCAGCGGGGCAAAAATAGGCGAAAATACACGAAAAATAGCGTGAAAAAATCATCTCTCGTGAGATCCTTAATTTAAGATAAATTTTATGGCTGATATTTCTTCCAGATGTTGCCATAGCCTTGCCAAAATATTGGTGATATGAAATTCGATCCGGAACCATTCGTTTAGTGGGTGCAAAGGGGCTAAAATAGCCGAAAATACACGAAAAAAAAACGTGGAAAAATTATCTCTCGCGAGTTTATTAATTTAAGAAAAATTTTATGGCTGATATTTCTTCCAGATTTGGCCATAGCCTTGCAAAAAAATTGGGGATATGAAATGCAATCCAGAACCTTTCGCGTAGGGGGTGCAAATGGGCTAAAATAACCGAAAATACACGAAAAATAACGTGAAAAAATCATCTCTCATGAGATTATTAATTTAAGACAAATTTTATGGCTGATATTTCTTCCAGATGTTGTCATAGCCTTGCTAAAAAATTGGGTATAAAAAATTCGATCCAGAACCTTCGCTTGAGGGGTCCAAAGGGGCTAAAATAGCCGAAAATACACGAAAAATAACGTGAAAAAATCATCTCTCGCGAGTTTATTAATTTAAGACAAATTGTATGACAGATATTTCTTCAGGTGTTGCCATAGCCTTGTAGAAAAATTGGCGATAAGAAATTCGATCCGGAACGTCTCGCTTGGAGGGTGCAAAGGGACTAAAATAGCCGAAAGTACACGAAAAATAACGTGAAATAATCATCTGTCGCAAGTTCAGTAATTTAATACAAATTTTATGGCTGATATTTCCTCCAGATGTTGCCATAGCCTTGTAAAAAAATTGGCGATAGTAAATTCGATCCGGAACGTCGCGCTTGGGTTGTGCAAAGGGGCTAAAATAGCCGAAAATACACGAAAAATAACGCAAAAAAACCACGTCTCGCAAGTTTATTAATTTAAGAAAAATTTTATGGGTGATATTTCTTCCTGATGTTGCCATAGCCTTGTAAAGAAATTGGCGATAAGAAATTGGATCCGGAACGTCTCGCTTGAGGGGTGCAAAGGGGCTAAAATAGCCGGAAATACACGAAAAATAACGTGAAAAAATCATCTCTCGCGAGTTTATTAATTTAAGACAAATTTTATGACTGATATTTCTTTAGATGTTGCCATAGCCTTGTAAAAAAATTGGCGATAAGAAATTCGATCCGGTACGTCTCGCTTGGGGGGTGTAAAGGTGCTAAAATAGCCGAAAATACACGAAAAATAACGTGAATAATTCATCTCGCCCAAGTTTATTAATTGAAGACAAATTTGATTGCTGATATTTCTGCCAGATGTTGCCATAGCCTTGTAAAAAAATTAGCGATAAGAAATTCGATCCGAAACGTCCCGCTTGGGGGGTGCAAAGGGACTAAAATAGCGGAAAATACACGAAAAATAACGTGAAAAAATCATCTGTCGTGAGATTATTAATTTAAGACAAATTTTATGGCTGATATTTCTTTCAGATGTTGCCATGGCCTTGGAAATAAAATTGGTGATATGAAATGCGATCCAGAACCTTTCGCGTAGGTGGTTCAAAGGGGCTAAATTAGCCGAAAATACACTAAAAATAATGTGTAAAAATCATCTCTCGTGAGATTATTAATTTAAGACAAATTTTATGGCTGACATTTCTTCCAGATGTTACCATAGCCTTGCAAAAGAATTGGGGATAAAAAATTCCATCCAGAACCTTTTGCTTATGGGGTGCAAAGGGGCTAAAATAGCCGAAAATACACGAAAAATAACGTGAAAAAATCATCTCTCGCGAGTTTATTAATTTAAGACAAATTTTATCACTGATATTTCTTCAGACGTTGCCATAGTCTTGTAAAAAAATTGGCGATAAGAAATTCGATCCGGAACGTCTCGCTTGGGGTGTGCAAAGGGGTTAAAATAGCCGAAAATACACGAAAAATAACGTGAAAAAACCATCTCTCGCAAGTTTATTAATTGAAGAGAAATTTTATTGCTGATATTTCTTCTAGATGTTGCCATAGTCTTGCAAAAAATTGGGGATATGAAATTCGATCCGTAACCTTTTGCTTGGGAGGTGCAAAGGGACTAAAATAGCGGAAAATACTCGCAAAACACCGAGAAAAAAATCATCTCTCGCGAGTTTATTAATTTAAGACAAATTTTATGGCTGATATGTCTTCCAGATGTTGCCATAGCTTTGCAGAAAAATTGGCGAAAAGAAATTCGATCGGGAACGTCTCGCTTGGGGGGTGCAAAGTGACTAAAATATCGGAAAATACTCGTAAAACGCCGAGAAAAAAGTCATGTCTCGCGAGTTTTATTAATGCTATAAAAGCCAAATAATTTTTCAAAATATGGTTTATTGATATAAGGTAAAGTATGCAATAGTGGAACAGTTTCGAGCATACTTTTTTGATAATCTTTTCTAGTACCAAAACGAAACATAATACATGAAAACTCATCACCTCAACAGCTAGCTCGTGTTTCGAGTTTTATTTAAAAAAACAAGTTTTTTTCGTTGCTGCTGTTTTAAAATAATCGCATTAAAAAAAAATAACTATTGTCTGATGTTGTGGGTCACGCTAATTTACTTGGGAGCAGTAGTGGGACATCCGTTCGGATGCAATAGTGGGACTATACTTCTTAACGCGTTTCTGACTGTCCCATTACTGGGATATGATCATCAAGAGGTACCTAAAGTGGGTCAAGTATTTTGTTATACACATTCGGGAAATTAGCCTCGATACATTGTGCCAATGTTGCTATTGCTTTTACTCCGAAACGCTTCCTTCTGGTCGAAAATTCAAGTTGAAAGTTCAGAGTCATTTTTGTCAATGTATATCATTTATTTATTTATTTTATTTATTTCCAGAAAACATTTACATTACATTATTATATACGAAATATACATAAGTAAGTAAATCCTACTGAGGCAAATATTATTGCCTGTGTGTAGATCTGGTACATAGAAAACTTACAAAATAAAAAAAATATTACAAACTACAAAATTCTTAAAAACTATATAATGGTATGTGCGTAGTGTTTGTTAACATCGATAAAATCCATTGTAGTACATAAATAACAATTAAATAATTTGTTAGAGATATTGGTTAAGATTTAATTATTATTTTGAAATTATATTGCATCTTTTACTATAATCATTTGTAATTTTTTCTTCATTAATTGTCTACTTAAGTTCATAACTTTGAGATCCTTAGATAGCCCATTAAAGACCCTTATAGCTTCATTGTAGCTATTTTTATCACTAATTCTTTTATCACATTTAGGTAATTGGATTGTTTTGTTTCTGGTCTTGCTCGCACTGTTTATATATTTATTTCTTAATGTAGAATAATGTAAGGATATTGACTAACTGGAATAATTTTTTTATTTCAAGAGGTGGATTAGTTTCAGAGAATTTATTTTTATTTATGATTTTCAATATTTTGTTTTGTGTTGATTGTATTAATTTCATATTATTATCGTACCCACCACCACAGGCAATTACCCCATAATTGATTAGACTATGAAAGAAAGCATAGTATATTATGATTAATGTTTTTGTATCCACCATATTTTTTATCTTGGCAAAGACAAAAATTAGGTATTTGGTTTTTTTAATGATATATCTTATATGCTTATCCCATTTCATATTGTAGTCGAAATACAGCCCTAAGTATTTATGACTTTCAACTCTTTTTATTAATTGCGTTCCTATTTTGATGTTTAGTGTGCCAGGCACACCATCACAGTAGTTTCCGAGAGTCATATAGACCGTTTTATCTATATTTAGCGACAGTTTATTTTGTGCAAGCCATTTGGCCACATGATTAAGGTAAGCACACATTTTTTCCTGAGCTGAGGACCACATGTTGTCACTTGATATGATAACCGTGTCATCAGCATAGGACATGATTGTGTCATTTTGCATACTTCCTAGTAAGTCATTGACATAAAGTATAAAAAGTAATGGTCCTAATATAGTTCCTTGGGGAACACCCGTAGTAAATTCTTTATATTCACTTTTACAGTCTTGAATTTTTACTCTTTGCCGCCTATCTGTGAGATAGCTAGTCATCAGTTTTAAGGCACTACCCCTTACTCCGTATCGTTCAAGCTTATCTAAAAGAACTCTATGATTAACAGTGTCAAATGCTTTGGCTAAGTCTAGAAAAGCAACAATTATTGGTTAACTTTTATCTAAGTTTTCGTATATGATATTTGATATATAATTTAATGCGTCAGTAGTTCCCCTATTTTTAACGAAACCGTATTGTTTTTCTGATATTATGTTATGTTTTTCAAAAAAGTGGTATAATCTATTGTAAATTATTTTTTCAAAAATTTTTGCAATGTTCGATATTAAAGAGATTGGTCCGTAATTACTGATATTAGATTTTTCACCAGCCTTGTAAATATGGACTACCTCAGCATTTTTGAACGCGTCAGGCCAGATATATTTCACAATACATAAATTGAAGATATATTCTAAGAGTACACATATATATTCAGAGAGAATTTTTAATGATTTAGCGTTAATATTGTCTACACCTCCAGATTTATTTTTCAATGTATTGATTATTTTGTATATCTCAGCAAAATCTGTCGGACGAAAGAAAATGGATCCAGGATTCCTATCTGGAAGTTTCAGGTTATTATTATTTATATTAGCAAATTGAACACTCAAATTTGGTCCTATTTTGCAAAAATAGGTGTTCATAGCATTTGCTATATCAGTTTTATTTTCAATTTTTTGATTGTTTTCGTATATATATTTTATTGGATTATCATGCACACTATTTTTCCCTAATTTAGTTTTAATTATGTTCCATAATACCCTAGAGTTTCCGCTATTTCGTTTTACCATTTCCTTTTCATATTTAAATTTTGCTTCTTTAATAACTTTGTTCAATATCTTAGTGTAATTTGTATACTCTTTTTCTAGGGCTTCAGAAGTGGGATTGTTTTTCCATAAGATATACAGTGTCTCTTTAGTAGTACACGAGACTATAATAGCACTAGTAATCCAATTTTTTCTCGGAAGTTTATTTTTAAATTGTTTTTTGGTAGTGGACGCATCAATACAATTATTTATCATGTCAATTAATGCGTTAACTGCAAGATTAGGATCCTGCATACATAATATTGAGTACCAGTTTGAATTATTTGCAACATGTTTTAACTTGTTGTAATTAATTGATTTCATATTGAATTTGTTCGGCTGATTTATTTCTAATTTATCTATAGTTATAAATAATGGGTAGTGATCATTAAATGGATTCGTTATTTTAAATGAATTAATATTTATATTTCTAGTTCTTATACAGAAATTGTCGATGCAGGTGCCTCTTTTATTATCAGATGAAAGCCTTGTTATTCCAGTAAAGCATGGCGTAAATTTATGTTCCAACAGATCATTTAAAAATTCTTGTGTTATAAAGTTGTCTGTTGAGTCAATCTTACTAAAATTTTCGTCTAATGTATCAATGTTAAAATCCCCGATTATGCAATGGTTCTTAGTATTTAATTGGTCTCTTAGGAATTTTTTCAGGCTATGAACAAATTCATACTTTTTTATATTGTGTGATCTATAGATCGCTGAGATTCTTACAGTTTCGGTGCCAATTAGTTTTATAACCGAGCTTAAGATACGTATGTTGTCGACCACTATAATTTCTGTGTTCAGATAGTTCATCCTTTATATACATCATAACTCCATCTGCTTTATTCATTTTACTCTCACTATAGTAACTTTTGTAACCTGATATGTTGTACAATGGAGTATATTGCACATTCCAAGATTCAGTACATATAATGACACGTGGTCTTACGGCTAAACATTCAATAAAAGTTTCAAGTTTTTTAAAGTTTTGTTTTATACTTCTAATATTAACACATAAAATCAAATTTTTACCTTTATCGATACTTTTATTGAGTGTTTGTACGAGCAAAAGCTTGTTCTTTTTGTGATATAACTTCAAAATTTAGTTGTTGCTGATCCATGTTCAAAATTCAGAAGTTCAGAAGTTGCTGAGTCTGTTGGGTAATAAATTTGTGATATGGTTCTATTTAAATTTATTGGTGAGGTTGTGGCCGATAAATTACCAGCTGATGTTGCCGGACTGATAAAAATTCTACTTTGTCGTCTTGGTGTCGTTATGACCGGTGATTTACCGGTAGCTGTATCAGTGTTTTGTAACTGTGATTGAAAATTGACTTTACCTACATATTTTGGAATGTGCGGTCTCACTGGATAATCTGTTTCAGCAATTCACTTCTTTATCTTGTGAAACATAACCTCGCATTATTCGGTATCATTTACCACGTGTTTAGTATTATAATTTGTTTTATATTGATGATTACTATACATACAATTAACACACTTGTGTTCGTTTGGGGTAGTACAGTTGATCGTGTTATGTTTTCCAAATCTACCACAGTTAAAACACGGGGTTAGATTCAAGTCATCGAATGCTCTGCAATTTTGATAACCAATATGAACTCTATATTTATTACTCACAATTTGATTATATACTTCCGCTGGTGTTTCAATTAATATAGTGTTAATTTTTGTTTTAATATTTTCAAATATATGTAACACTTTGCTTTTGCTGTTTAGGTGTTTGAAGTTCCTTTTGTTAATATCTTGCTCTATTTCTTTAATCTCCATGTCTTCAAAATTGTCGAAGCCTGTTATTTTCATCTTGGGATTTTTAATAGATTCTCTTGTTATTTTGTAGTAGGCAGAATACTTTTGTCTTAGTATATTCTCAGTTTGTATCAAACTCTCCTCATTTATAAAGCTTATTATTGCTTCATCTTTGTTCTTGGTTTTTATACTTTTTGCTTGTTTAGATGAATTTTTATTTATATAGTGAGCTATATATGGTTTTATATCTGGCACATTTATTCCTTTATTATCATTCTGTATTCTTTTCACTATTAGTTTTTGTATTTTCTTTTCTAATTGTTTATCACTTACTACCACTTCTGCAAATGTTTTTTTGTTTTTGGTATAGTTTTCTTTGTTTAAAATTTGGTTTAGCATGAGATTATTGTTGTGTACTTCTGTACTTATTTGTTTTAATAGATTTTTTTCTTCTTCAGGAAAACTTGTCAATTCTTGATTTCCTTTAATTTCCTTAGCTTTTATTAGTAGCAATTCTTCTTCAGCTTGTTTTAATTTTTGTTCTCTCTGTGCATTGGTTTTTATTAGTATTTCGTTCCTTGTCATTACCAGATCATTTTGGTTTCTCAGATTTTCTAGTTTCCTCCGTAGTAGCACTGCTGCAACACGTGGGTCTTTAGAGGTTATGTCATCTATATTATGTTCTTCACATATTATTTCTATGGCAGATAAGCAGTTTTGTGTTTTTTTTCTGTTATAATCACTTTTATGGTAGACATTGTTACACACTACACATATCACAACTTCCACTGGCGTCCCGGGATGAGATTTGTAATAAATTTCTGGCGGAGGGGTCTGCTTAAGCAGCACACCCTCGTCCGCCATCTTGGCTATTTCATCATATCTTTAAAAAATTATTTTACAAAAGTAAAAACTTATAGGCAAGAATAAGTTTGGTTACTATTCTACATAGTTTGTACTTAACAAACATTATTTACTAAACTCTCCCACCCTCTCTTCCCCCTCGCTCTCTCCTTCTGTACCAAAAACTTTAATGAGAGCTTAAATATTTTTTCAAAACAATCAACACGTTCTTTAAAAAACTAATTTTTTAAATATATTCTATCCACACCAATTGTCTGTAGTCCTTTTATTTATTCTGATCTCATATATTCAATAACCACTCTCTACAAATGGTAAGAATTTTTTTCATGACTGTACAAATAACTTTTATTTATTCGAATCATTTATTCAATAAGAACTCTGCAAATGGTAATAATTTTTTTCATGACTGTACCAATAATAATATTGTTAATATAAAACTTTCTACGAAAGTATAAAATAAGGCAAGTATAGACGTTTTTTCTGTATAATCTATAAAATAATAATATTTATGTTTTTTAAAAAGAAATCAAATAAATACCAGTGAAAAATTCTTTTACTTCTTTGTGTCATTGTATGCTGAACAAATTATATGTAAGTAAGTACATTCAAATTGTTCATTGCAAATTAAACAAATGAAAGTTGTGAAATCAATTATCGATAGTCAAGTAATGCAAACAACTCTCGGAAACAACTGTATGACTATTCTCAGAAATGTACTAAAATTTTTTCATCCTTTTATACAAATTAAACACAAGAAAGTACTGAAATCAATTTATTGTAGTCAAGTACCCATAAGTTAACTTGACTGAATAATACAACTTTTCGTAACTACTTAAAAATATTCAGTGAGCGGGCATAAAGTACTACTTAACGCCTAACAGGCGTAATAGCTCCCATACTCCTACCAAACTTTATAGAACCTACGCACTTTAAGCCCGTGTGGGCGAAAATTATTTTAATTATATAACTACTGTGCCTTCTTTTTATTTCTAAAATTCATAAGAATTTTATCAGATATTTACGAAAAGTCAAAGCCTATATAAAAAAATTACATAGTTACCACCACATCTCCATTTTTCATTGATCTTTCTCAATTTTGAAATTTCTATAATATTACGCATCTTGGGAGGACAATAGAAGTCTATAGGGCTGCTCTAGCAGGGGTGGTCCTCCAATCTCCCATACATACTTGGCGGGCCCGACGGTTTGCAGTTTAAGGTCTAGACATGGTCATTTTCATATAAATATTCATATATTTAAAGATCAGATAAAATGTATAAATGGTTGCTTCTACATATTAAGTAGGGCTCAGTATTAAATTTATTACTCTGTTTTTGAATAGCAAGTGCAAACCCACATGAAAATATCATATGAGATCTCATATGAGAATATTGGACATCCGATCTCATTTGGGAATATCGGACATCAGATCTCATAGAGAATATCGGGCATCAGATCTCATTTGAGATCCCATAATATGTAAAATTGCAGATGACATCACACATATGATATCTCATATGAGATCTCATATGATATTTACAGGACGGAAAGAATAAAAAATAGGTAGCTTACAAAATGGTTAATAAAACCTGAAGCACTTTTGAGTAGACAATAAATTTATATGCATTTTTTATCCCATTACCGTTTAAAAAAGACGGACACAAGGAAAAATATTTTTGGTAATGAAAGTAAATCATGAGATTCTGCACATAAAAGATATAGAAATGGACCATTTTTTGAGATATTTTGTAGAGAAAATATAATAATGAATAATTTACAGATAGAAAATACTTTAACAAATAGTTTTTAAAAGTGTTTATTATAATTGTTTCAAAAAAACATTTAACCTTTCAGTCAAGTTCTTTATAGAGAGTTGGACAGTTGTTGCGAGCAAGATTGTTTGGATAAAAACATTAAATTTTTATTAGTATTTCGACAGAGAATTTAAAGTTGTTAAAAATGATAACAATAATATATTTTTTATTTGTAGCAATCGCAAGGAATAAAAGAAAAAAGTACAAGTTCTCAGAATTACAATTCAAATCTCTATATCACCTGATTCTCTTGCTTTTATAAAACTTGAAGCTCAAAGTTGGCTGAGAAGTTGAGTTCTCATGTCAACTGCCATTTCCATAGCAGCAGGCGGTACAAAGTTTTTTAAAAACTATTCTTTCGCATCTATTTCTCTGAAATCACCTAATCCTCTAGCCTTTACAAAATGCGAAGCTCAAAGTTTGCCAAGTTAACTACTCTTACATAACAGAACCTGATACTAAGTTTTTTTACAAAACACTCTTATGCATCCATTTACTTCTGTTTTTTTGACAAATTATTATTACATTATTAAATTTGTGCTAAAATTTACCTTTAGCCTTTTATTGCACATTCTAAAGCTGGAACTCATTTCATTATTTTGATATCCACATATTTCTTTTTCATAATATTTTATGAAAGACTTGCAAGGGTACTAGATCTAATAATCATACTATTGCATCACAATCAGCTAGCAAATTAAAATGTTGGTTGCAGATTCAAAAAGTGGCCATTACAGTAATTTATATTATGGTTTCATGTACTGTATATTCACAAAACAAATGGCTCCTCTGAATCATTTGGTGTCCCTCACCATAAGCCAATCATTAATTACATTACGAGGGTCATTTGATAAGTATCTAGCCTACAAATGAAAACACCAAAATTTTACAAAAAATAAAATTTATTTTTCAATGTAGTCTCCTTTTAGTTGAATACACTTGGTCCAGCGGTATTCCAATTTTTTTAACCCCGTTGAAAAAAATGTTTTCTCTTCGTTTGCAAAATAGGCCTCCGTGGCGGCGATTATTTCGTTATTGGAGTGGAATCTCTTCCCGGCGAGCGAATTTTTTAGGTTCGGAAACAAAAAAAAGTCGCTCGGAGCCAAATCTGGAGAATACGGTGGATGGGGCAGCAGTTCGTAGCGTAATTCGACCAATTTAGCCGTGGCGAGTGCAGAAGTGTGAGCCGGTGCATTATCGTGGTGGAAAAGCACTTTCTTTTTAGACAAATGGGGCCGTTTTTCTTCTAACACGGCGTCAAATCGGCTGAATAGTTCGGCGTAGTACTGTCCTGTGACCGTTTTGCCCTTCTCCAGATAGTCAATAAAAATCACACCTTGAGAATCCCAGAAAACAGTGGCCATCACCTTTCCGGCCGACGGGACCGTCTTCGCCTTCTTCGGAGCAGGTTCACCGGGTAAGGTCCACTGTTTTGACTGCTCCTTGGTCTCTGGAGTGTAGTAGTGAATCCATGTTTCGTCGACGGTCACGTAACGACGCAAAAACTCTTTTGGATTGCGATTAAACAGCTCCAAACACTGCTCTGAACTGGTCACACGGATGCGCTTGTTGTCTGCAGTCAGCAAACGCGGCACCCACCTTGCTGACAGCTTCCTCATGCCTAAAATCTCATGTAGGATATGCCACACGCGTTCTTCTGAGATGCCTACTATCGCAGCTATCTCGTGCACCTTTAATCGGCGGTCTGACAAAACGATATCGTGTATTTTTGTCACGTTCTCCTCCGTAGTGGCTGTTTTCGGAGCACCTGGGCGTGGATCATCAAAAACCGACGAACGACCACGTTGAAACTCGTTATACCAAAATTTAACGGTCGCCATCGAAGGAGAAGCATCCCCATACACTGCATCCAAGCGTTCTTTAATTTCACTGCGCGATTTCCCTTCCAAAAACAAGAATCGAATCACCGACCGATATTGTTCTTTCTCCATTTTTTCAAAAATCAACGGACACATTTGCTTTCACACGCTCTCAAAAATAAACTACAACTCCGATCCGGCTGAAATTTCGTCTGTAACCGTTTACAGGAAGATACTGCACTGTAGTGTATTTCTGGTGCAATAGTGGCACCATCTGGCGGTGAGGCTAGGTACTTGTCAAATGACCCTCGTATTTTCAACACTTGGATTCGTTGAAGTTTTCACTAGAAACCACTTGAATTAATAATCTATCAGACACATCTTGCAAAATTAAAAACAAAAGTTTATGAACTAAGAATCATTGGGAGAAAAAAGCTTTCTCGATATTCTTTTATAGTAGAAAGTATAAAACAGCTTAATTTAATAACTCATGATTGCCGCACACATCTTGTAAAATTAAAAACAATCAGTTTATGAACTATAATTACTGATAATAAAAGCTTTCTTAACATTCTTGTATACTTTTTCAAATAATTATCTGAATCTTGTGTAGAAAAATATTTACTGAGAAATCCTCTGAAACATTTTGACGTCTCCCTCCGTGAGAAAATTATAAAATTAGCACTTTTTTATTCGTTGAAATTTTCACAACAATAGCACATCATTTTAGCTTTTTTCTGTATTTTAATGTTCATTTGGCATAATCTTTTAATTGGTGTTTAAGTAAATATGTACAAGAGCACAGCACTAATATCGACTCAGTTTCTTGAAGCATAGACAAAAAATGCTTTTTTTTAACCAAGCCTCTAACGTCTGACCAATATTTTAAATTCTGATTTTAAGTAGAGGTTCTAAATTTGTTATAAACACTTCATTTAACACATCATACTGCTACTTATTTTATTTATTATACAAAACATTTTATTATATCTGATCTGAAAACTTGCACTGACTTCACTATTATTATATTTCTAAGTTATTTTCTTGTACAGGACGCTTGTAGATTTCCATTTCTTCAGGCCGTTGTTTATAGTATATGCAAAAATTACTAAGAACTTCTCTGAAACATTTTGATGTCTTCCACCGTAAGAAATTTCTCATATAATCTAAAAAAAAAATAATAAATCAACACAAAGTGTCATTGTTCATTTTTATAACCAACATTTTATATTTTAAAAATAGATATTTAGTCATTTCATACGTATCTGATTATTTTTATTGTTGATATACACGAGAAATCTTGTAGTTATCTGAATCTTGTGTAGAAAAATATTTACTGAGAAACCCTCTGAAACATTTTGACGTCTCCCTCCGTGAGAAAATTATAAAATTAGTACTTTTATTCGTTGAAATTTTCACAACAATAACACATCATTTTGGCTTTTTTCTGTATTTTAATGTTCATTTGGCATAATCTTTTAATTGGTGTTTAAGTAAATATGTACAAGAACACAGCACTAATATCGACTCAGTTTCTTGAAGTATAGACAAAAAATGCTTTTTCTTAACCAAGGCTCTAACGTCTCACATTATTTTAAATTCTGATTTTAAGTAGAGGTTCTAAATTTGTTATAAACACTTCATTTAACACATCATACCGCTACTTTATTTCATTAATTATACAAAACATTTTATTATATCTGATCTGAAAACTTGCACTGACTTCACTATAATTATATTATAGATATGTCTTGAAAAATATTGTGTCGTAAATAATAATATATTTGCCCCATAGTAATATTGGTTTGATTTTTCTATCTTGAGTAGTACGTGTCTGTTCTTGTATTAAAATAAGTTTTTCTTGTTCATTAATAATAACTCCAAGGGTCATGAGGGCACTCGTTCATTTTTGTTAATTCAAAATTAGATTTTTCAGACAGTACACAATTAGAACTCCTCAACATTATTGGCTATAATTATATATATCTTCAAAATGACTCGAAAAAGATCTTCTGGTATAATATCTGTAAAAATAAAAAATCTCACAAAGTATCAAGTTTAAAAAAATGATTGTAGCCATTTAACATTTAGCGAGTAAGTACTTATCTAATGCAAGTTATTTTCCCCATTGATTGATAGACGAATAGATCAAATTTTCTCATCACCAGTTGACAACTTGAGATCTTTCAAATACATAACTAATTAACTAACTCACGATATGATAACATTTGTAAAATGTATTTCTATAAAATAATAGATAGATAAAAATTCTTCTTCTTAGATTGCTAAGAATAAGTTCTTAACCTAAACAATCTAGCAACTTCTTGAGATCTTTGAAATGTGTTATTAACTAACTCACGATATGATAACATTTGTATATAAAAAAATACTGACATGTTGTATGTAAGGTTAGATCGATCAGATACGGGTGTGTATATATATAGATATACAAGCGTAAGATAGACGACAACCGGAAGTGTCGTAAGAGCTGCAAACCGGACGCCGGAATAAGGAGAAGAAAAGTATAAAAGGAAATCGCACATAAAAAAATTCAGCTCTCTATATCTTCTGAACGAGATAATCTTTTTAAATAAAATCTTTTGATTTGAGTAGAGCAATGAAATGGCTTTCGATTAAGAGGGATATGTTATGTAGTAAAAACTAACGCAATATACGTAAAAGCGCATTGAATTTTTCGTAGACCCGTTTCAATGTATATGTAGCACGGGTCGCTCCTTTAGGCTTCTTCTATACTTGCCTTCGGAGCGCTCCCACGCTCCTTGATTTTTGCCTGAAAATGAATTTTATCATTCGAAAGTACAATTCTTAAACTACGAAACTCTAATTTTTTGAGTTCGAGAAATGAAGGGTTCAACAGTTACAAGATTAAGGTCATGTGGTGTTCAAAATTAAGCCAATTTCATTATTTAATAAATTAACTTTTCAAACATTAATTTGGCAAAACATAATTTTCATGTCCTCCTTATATATAAAAACTTTACTCAAAAATTTTTTTCGAGCGATTTTATTAGTACTCTCATGAGATATACTCGTTGAAAAATTGGACTAAAGTTACAAAAATGCACATTCCTACTTATCGATATTACGTTTCTTTTTAATTAAAAAATATCTAAACATTTATTTGGAAAAACACAATTTTCACGCTCTTCGTATATGTCAATACTATACTCAGAATTTTTCGGAAGCGATTCTTTTAGTACTGTCATGAGATATACTCTTTGAAAAATTATGTCTGTAACACACACATCCCTTTAAAAAGTCAGCGACGAGCGGCCGTACGCGCTCTTCGCGCTGCGCCCGAGCGAGCTCTATATACTAATAAATGTAGTTAATTATTTCGGTTTTTCATACTGGAAAATATCATTAAACAATAAAGTCTCAAACATCATTTTTATTAGTAGGTCACAATTTTAATTTTCAATCCTGTTAATTTCTAGTTAAATTTCTAATTTTTTTTATTTTTATTCGAATAGGTATGATACAATTGAGAAGTTCCTGATGCTGTAAATCGTTTTAGATCTAACTTTCCTGTATCTGCTAATATGTAATTTGATATAGTGAAACGATGGAGTTTCAGGCACTGTTTTAGCTGAATCTAACCATGGTTTTAGTTTATGTATTGTTTTTAAATATACATCTTTTTTAATGAAATCAAAACATTTTTTAATGTAATTATTATTTCTTAGATTAGATAAAGTGCTGCGGCATCGTAAATTAAATTGTCTGAAAAAATTATCATTCTTTTGTGTTTAATTTTAGAATCCGATCTTTTATGGTAAATGACTATTGTCGCCAAACTACATTGATTATTATTATTATTATAGTATAATGATTGCGCCACATCTTATCCAATGAAAGCATAGATTTCTGAAAAACCTACAGAAATTGAAAATGCTAAAAAAGTGAAATGTATGACCTATATTAATAAAAATGATGTTTGAGAACCAGCTGGGGTGCAGCGCGAAGCGGGCGCTCGCCTCTGTCTTTTTAATCTTATTACTTTTGAATCCTTCATTTCTCCAACTCATAAAATTAGGGTCTATAAGCATAAGATTTGTACTTTCCAATGGTAAAATGCATTTTGAAAAAAGAACATGATGTACTGTGAGAGAAATGACTTTGAACTTTCAACTTGAATTTTCAACCGGAAGAAAGCGTTTCGGAGTAACAAACATAGCACTATTGGAAAGAGCAGGAAAAAGTGTATCGATATATGTCATTTGTTTTTTTCTCAGAGACTCCGCATACGATTATAAGCGACTTAAACAAAGCGTATTTTACGCCCAAAACTGCGCTGCGCGCGCCTAATGTCCTGCTCCTGCGGCGGACGCTCTCACATGTTTTCGAGGTTCGAGCGCATCGGACTCACGCAAGCCAGCGGCGGCCGTGCGGCCGTGCCGATTCTCTCCAATTCCCCCCGCTCCGCAGCGATTCCAGGAACTGATCTCCCGCTGTATACAGTTTTGTTCGAGCGCCGCCGCCTCTCGTGAGCTGCGTCAGCCGAACCTTCTTATACCGCTTCCCCCACTACGTCACGACTCAAGTTATACTGATCGTGTGTATATGAATAGATATCTATATGTTCGAGATAGCGGAGTCGCGCGAGCGGCGCGAGCCAACGCCGGTCGGGCACAGGCCATCTCTTCCCGATTTGCCGACTTCGCTCCAATTTGGCGCACTTATAGCTCGTAATTTAATAGATGAGTAAACACAACGCTAAAATCAACTTTTCAATAAAAGAAATTATAATTAATGATAAAAATTTGTTTTTTCGTTTAAGAGTAATTTGTCTAATTCTGTTTATTTCTTTTTTGTACATTAAAACTAATGTTAGTTATAGGTTAAATAATTAACGTACTTAAAGCCAAGGGTTCTTCATAATGTGAGAAAAGTGGAGTTAATAGTTATAGAGAGAAAACCCATTTGAAGAGCTCAGGGCAACAAACGGTCAGCTCACATTTCGAGTTGGCCCCTAGATAAACAGTATGAACTGCAAATTCAGTGGCCATCTGGAAATGTGAGCTGATCGTTTGTTGCCCTGAGCTCTTCATTTGTAAAAATAATCAAATTTGCTTTTGTATGGATAGGTACAGTAAATACGAGATTCAAATTTAATATCAATTTTGTTCAGTGGGAGAGATTACAGATATATCGCACTAGTTTGTTCGCTGCAAAGATTGGTTCATAAATCCTAAAGATATTTCAGATCTGAATTGTTCCATTGCTTTCTTTCAAATCACAATTTTCCGTGGTAATATTATATATACGATATTCGTGTGTAAAATTGCATTAAGATTTGGCAAAAATTGAGTTTTTATATTATTTAAAATAAAAGCGACTGTAAAATCATTAGTATGTGATTAGTAGATTTCAGGATTTCAAAGAAATTTAAACCAGACAGAACTTATTGTTTCTGCTGTTGCATACATTATTAAGAACAACATCGTTATATTGTCAAATCTGATTTTCAATTGTAATTTTTCGTTTCCATAATATTGTATTTTTCGAAAAATCTCCAGTCATTGACACGAACTTTCCATCTTTATCGGATGCACGAGCATTTTTTTTAGAAAAACTAACAGGAAAATGTTTCGCCGATGCAAATGATTTTCTCTGCTTGAGTAACGTACCCTAAATTCTGTAACGCATGCATCTCGTAGGCTACAAATCTAATGGGAGAAATCAGTACATACATAATCATATTTTTTCGATTCAGTATGCCTAAAATGCGATTTGACATATACATAAATTTTACAAATCGCTTTTACTCCCCCTGTATAGATATATCGATCGATACATGCGCGGAAGATTATTCTACACTCGTGTGCTTGTCACCACCGCTTCGCTCCTTAAATTAAATGAGAAAAACAATTACATTAGGCACATTAGGCACTATATTGGGCCTAACAGAAGGGTTGGTGTTACTTTACATGGTACCATGGTCTTGTTCACGTATACTTGTTCACGCCAAAATAGTGTTTTTTTTTGGACAGTTGCTTGAAACATACTCTTTTTCACGACTAAAAGTCCCATAGAAAATCGCGCATTCCGAGCGTAAGTTGGGAAAAGATGAAAAAAATCTATTTTTTCAAAGTTTAGCGGGAAAAACATTCTTTTCCCGCTACCTAGAACGTAATTTTGTAAAATTGTTCTCTTAGTATAAAATTTATATCTTATATACTTTATGGCTTGTTTAGAATGATAAAAGATAATGTTTATAGTTTCAATGGTAAAATAACAAGAGTTATTACCACTTATACAAACAATTGAAAAAAATTACATTTCGATTTAAAATAAATATAAAAAAGGCGCATATATTTGTAATAAGCTATACAAATAAAAACAGAAAATGCAATGATTTGTAACTGCATAGTACATGACTCGAAATGCCCGATTCCCTATGCCTACACAACTTTCAAGCATACAAAAAGGACCTCACATGGATTCCTCACGGAAAGTAGAGCTATTTCAGAGTCAGGTAAGGAATTTTCAGCTCATTTTATGACTATATTGCACAATATGCTATTTGGATATGCTTGCCCGTCATTCGATTTTACGGACTGGTTTGCAAACGTACAAATGCGATTGCACGCACGCGAAAATCGGGTACGTAAAATCGTATTTTACGTCGGCAAAATAGTCGATAATATCGAATATTACGGACACGTATATCAAAAACTAATTTTGCTTAGAGTTTTCTGAAGAACATTTTCCGAAACGTAATGGAGGTATGAAAAAATAGCGAAACCAAAACCATTTTTGTTTGTCAATTGATTTCTTACAAATAAAGTATTATAGCGAAGGAATAAGACTTGGCATACTAAAGTAAAAAATAATTTTTCTCAGATGTATTTTATATTAGTCAATTATTACGAATATATTCATCCCTTAAAAGAATGATGAAGGAAATGTGAAAACGAAATAAAACCTTTCCCGATTGGCCAAATCCGTCTAAAACGAGCCCAAAATTGGTCGACAGTGACTTTCACTTACAGTCTTGACTGCTTGAGAGAAATAAAACCCGCAAAGTTTGTAATAATGAAATATTTCCCGCAATTTTTTCACAAGCTAATAGGAACACAATAAATAATTTTCAGCCATAAAAATAACTCAAATTCATAAACTCAAGAGAGCGGATTTGTTTTCAGTCTTCTTTGTGTACTTTTCGCTATTTTAGCCCATTTCCACACCCCAAGCGAAAGGTTCCGGATCGATTTTCATATCGGCAATTTTTTTACAAAGCTATTGTAACATCTTGAAGTAATTTCAGTCATAAAATTTGTCTTAAATTACTAAACTAACAAGAAATTATTTTTTTTCTAGTTTTCCATGTATTTTTTTACTTTTTAGCACCTTTGCACCGCCTAAGCGAATAGATCCGGAACAATTTTCGTATCGCCAATTTTTGTACAAGGCCATGGCAACCTCCTGAAGTAATTTCATCCATAAAACTTGTCTTAAATTAATAAACTCACGAGAGATGATTTTTTCTCGATATTTTTCGTGTATTTTCCACTATTTTAGCCCCTTTGCACCCCCCAAGCGAAAGGTTTCGGATCGAATTTCATATCGCAAATTTTTTTACAAGGCCATGGCAACATTTTGAAGAAATATCAGCCATAAAATTTGTCTCAAATTCAAAATCTCACGAGATACGATTTTTGCTCGGTATTTCTCGTGTATTTTATGCAATTTCAGCCCCTTTCCACCCTCAAAGCTAATCGTTCCGGATCGATTTTCATATCGAAATTTTTTTTACAAAGATATGGCGATATCTTGAAGCAATTTCAGTCATAAAATTTGTCTTAAATTAATAATCCTACGAGAGATGATTTTTTCACGTTATTTTTCGAGTATTTTCAGCTATTTTAGCACCTTGGCACCCCCCAAGCGAGACTTTCCGGATCGAATTTCTTATCGCCAACTTTTTTACAAGGCTATGGCAACATCTGAAAGAAATATCAGCCATAAAATTTGTCTTAAATTAATGAACTCACGAGAGATGAATTTTTCACGTTATTTTTCGTGTATTTTCGGCTACTTTAGCCCCTTTGCACCCCCCAAGCGAGACGTTCCGGATCGAATTTCCTATCGCCAATTTTTTCACAAGGCTATGGCAACATCTGGAAGAAATATCAGCCATAAAATTTGTCTTAAATTAATGATCTCACCAGAGATGATTTTTTCACGTTATTTTTCGTGTATTTTCGGCTATTTTAGCCCTTTTACACCCCCCAAGCAAGACGTTCCGGATCGAATTTCTTATCGCCAATTTTTTTACAAGGCTATGGCTACATCTGAAAGAAATATCAGCCATAAAATTTGTCTTAAACTAATGAACTCACGAGAGATGATTTTTTCACGTTATTTTTCGTGTATTTTCGGCTATTTTAGCACCTTGGCACCCCCCAAGCGAGACTTTCTGGATCGAATTTCTTATCGCCAACTTTTTTACAAGGCTATGGCAACATCTGGAAGAAATATCAGCCATAAAATTTGTCTTAAATTAATAATCTCACGAGAGATGATTTTTTCACGTTATTATTCGTGTATTTTCGGCTATTTTAGCCCCTTTGCACCCCCCAAGCGAGACGTTCCGGATCGAATTTCTTATCGCCAATTTTTGCTTCCTCATAGAGGAAGCTTTGTGATGGTAAAAAAAGAAGTTTATGAGATAATGTGTTAGAAATGTTATTTAGCAAATTTGGAATCGAAATACACTATTTTTAGAAAATGTCCGTATGGATGTGTGTGCGTGTGTGTGTGTGTGTGTGTATGTGTGTGTGTGTGTGTGTGTGTGTGTATGTGTGTGTGTTTTTTTTTTTTTTTTTTTTTTTTTTTTTTTTTTTTTTTAGAGGTTTAGGGGAATGCATTATGCACTGATAGTCACGGGCCCGTGACTCGCGTGTCCGACTCTCACGGACTAAACCCCCGGACTAAGCCTAGTCAACCTCCTCTGTGGCCTTTCGTTCTCCCGCGGAACCACCGTTAGGTACTACTTCGCGGGAGAGGCCTTAGCCACGGCTCTTCCTCCAGCATCTGCAAGATTCGTTACGTCCCCCGTCCCACCCGGAGTGGATTAGGGGTTCTCGTCACTTGCTGTCTCCTCGGTTTCCTGTTGTTCTGGCGTCGCCTTCTTCCTCTCGCGCTCTTCCCGGCGCAGCTCCTTCATGACGACGGCAGCATAGGCACTAACGGCCCTCCATGCTGCCTCCGACGACAACATCTGCTCCGCCAGGTTCTCTGGCGTCAGACGTATGTTGAGTCTCTCCTCAACGATGTTACGAGCATCGCTAAACCGCGGGCACTCAAAGAATGCGTGCTCGGCGTCTTCGTCAACTCCTGGGCACATTGGACAGTCCGGAACATCTTCATAATTGAACTTATGAAGATACTTCCGGAAGCAACCGTGCCCTGAGAACACCTGCGTGAGGTAGTAGTTGAGTTCCCCGTGTTGCCGGTTCACCCATTTCTCCACATCCGGGATTAGCTTATGTGTCCACCGTCCCTTCGTGGAAGTGTCCCACATTCTCTGCCAACGATTGAAGCTCGTTTGTCTCGCCTCCGTCTTCGCCTCAATTGACTTCCCCTGCTGGTACAGCGTCCTCCGTTCACTAGCCAGTAGATCAATGGGTAGCATTCCCGCAATGACGTTGACCGCGTCCTCGGAGACTGTGCGAAACGCACAGGCTACCCTCAACGCGCTAACCCGATAGGGCGCTGCAGCCTTCTTGCGATACCCCTTTTTAAGCAGTGCATCAGCCCATATGGGTATACCATAGGTGAGCACAGAGGTAGTTACCGACGATAGCAGCTTTCTCCTTTTTGCTTGGGGCCACCGACATTGGGCATAAGCCGGGACAATGTGGTCGTCACTACGGAGGCTTTCGTGCTAATTTGCTCCACTTGCTCCTTGAAGCTGAGCCTAGCGTCGAGAATAACGCCAAGGTATCGGATGGACGGTTGGGATGTGATCTCGTTTTCACCAACACTGAGCACGACCGTTTCCATCTTCTTCCTGCTGGAGACCAGGAGAGCCTCCGTCTTATGTTCTGCCAGCTGCAGTCCGACACATGACATCCACTTGCCGATCTCTCCGAAGACCTGGCCAAAGAGATCGATTATCTCCTCCAGGTGTTTCGCGACGATTTCCACCGCCACATCGTCTGCAAAGGCTACAAGACTTACTCCTCGAGGAAATCGCAACAACAGCAATGCATCGTACAGGATGATCCACAAAAGTGGTCCCAGTACCGAGCCTTGCGGTACCCCTCCAGTTACTCTGTACGTTTTCGTTCCATCTTCTGTGTCGTACATGAGGTACCTATCACACAGGTAACTCGCCACTATCCTACGGAGGTACCATGGGACATTGAGCCTTTTAAGGGCCTCCATGATACTCTTCCACCTGGCCGAGTTGAAGGCATTCTTGATATCGAGAGTAGCGATCAGGCAGTACTGCTTTGACCCTCTCGTATATCTTTTCCCTGAGATAGCCTCTTTGGCTGCGTTCACCACCCTGTTGATCGCGTCCAGTGTGGAGCGCGATTTCCTGAATCCGTACTGATCTTCCGCTAGCAGCGAGTCCACCACCTTCACTATCCGATTGTGGATGATCCGCTCGAAGATCTTTCCAGCCGTGTCTAGCATGCAGAGTGGACGGTATGATGATGGCTCGTCCGGAGGCTTCTTTCCCTTGGGGAGAAGCACTAGCCTCTGCCACTTCCACTTCTTTGGAAATGTTCCTTCCTTAAGGCATGTGTTGTACATGTCTTGGAACATAGCTGGTGCTGCCTTGATGGCTGTCTTCAGTGCCACGTTGGGTATGCCATCCATACCGGGAGCTTTGTTGTTTCCCACCTTCGCTGTACCGGCGAGCAGCTCCTCCTCCGTGATGGGTGGAATATCCTCACCTGTGTTCTCCTCAATGTTGAGGTCCTCCTTCTGCTGTTCCGGGAAAAGGGTCGTCACAATCTTTTCCAGTAGCTTCGGACAGGTCGGCATTGGCATCGACTGACTTTTCAGTCGAGTCATTACCACCTTGTATGGTCTGCCCCACGGATCACTGTCTACTTCACTAAGAAGTTCGTTCCAGCTGTGCGTTTTGGCTTGCTTGATGGCTAGCTTGAGCTCCCTCCTTGCGTTCCTGGACTCCTCCTCCAGCGAATCAAACGTGGATTTTCCTCGAGCTCGTTGGGCTAACCTTCGGGCTCGGTGGCACTTCTTACGCAACCCGGCAATTTCCTCGCTCCACCAGTGCACAGCGGGATGGTGGTCGTTAGCTTTCTTCCGGGGCATTGTTGCGTCGCACGCGTCGGTCACCCTCTGCATAACTTCACCCACTTTCAGTTCTGCCTCTCCTTCTTTGAGCGGGGTAGTGTTAAACGCCTCGCGGAACAAGTCCGCGTCAAACAGCTTGACTTTCCAGCCCAGTGTGTTCGTCTTTGGTTTTTTCGACCCCGTTTCTGGTCCGCGCTTATCTCCCACAGTATGGCCTGGTGATCACTGTGAGTGTGGATGTCCAGAACCTTCCACGAAGCGCGGTTTCCTCGCACAAGACTGCTACTCGCGAATGTAAGGTCCACAACGGATGAGGCCTCTCTTTTGACGAAAGTGGGGTCAATGCCCGTGTTGAGCAGAACAACGTCCAATGAGGACATCGCCTCCAACAGGGCTTGTCCCTTTGCGTTTGTCTTCTGGCTGCCCCAGTCGGTAGCCCAGGCATTGAAGTCCCCAGCGATGGTTACTGGGGAACGGTCCTTGGCGTCTCTGGCCAGCTTGTCGAGGAAATCCTCAAACTCCCCTATCTCCCAGCTGGGTGGAGCATAGCAACTGTAATAATGGACACCCTTAACCTTCGCTCTCACGAAGCCGCTTTCGGTCTGGCCTGCCAGCTCCTGGAAGGGATGCTTTGCACAGGACCAGATCACAGCTTTCTCACTCCCATCGGACACCCAGGGTTGAGCGTCCAGGTGCTTGTAGGGTTCCGAGAGTATGGCCAAGTCTATTTTTAGCTCCCGCACTGTCTGCCTGAGCAGATCCTGCGCGGCCTCACAGTGGTTGAGGTTGAGCTGAAGTACTCTCATTGGCGTCGTTTGAGTGTCGCCTGGAAAACCTGGGAAGCCCTCTTGTATGCTGGGCATCGGCTACTCCCCGCAATATGGTTTACGGAGCTTTCTGTACCTTTACCGGCGCATAACGCGCAGTGCGGTTGCGCTGTACACTCAGCAGCTTTGTGCCCATTTTCACCGCATCTGAAGCAGCATTTACTGCGATCCGTTTCGCTTTTGCAACTTCGTGATAGATGCCCAAAATCCCAACACCTAAAGCACTTCGGGGGCCTCACAACTTCGCGGATCCTGCAGGAACTCCATTGTATTCGAATGGTCTTCAAGTTCAGTAGCCTCTCAGCAGCGGAAGGAGTGAGTCTGACGGCCGCAGTCTGCGTTTTGTCATATGCGTATCGCAACGATCTGACGCACGTTTGCGCAATATCAACGTCTGCGCCCAGCTCTCGTTGGATAGCCGCAAAGACTTCCTCTTCCGTCGTGTCCTCCGCTATGTCCTTGAGCTCAATATCAGTCTCTTGGACTCTACTCGTAACGCTCGCCAGATCTCCGAGGGCACCTTGGATTTGTTGATGAACCTCTGCCTCCTTCTCTGTGCTTTCCTTTGTCAGTACGATCAGCAGCTTCCCCGCGTTCGTCCTGCGTACCTTCTGTACGCAGTTGCCAGCATCCTTCAACGATTCGTCCTTCTTGAAGCGACTCAAGATCTCCGCATAGCTCAAGTCACCCTTTTTCTCGATGACGAGAGCATTCGGTAACGTGGGCCGTCCTCTTGGTCTCTTTCGAGGCTGTGGAGGCTTCAGCTGCTCCATCTTGCGCGATCTCTTCTTCTTCCGCACTTTTTGCCACCTGCCCTCCGGGTCCCGTGCTCCTCCCTCATTTTCCAGTCCAGGCGGTGGCGGCTCGCTGAACGGCGACTGCGCTGGCGCCTTCCTTCTCCTCTTCTCTTGCTGCTCCATCGATGGTGGAGTACCTCGCTCCTTCCTCTTCTTGGCATTGGCTGCGCGCCTACCCTTTGGGGTTTCCTCGCCCTCCATAGTCTCACCGTTGCCGCCTAGTTGCTTTTGGTTGAGCGTGGGAGTCGTCTGCGTATTCACGGCCGACAGTTTCTTCGGTTGATTTACCGCCTCCGCTATTCCACCCAGCTCCGTAATCCGGCGCCAGTTTGTTGACAAACTCGCCACCTTTCTATGAATTTCCTTGTGTACATTGGTCTTGCCTTTAAGGAATTCACTTAACGAAAACAGTAGGTCGTCCTGCCGCTTCACCAGTTCGAGCAAATTCTGCTTCTTCTTCTCAGCGCTTCTATCTATTTTGGCATTTTCTTTTCCATGGGTAATTTCTCCTTCTTCTTCTTCTTCGCTTGTCTTCTGAGATGCAGAAGAGGCCAAGCGATTATCCCCTTCTGCACCAGCCTGATTGGCCACACCGTGCTTTTGGCTCCCCCCAAAATCCGTGGAGCCTGCACCGACCACCGGGGCTTTCACCCGATCGGAATCGGTGGTGGGATTTTCCTCATTGTTGAGGATACCTACTTGGGGTAATATATTTTTCAGCACACTATCCATATTTGGTTTATTATTCGGGGTGCCTTCCCCTAGCTAGTTTTGGTCCACCCCGGGTATTTTATTTCCCCGGTACCCGTCATATCTGACGAGCTTTCCCCTATCCGCCACCTGGGGAGGCGCCTGATGCGAGGCTAGCAACTCGACACGGGTGTATGTGTGTGTGTGTGTGTGTGTGTGTGTATGTGTGTGTGTGTGTGTGTGTGTGTGTGTGTGTATGTGTGTGTGTGTGTGTGTGTGTGTGTGTGTGTGTGTGTGTGTGTGTGTGTGTGTGTGTGTGTGTGTGTGTGTGTGTGTGTGTGTGTGTGTGTGTGTGTGTGTGTGTGTGTGTGTGTGTGTGTGTGTGTGTGTGTGTGTGTGTGTGTGTGCCCGTATACGCTGATATCTCATGATCTACTCGACCGATTTTAACGGGAGAGTGATCATTTTTTTAGATTTTGCTTCCACAATTGGGGTCAATATTCCATTTTTGTAAAATTTAATTTTTTTTTTATAGCCATTTTTTAATTTTCAAAATTTTTTTTTTCGTTTTTTTTAATATTTGGAACAAAAATTGTTTATATATCATGAATTCTCTGTATATAGGATAAAATTATCTACAATTTAAAAAAAAAAAAAGTCGGTAGCTATATTTCGTCATAAGTTATTGATGAAAACGTAATTATTTTATGAAGCTAATGGCCATATCTACCAGTGAAAGGTGATTTTTTAAAAATTAAAAAATAAAAAACACCATAATCTTCGACGTTTCGGAGACTTTATTCATATCTCCCTCTTCAGGAATCTATAATTAATAATTTAAGAAATTTAACACACTGTTTTTTTAAAAATAACACAAATATACGACGATTTACAATCCTTAATTACATATCGTAATGTCAAGTAGTTTATGCGGGCAACAATCCGCTCGTCAGTGATTTTAGAAAACAATTTTCTCGCTTTATATATTCAAGTAACATTTAAATGTGTAAGTGCGTATCTAATTCACCACTACAACATAAACAATGAAAGAGTGGGAGAAAGGCAAACCGTAAGAGTCGAAGAGAGCGAAGAGAGGTACCAGGGCGACACGTATTGGCGAAAGTAACCCTAATAACCTTAGTCTCTATAATACAAGACTATGGATACTTCCATTATACATGCGTTCCTAGTAACCTTTTAGCTAACGTACATGGATGTTATATTTCTTTAGAGACCAAAAATTCACAATTATTTATCAGAGTATTATATACATACGGTAGTCTACTAATTTCAAATTGTTTATTAATAAAGTTATTTTGTGTATGAATAAATAGAGCTTCGGAGAATAATCTTTTTTCTTTATTGCTTTCGATATCTAGTATCTTTACGTTTTGAAAATTAATTGTGTGACTATTATCTTGTGTGTGAATAAATAATGATGAATTTTAATCTCTATCACAATACTTTTTTTGATGTTCTTTTATTCTAACATTCAGACGCCTACTAGTCTGCCCTACGTATGACGCGTTACAATTGTTACAATTTATCTTATAAACTACGTTTGCATTATTATATTTTACATTTTTGTCCTTACCTAATTTTATAATATTATTTAGTTTATTAATCGTACTAAAAATTACATTAGTGTTACATTTATTAAAAAAGTTTTTTATCGAACATTCCATTTCTTTGACAAATGGTAGAACAATAAATTTTTTCTTATTTACATTATTGAAAATTAGTGTGGTATTCTGTGAAGTGTTATTATTAAATTTTATCTTTTTTAACCTTTTTTTAATATGATAATCTATTATGTCTTGTGGATAATCATTGTTTTTTAATAATAATTTTATGAACGAAATATTTTTTCCTGAAAACTACTATGTGATAATTTTATTGCTCGATCAATTAAACAATAAATAATAGCAATTTTATTACTTTGGGGATGGTGAGAATTGTAATTTAGATACCGGCCTGAAAAAGTTGGTTTTTTATACCAATTTGTAATAATATTTCTATGATCATTTATAATAATTTCAATGTCTAAAAAACTTATACTATTGTTCTTGGGTTTTTCAACCGTAAATTGTAAATTCAAATCGTACGCATTAAATATCTTTAACGTATTATCAATGTCATTTTTGTGTATACACAGTACAATATCATCCACATAACGATAATAAAATAGCGGTTTAAATTGTAATTTATTAATACAGTAAGATTCTAAATCATCCATGACTATGTCTGACAGTATTGGACTTATTGGATTACCCATGGCTGATCCAAAAGTCTGTCTATAAAATTTTTCGTTAAATTGAAAGAAATTATTATTTAAGATAAACTTAATAACATGGAGGAATTCAGAACAATTAATGTTAATTTTATTATACAATTGATGCCACCTTTTTCGATAGCATTACAAACTAAATATTCTGGGACATTCGTAAACAAACTGATTACATCGAAACTTATGATCTCATGATCTAATGGAATATACAAGTTATCGATTTTTTCTTTTAATTTTAAACTATTATCTATGTGAGATTTAGGAGTTTTAAGATTATTCTGTAGGAATTTTGCAAAAAACTTTGAAACAAAATACGTTGGTGAATTTACAGTCGAAATTATAGGTCTTACTGGAAAACCAGTTTTATGTATTTTGATTAATCCGTATGCTTTTGATATGTTAAATTTTTGTAAAATTGGAAGAAACTTTTTTCATTACCCATAAAATCTATTTTATTGAGCCATTTAATTAACTCATTAGTTTTTCTTTCAAGACTAGGCAACGGATTCTTTTTAATTTTTTCATAATATTTCTCATCACAAAATAATAGTTCTGTTTTTTCTGAATATGTGGACTTTTTAATTATGACAGTTGCATTTCCCTTATCAGCTCTAGTTATTAAGATATCTGGGTGATGTTTTATGAACTTTTTTGTTTTTTCTAAATCTATTTTAAACTTTTTATCTACATGAGAATTTGTAGCAAGATCTTTATTATAAAATTTTTTAATCGTGTTAAGAAACTTTGCTCTTAACTTTGGGATATTCTCTTCATCAATGTCATTTTTTAAAAAGGATTCAAACGATTTTACGTAATTTAATGCTAACTTATTATCAAATCTGTTATTGTAATTAAACTTTTCACCCAACTTTAGTATATCTATAACGTACGTTGGAAGTTGAATCCCCGAGACATTAACACACCATTTACTTGCTATGCAAGGGTTGGTGACCTGTGTGTTATTGTTCGGGAGATTGACCCCGATCATATTATTGACACTAGTATTATCCTCATCTCTATATCTATCTTTATCTATCACTTTCTTATATTTTCTAAAATACAGAACATCGAGTTTTTTTTCCAATTTCATTGTAACTTTAGTCATAACAAATGTGAGTTTAGTATTGTAATAATCTATGAACCAAGAACAAATATCTATACCTACGAAATTATGCAATTCTTTCGACATTTTATCAATTAATTTATTTATTTGTACAATTTTCATGTGAATATCTATAATCTCGATGTTTAACAGTTGAATGATTATATTATCAGCTAATTTGTTTTGTTTAATTTTGCACTTATTTGAGAACATGTGATTATTTCTTAAGTTCTTAGTAATAAATTTCAAATGATTGGGAACCACACTATAAAATCTGCATTTAATTAAGAATTTCAAATGTTCTCTATAGTATTTTAAATTGTATAATGTTTTCGTTAGTTTATAAAATTTTTTTCTTATAATAAAGCCGAATATTGTGAAAACTATATGTAGTACTAAGTTTAAATTTACGTCCTTTCTATTTATTAAGTAGTGTTTTAATAATTCTCGATGTGTATTGTGTTGGTTTACCGTGTGTGTTAAATTTCCATCTTGATGATTTGGATCAGCCATGGGTAATCCAATAAGTCCAATACTGTCAGACATAGTCATGGATGATTTAGAATCTTACTGTATTAATAAATTACAATTTAAACCGCTATTTTATTATCGTTATGTGGATGATATTGTACTGTGTATACACAAAAATGACATTGATAATACGTTAAAGATATTTAATGCGTACGATTTGAATTTACAATTTACGGTTGAAAAACCCAAGAACAATAGTATAAGTTTTTTAGACATTGAAATTATTATAAATGATCATAGAAATATTATTACAAATTGGTATAAAAAACCAACTTTTTCAGGCCGGTATCTAAATTACAATTCTCACCATCCCCAAAGTAATAAAATTGCTATTATTTATTGTTTAATTGATCGAGCAATAAAATTATCACATAGTAGTTTTCAGGAAAAAAATATTTCGTTCATAAAATTATTATTAAAAAACAATGATTATCCACAAGACATAATAGATTATCATATTAAAAAAAGGTTAAAAAAGATAAAATTTAATAATAACACTTCACAGAATACCACACTAATTTTCAATAATGTAAATAAGAAAAAATTTATTGTTCTACCATTTGTCAAAGAAATGGAATGTTCGATAAAAACTTTTTTAATAAATGTAACACTAATGTAATTTTTAGTACGATTAATAAACTAAATAATATTATAAAATTAGGTAAGGACAAAAATGTAAAATATAATAATGCAAACGTAGTTTATAAGATAAATTGTAACAATTGTAACGCGTCATACGTAGGGCAGACTAGTAGGCGTCTGAATGTTAGAATAAAAGAACATCAAAAAAAGTATTGTGATAGAGATTAAAATTCATCATTATTTATTCACACACAAGATAATAGTCACACAATTAATTTTCAAAACGTAAAGATACTAGATATCGAAAGCAATAAAGAAAAAAGATTATTCTCCGAAGCTCTATTTATTCATACACAAAATAACTTTATTAATAAACAATTTGAAATTAGTAGACTACCGTATGTATATAATACTCTGATAAATAATTGTGAATTTTTGGTCTCTAAAGAAATATAACATCCATGTACGTTAGCTAAAAGGTTACTAGGAACGCATGTATAATGGAAGTATCCATAGTCTTGTATTATAGAGACTAAGGTTATTAGGGTTACTTTCGCCAATACGTGTCGCCCTGGTACCTCTCTTCGCTCTCTTCGACTCTTACGGTTTGCCTTTCTCCCACTCTTTCATTGTTTATGTTGTAGTGGTGAATTAGATACGCACTTACACATTTAAATGTTACTTGAATATATAAAGCGAGAAAATTGTTTTCTAAAATCACTGACGAGCGGATTGTTGCCCGCATAAACTACTTGACATTACGATATGTAATTAAGGATTGTAAATCGTCGTATATTTGTGTTATTTTTAAAAAAACAGTGTGTTAAATTTCTTAAATTATTAATTATAGATTCCTGAAGAGGGAGATATGAATAAAGTCTCCGAAACGTCGAAGATTACACGGAGAGAAATTTTAGAGTAAAAATTACCAAGGTGCCTTGGTAGTGCATGGATAGACTGTCAAAAGCCGTGATATTCCCAGGTTTCTAATACAATTTATAAGTTTCCCAGGAAAAACTACCATAACCACTTAAAAAAAATACCAAATTATCGGAATAAAAATTACCAGACACACTGGTAAAAATTGAGATCTAGTCATTTTTACAGGGTAACCTAAGAATTTTTACTAAGAAAACTGATAAATTTTGCCAAATAACCTGGTATTTGTGTATTCGCGCATGCGCACTGCGCATTATTGTGTTTCAGAAGATTGATACTAGAGGCGTGCGCGACGTTAAAATGAAAACAATACACATATTTTCAGTAAGTAATAACGGCGATTCAAATGACTGTTGGTAACAGCTTCCGTGGCGCAGTCGGTAGAACGTCGGACTCTCAACCCAAAGATCGTCGGATCGAATCCCGCTTCCGTAAAAGTTTTTTTTCAGTTTAATGTTTTTTCATCCTTGTTTCTGTTTCTATTTCTATATTAAAATACTATATATCCATTAATATAGATAAAAAAAGTTAATTTTTTTAATTTAAATTAACTAAAAAAAAATTTTACCAAGGCACTTTGGTAAAAAGTTTGAAATTGTCAGTCTGTCCATCCATTACCATAGAAACTGGTAATTTTGCCTCGAATATTTGTAATTTTCACTACAAAATTTCTCTCCGTGTATGGTGTTTTTTATTTTTTAATTTTTAAAAAATCACCTTTCACTGGTAGATATGGCCATTAGCTTCATAAAATAATTATCTACAATACTCTACCATTAGCTGAGATCAACAACTGAAAACGTAATTTTTTGTAAATAGGTTATATTTCGAAATTAAAAAAAGATATTAACATGAATATTTTTTGGTTATAAAGGATATTAAGTACTATAACTTAGTAAATATTTAGGTTTTTTTATTCATTATTTTTTGAGAAAAAAAATAATTTATAAAAAAAAGTGATTTTTTTTGTCGTTCAATAACTATAGTAAAATTAGCTTAATCACTTTGAAATTCTTTGTAGGGGTAGATTTTGTATACCAATCGAGTGAGTTCTTTGGGCAAAAGGATTGATCCATAAATTTCGAAGATATTTGAGGTTAACATTTTTTTCAATTTTTTTTTAAATCGTAATTTCTCGAGAACAGCTCTATGTATCTAAATGGGGTGGGTGGTATTCGAAAGAGAATTAAATTACCTATATTTTCTAAAAAAAATTAATTCTCTATCTATCACGGTTCTTTTGTTATTAACAAAAACGTAATAATTGAAAAATGAAAAAAAAATGAGTTTTATATGTTCAACTATTACAAGAGTACACTGAAAAAAATTTCACGTTGTAAGAACTGAAAGTACGGGTTTGAGAACAGTACTATTCAGCTGATTTCCTTTCTGCTGAATTTTATAGATACAGTAATTGTATTCGTACAGTTGTGAGAGCTGTACAAGATACACTGAAAGCACTAATGTATAGAGTTCTTTTGTCGGAGCATTAAATAGGTTATGATTCGCCATACATACATATTTTTCATTAAAATAATCTCGATTGATAAGTACACTGATTACAGATGAAATACGTAAACGCGGATTGCAAACATGCGGTTGATGTGGCCGGTTTCTTGACTTTTTTAGGTTATAACATGAACATCGGCTTCGCGTTGTAGCGTTGTCAACAAACAAATATCGGCGGCAAAACTAAATCGTACCGCTGTCAGAGCTGTACAAGAACATTTCCCGCATCTGACCAATAGTGCCGTTACATTATACAAATGAATAGCTGCTTCAGCCGTCTGTAAGGGTAAATGAACACTATAAATAGTGTTAGTACAGCAAATCGAAACTATGGTTTCTACAGCCTAAAATTTTTTTCAGTGTAAAATTGTCTTATGCGCTTCAAAATTCATTGTAGAGGTATATTATTGATAGTTCTCGGATGAGTTCTTTTGGCAAAGTGATTGGTTCATAAATTTCAGAGATATTTGAGGTTAAAATTTTTCTAGACATTTTTAAAATCTATTTCTTGACGATTAATTTAGAATTTTTTTTTAAATTTAGTTTATAATTAAATTAAATTTAATTTATAAAAAGATAATTTTAGTTTGTATCTCTTAAAATTATGAACCAATCATTTTACCAAAAAAACTCTTCCGAGAACTATCAATAATATACCTGTTCAATGAATTTTGAAGCGAATAAGACAATTTTACTATCGTAATAGTTGAACATCCAATACTCATTTTTTTTAAATTTTTAAATTTTTACATTTCTGTTAATAACAAAAGAACCGTGATAGCTAGAAAATTAATTTTTTTTTAGAAAATAAAGGTAATTTAATTATGTTTCGAATGCTATAAATTACATTCAAATACATAGAGTTCTAAATATCAGTTGCAAATTTATAGGCAATTGTGATATATATTTTATGTATGTGAAATTTTGTGGAAATGTATAATCTATAAAAATTTGAATAAATTATGTTGGAGTTTTGTTATTTCTGTCTTTCTGAAGTATTAAATTTTAAATATTGGAATTAAAAATTAATTAAAGGAATCAGTAAATTAAGTTTGAGGAAGCTACGTGCCAATGAATTGGCAGCGGTTTTTTGCAAGGCTATGGCAACATCTGGAAGAAATAGCAGCCATAAAATTTGTCTTAAATTAATAAACTCAGATGGTATCAATTTTTTTTGTAATGTATTGTCTAGTCGGGGTGGTTTTAGGGATGATTTGGAGGGCTGATCACTTTGGAAATAGCTTATTTTGCAGTTTATATATGTTTTATGCATATCTGAAGGAGATAATATCAAAAAAACCGAATTTGGAAATTTTCGATATTTCGTTTACGATGAACGTTCAGAACTTCAGACATATTTTCCTCGTCATCATTACTTTGTCTACTTCTTTTAGTTAAATTTACCTGATTATTATTAGGTTCCATTGAATTTGAATTATTATTGACATTATTATCGCACCGAACCCTGTATCGGCTTGCTCTTTCATTTCTTAGAACCCGTTGCTTTTCTCGGAACTCCCTTTCCTCCTCAGAAGTACGTCTGATTCTAGGTCTACCGCGACGACGATTTTCATCAATAACTTGCTCAACATTGTCATGCTCCATTTCATTATTATTAGGTTCCAATGTAATTGAATTATTATTGACATTATTATCGCACCGAGCCCTGTATCGTCTTGCTCTTTCATTTCTTAAAACCCGTTGCCATTCTCGGAACTCCCTTTCCTCCTCAGAAGTACGTCTGATTCTAGGTCTACCGCGACGACGATTTTCATCAATAACTTGCTCAACATTGTCATGCTCCATTTCATTATTATTAGGTTCCAATGTATCTGAATTATTATTGACATTACTATCGCACCGAACCCTGGATCGTCTTTCTCTTTCATTTCTTAAAACCCGTTGCCTTTTTCGGAACTCAGTTTCCTCCTCAGAAGTACGTCTGATTCTAGGTCTACCGCGACGACGATTTTCATCAATAACTTGCTCAACATTGTCATGCTCCATTAAACTACTAATATTATGCCGCTAATGATATTTCCAATGAAATATAATATAAATAATAATAAAAAACAATAAATAAGAAAAATTAATCACGAGTTTTTATTAATGCTAATACAAATACTTGTAAAAGTTCAATAATAATCAAAATATAGTTTTTAATTTTTAATCAAAATGGCAAATGTTCAATAATAACAGCCAAAGTTCAATAGCAGAAATCAGTTCTTATCACTTCTTTTCAGTTCTAATCAGTAAGAATCAAACTCAATAGTGATATCAAAAGTCAATAATCAGTATTCATTGGTCAATATTCAATTCAATTCAATAGTCAATAATCAATAAATATTAATAAACAGACAATAATCAACAACTCCTAATTATTATTTATCAGTTCATTTCAGTTCACATCGGTTCATTTCAATTCACATCAGTTCATTTCAGATCACATCAATTCATTTCAGTTCATATCAGTTCATTTCAGTTCATTTCAGTTCACATCAATTCATTTCAGTTCATATCAGTTCATTTCAGTTCATTTCAGTTCATATAAATTCTTATCTGTTCTTATCAGTTCATTACGATTCTTATCAGTTCTTATCAATAACAGTCAATACGCAATAGAAATATCAATAATTAATAATTAATAATTAATAATTAATAATTAATAATTAATAATTAATAATTAATAATTAATAATAATTAATAATAATTAATAATTAATAATTAATAATTAATAATTAATAATTAATAATTAATAATTAATAATTAATAATTAATAATTAATAATTAATAATTAATAATTAATATTCAATAATCCATAATGAATATTTAATGGTCAATATTCAATAGCCAATAATCAATATTTAATGGTGAACATTCAATAAACAATAATCAATATTAAATAGACAATAATCAACAAACAATAATCAATAAACAATACAAAAAACACTAATCAATAGACAATAAGTAATATAATCAATGATCAAAACACAATAGTCAATAACTCATTTTTCTTTAATCTTTAGAGAAGATTCAAGTATACACCTATTAGATAGTGGGTGGGTGGGTTATTGGGTGTGTGTGTGTGTGCGTGTGCGTGTGCGTGTGCTTGTGCGTGTATGTGTGTGTGCGTGTGCGTGTGCGTGCGTGCGTGCGTGCGTGCGTGCGTGCGTGCGTGCGTGCGTGTGTGTGTGTGTGTGTGTGTGTGTGTGTGTGTGTGTGTGTGTGTGTGTACGCCTGGATCCCAGCTTCTACTCGATCGATTTTGACCGGGCAGGTCTCATTATTTTTTTTTCTTTGTGTGATGGCGGGTCCAAAACTCGTTTTTTGATTTGCCGATGCGTTTTTGTTTTATTTTCAATTTTCTCAAAATGTATTTTTGCATTCTTTTAATGATAAGGTTGAGATATTTGAATCGAATGGATAGCATTCCAAAAAGCATTAAAATACCTATATTTTCCTAAAAAAAAAAATTTCTCTAGCTATCACGGTTCTTTTGTTATTAAGAAAAACGTGTTTTTTTTTTTAAAGCTTATAACTCCTAAACTAAACGGTCAATTTTCTTGAGAGAAATAATGATAATACAGAACATAAATAGCCATAATCTGTAAAAATTTGAATTCATTTTGTCGACCAGTTTTTGAAAAAAAAATTGGAATGTGAAAAAAATGAGTTTTGTATATCCAACGATTACGGGAATAAAATTGACTTAATCACTTTGAAATTTCTTGTAGAGGTAGGTTTTGGATATCTCTCGGTTGAGTTCTTTGGACAAAATGATTAGTCCAAAAATTTCAGAAATATTTGAGGTAAAAATTTTTTTTACTTTTTTATCAAATCGTAATTTCTCGAGGACGGCTCCATGTATTACCTCCAAATTTATAGACAATTTTGTACGTGATATAGATAATATGTGTGCGAATTTTCATCAAGATCGTACGATTACTTTTTGAGATATTTTATTTTGAAAATTTTCGTATTTTGCAAAGTTATTTTCTTTATCGCATGATAACTAGGGAAAACAAAAATTGGCTTAAACACGTTGAAGTTTTATGGAGACGTAGAGTCTATATATTATCGTATAAGTCCTTTAGATAAAAGAATTGTGTCATGATTTTTAGAGATATTTAAGGTTAAAAATTCTTTTACGGTTTTTTTCAAAATCGTAATTTCTCAATGACGACTTCATGTATCAGCTTGAAATTTATAGACTATTTTGTATGCGATATAGGCTGTACCTGTGTAAAATTTCATCCAGATTATATGGTTAATTTTTGAAGTGTTTGATATTTAAAATTTTAGTATTTTTGAAAATGACTTTCCTTGTTGCCGCACAATATAACTACACTAAAATTGTTTTAATTACTTTGAAATTTGGTGGAGATGTAGAGTTTATATATTATTTATTAGAAGAATTCTTAGGGTAAAAGAATTCGTTTATGATTTTCAGAGATATTTGAAGTTGAAACTATTTTAGCCCTCTTTTAAAATCGGAATTATTCGGGAACGTATTTATGTATACTATAAAAGTTATTTCCCTCTTACGTCTCGAAAAAAATAAAAAAATTTCTTTGAAGGCACATCTACAGGACAAAGTTTTTCTGAATGTTAAAAAAAATATGTACAAGCTCAATTTAATAGTTTCATTTTTCTTCGATACTTATAAATCAATTTTCGATTGATAAGAAGTTTCACCTTTTTTTTAAATGACGAAACTTGGAATTTTTAGGAAATTCATAAGCTGTTAAAATATAAATTTTTTTATCATGTATTGTCTTGTGAGGGTGGTTTGATGGCTGATTTTGGGGGATGATCGTTTCGGAAATAACTTATATCGCTGTTTCTATTGGTTTTATGCATATATCTAACAGATAACATAAAAAAAACCGATTTTGGAAATATTTGATATTTCGTTCACGATGACCGTTCAGAACTTCAAATACATAAAATAATTTATTAAAAAAAAATATTGTTGCCTGAATACACTCAATTCATTGCGATATTTCTATTATACTGTTTTCTGCTCAAATCAAGTACCAGAACTTCTTTCTTCTTTTCATAAAGGCTTTTGTTTCTTTCTTATGAAAATATTATTTTACATTGAAGATAGAATAAAATGGTGAATAAAGTCTTGAAGTGATTGCATCCCGCGAAATCCAAACAATCCATTTTTGTCGGCAAATTCCTCATTGCGTCTCAATGCTATTTCTGCTCTATTCCAGATGAGGTTGTCTATTTCCATGATAAAAAAAGAATAAAAAAAGACACAAACAAAGAATCTATTTTTTCACTTAAAAGTGAGGCATTACATATTAAATAAATTTCCTCAGAAACTTTCCAGGTTAATCTTACTTATTGGGTATACAAATAAGTTGCCGCCGTTTTCAAGAGATGGCTCCACCGACAAGATTACTTTGAAATCGTCAGATGTAAAATGTCACATAGAAAGTTTGGACACCTGGCAACAACATAACCTTAAAATACTATTGACTTTGTATTGGTAGTATACATTTTTTTTTTGTTCGAAAATGTCGAGTTTTGTACCGAATAAGCGTCATTTGCGGGAAGTTTTGATTTATTTATTTCATTTAAAGAAATCTGCTGCTGAGGCGCATCGGTCGCCTGTAGAAGTTTACGGTGATGCTGCTTTAAGTGAGAGAAGTTGTCGTGAGTGGTTTCAAAAGTTTAAAAACAGTGAGTTTGCCGTGGAAGATAAAGAACGCGAAGGAAGGCCAGTCAAGTTTGAAGACGCTGAGTTAGAGGCATTATTGGACCAAGATTCATGCCAAACTGAAGAGCAGCTCGCAGAAAGCTTGGGAGTGTCTCAATAAGCGATTTCACACCGTCTCAAGACCATTGGTATGGTACAAAAGCAAGGAAATTGGGTTCCGCATGAACTGAAACCCAGAGACGTCGAGCGCCGTCTTTTCACCTGCGAACAACTTCTCCAAAGACAAAGCCGAAAGGGTTTTTTGCATCGAATAGTGACGGGGGATGAAAAGTGGATCTACTGCGACAACCCAAAGCGTAGGAAATCATGAGATAAGCCCGGCCATGTACCAACTTCAACGGCCAAACCGAATATTTATGGCAAAAAGTTAATGTTGTGCATTTGGTGGGATCAGCTTGGAGTAATCTATTACGAGCTACTCCAGCCTAACGAAACTATCACTGGAGAACGTTATCAACAGCAACTGTTGCAATTGAGCAGAGAATTGAAGCTTAAACGGCTCCAATATGGCAAAAGACACGACAAAGTGATTTTTCATGTTGCAAAAGTCGTCAAGGATACTTTAGAAGCTTTACAATGGGATGTATTATCCCACCCGCCGTATTGACCAGACATTTCTCCTTCGGACTACCACTTGTTCCGGTCAATGGCTCACGCCCTGGTCAAGCAGCACTTCACTTCTTACGAAGAAGCAAAAAATTGGGTCGATTCATGGGTAGCCTCAAAAGATGAAGAGTTTTTTCGACGTGGCATCCGAATGCTGCCAGAAAGATGGCAAAAAGTAGTAGCCAATGACGGACAATATTTTGAATAAAATGTAACGTATATTTTTTTTACAATAAATTGATAATTTTTATGAAAAAACGGCGGAAACTTATTTGTATTGACAATATCTGACAAATACTGCCGCGGTGATGCTTCTTTTACTCTGTGAATTGTAGTTACTGATTACTTACAGTTATTTATAAAAAGCTAAAGTTTTGCTTTCAGTGATACGCGTATTTAGATATATGAATGCTTTTTACTGGACTGATGACAATGTAGCAGCAGCCTTGATGATTCATGTTCAGTCGATAAAACAATCCTATAAAACAATTCTGTAACTTAGGCGATTTGAACTCCAAAATTAACCCGAATTCATTATTTAATAAACTGACTTTCGAACGTTTAGTTGGAAAAACTCGTTTATCAAGCCCTCCGTACATGCAAGGAATATACTCAGAAAATTTTTTTTAATGATCCTATTAGTATTTTCATAAGATCTACTTGTTTGCAAATTAGGTAAAATGATGAAAATGTAGATTTCTACTTATCGACATTACAGTTTTTATTTAATTATATAATTTCTAAACATTTTTTTTTCGAAACACGCGGTTGTCATGCCCTACATATGTAAATACTGCACTCAGAAAATTTGTTGAGTGTAATACAAATATCGCAAGGAATTGAGTATATTCAGGTAACAATATTTTTATTAGTGAATTATTTGACGCGACTTTATATTTTTCAGAAGTTATGTATACGTAACAAGTAGTGGACAAAGGGAAAATACGTTGAATATTGTTTGAATTTTTTTTGTTTGAAAAATTAGAATGACTCTACCTTTTTTGAGGGAAGGCATTAGGGTCTATAACTCTGCAGAGGTTCATTGTGGGGTACTACCACCAACCTCTGCGAGTTTAAAAAAATCGGAGCTCCGGTGATCTGACTCTCTCTTAGGAAGTGCAATGAAATTATGTTCCATATGAAAAGGTTTCTTAAAGAGATCCACGGTAGAGTTTAAATCGGTGCAATCCCCAATCTCGCTGTATAAAGCTTTCGTCTTACCCATTAGTACCTATGGGTCTGTGGTCTGGTCCCCTTATACGAAAAATGCTTTCAGAAAATTGGAATCAATCCATCATAAGCTGCTGCGCTACCGCTCACTCAAATTAAACGAGCCAATGCATTTATTTTATCTTAACTTTGAGCCACTCATGGGCCGATTCAATTTGACTACAATTAATAGTCGGTTCAATTACTACGACCTTGCCACAGCTTACAAAATCTTTACGGAGTTTGTGGATTGCCCCGATCTTAATTCTTTCTTTACTGCTCGTGAGATACCATACCTAATCCGAAATCCGTGCCCAATCCAAGAGGGATCCTATCCAACCAACTACTCTTTCAATTTCCCTATAGTTAGACTGCGCCGGCCATGGAACTCACTACCTCAAAATATACGCGTCGTTACTTCTATTCGTTTATTTAAACGTATTATCAGGCGGAATGCAGTTGAATAGCATTGTTACACTCCGAGGAGTGCCAAACCGCGTATCACCTGGACGCGATTCATTTCCTATTCATATGAATTGTAAAAATGAATCTAATTCAAGTGAGTTTGATTCACTTTACGATTAATCTGAATCGGCACAGTTGAATTACGATTCATGGATAAATCCGATTTATATGAATCATGACTAATCATTAATCATAAAGTTTGAAACGTGATTATTTTTGTGATTCAAATGAATCACCCCTTTTTCAATCATGATTCAAAATTTTGATTCAATTGAATCATAACAATAAATGGTGATTCACATTCAAATGCTGAATCGTAAAAGTTTGATCATGATTCATATTTGAATCGTACAAATTTAATTGCGATGCAAATGCTGAATTGTAAACGTTTGATCATGATTCATTATGAATCGTACAAATTTAATCGCGATTCAAATGCTGAATCGTAAAAGTTTGATCATGATTCATATTTGAATCGTACAATTTTAACTGCAATTCAAATGCTAAATCGTAAAAGTTTGATCGTGATTCATATTTGAATCGTACAATTTTAATCGCGATTCAAATGCTGAAACTTGAATATTTCAGTATAATTCACATTTGAATCGCACAGATTTTATTTCGAGTTAAAATTTGTGCACATCTTCAGGCCCTCACGTGTAAATTCAATAAGAGAGTGCAATACTGCTTTTCTGTCGCGCCCGTGTGTTCTTTTTACATAAACAATGAACGGAGCACAAGCGCGTGAAAGCAAGATAGTCACGTGACATGAGCCATCGCTATATAGTCCGTAACATATTATGGACAGGGCCGGATAAAGGGGGACTTTATCAGATCCATTTGCAACAAAGAAAGGCTATGGTTGACGATGTCATGCTTGAAAAAGTCGCTAACGAAAAATTCTCATTTTAACACGTAGTTTTATTGGTCTCCCCAACATAATCAACCATTTATTCGGATCACTATCATTGGTCTTCGTGAATCAAAGATATATTAATACTAGCAAGATCACGCGCGCTTTGGGCGCATAATTATTATTTATTACATATACTTCTAATTTTAAATTTTCTATTTCCTAAATGATAAGTTTCAACTTCTTACATTTTAATTAATACTTTTATTAATACATATATTTGAATGACGCAACTTTTGCAATTCCTTACATCTTTTATTTCAATTATATTATAATTAATTTTAATAATACCATTTTGCGGAAAATGCGCTCTGTTCAACTCGCTCATATTCGTATGCTGAGTCTTTCGAAATAAAACAAAGAACATATATATCGATAGATCTTTCCCCCCTTTTTCCAATGGTGCTATTGTTTTGCTTCCTCATAGAGGAAGCTTTGTAATAGTAAAATTTTAATTTTCTTTAAATTGCTCTAGAAACGTGAATAAAGATGTTAGAAGTTTGTGTCACATGATTTTAGAAAATGTCTGTATGGATGTGTGTGTGTGTGTGTGTGTGTGTGTGTGTGTTTTTTTTTTTTTTTTTTTTTTTTTTGGTGGTTGTGAAAAGTGCATTTACGCATACGAGATGTTATGTAGGACTCGACCATTTCTCGCAATACCTACTAAAACCCCCTGCTGTTGTTCTATAGCAGGGCCTCCCCCCTGTAATTTCCACCGCGGAAACCGCCGTTAGGCATTACTTCGCGGAGGGCAGTCGCAGCCTCTACGGCCCTCTACCCCGCCTGGTCCTCTGTGAGACGGTTTTCTCTTCTTTCTTCTTCTCGCCTTATGGAGTTCAATCTGTCCACCACCTCGGTGACGAGACCAATCACAGCATCCCATCCTCTCTATGAAGAGATTAAGCATCTCCCGATGCCCTCGGGAGTTAGGGGGCCTTCCCATAAGGCCTGAAACCTTTCTCTCTCTTCCCGAAACCTGGGGCATACGAACAAAGCGTGTCCAACGTCCTCATCACTTTCAGGACATGTTGGGCACTCCGCGCTTTCGTACACTCCAATTCTCTTCAGGTAGCTGCGAAAGCAGCCATGCCCAGTTAGTACCTGGGTGAGATGAAAGGTCACGAGTCCGTGTCTCCTCTCCGTCCACTCCACGACACATGGAATAATGCGATGGGTCCACCGACCTTTATCTGCTATATCCCATCGGCGCTGCCACTCTTCCACAGTCTTCCTGGACCATCGGTTTTGACGTGGTCCCTGATCAAGTTCGCCCTCCTCTCTTATCACTCCTTCACGATACACCTCAGCTCTCTCACATGCCATTAGGTCCAAGGGTGGCAGTCCGGTGACTACCGAGAGAGCGATGTCTGACACGGTACGGTAGGCGCAGGCCACTCTCAGCACGATTGTCCTGCAGGCCCTTCGGCAAGCTGCACCATAGCTTGGGTTACTACGTATAGCATTAGCCCAGATGGGGGCTCCGTATAGAATCACGGAATAAACCACCGATGAAAGAAGCAACCGTCGTGGCTGCTTCGGCCCTCCTATGTTTGGCATGATGCTTGCGAGTGCTCGAGCCACTTTTGATGCCTTTAATCCTGCGTTCCTAAGGTGGTCTTTGAACGACATCCGCGCATCTATTGTAACTCCTAGGTACTTCATGGTGTCCCCTGTCTTGATCTTCTCGTCGTTGACCGTGAAAGTGGCGTAGACTCTCTTTTTTGTTCTGGCAATGAGCACTGCCTCGGTCTTTTCGGCAGCAAGACTGAGTCCATGGTCGCTCAGCCAATCTCCTACTACCTCGATTGCCGTATCTCCCAGGTATTGCACATCTTCGATGGTTTTCCCAACGATAATGAGAGCAATATCATCTGCGTAAGCTACTATCGACACCCCATGTGGGAGCAGTTGCCTAAGCAATCCGTCGTACATGATGTTCCAGATTGGGGATCCTAGTACAGAGCCCTGTGGCACGCCTCCTGTGATCTTATAAAAATGCATACCGTCGTCGGTATCATAGAGAAGCGTGCGGTCAGTTAGGTAACTCGAGATTACTCTTCGAAGGTACAGTGGCACGCTTAGGTCTTCCAATGCGAGCATGATTTTATCCCACCTGGCCGTGTTAAACGCGTTCCGTACATCTAAACCAATTATAGCACACATGCGTTTTGTGCACCGGCTACCACTAACGGCGTTCTCAGCTACTGACACCACCCTATCGATAGCATCGATCGTTGATCGACCCTTTCTAAAGCCGAATTGGTTATCAGACAAGCCGCCGATCTTTTGTATAGCTGTCTCCAGTCTGACGGATATGATACGTTCAAACAATTTTCCGACTATATCCAACATGCAGAGTGGTCGATACGCGGATGGTTCATCCGGGGGTTTATTTCCCTTAGGAAGGAGTACCAATCTCTGTATCTTCCACTGTGTCGGGAATATTCCTTCACTTAGGCATGCATTGAAAGTGTCCTTGAATATGCAAGGAACTTCTAGAGCTGCAGTCTTTATAGCTAAACCAGGAACGCCGTCCAGTCCTGGGGTCTTTCTTATGGCAATCTTTTTGGCCGCTATCTTCACTTCTGATTCGGTGACTGCTGGTGGCTCGGCTGTACCGATTCTTTCCGTTAGACCAGTGCCATGTTGCCGTTCCTGGTGTTGTGGGAATAAATTTTGGACTACTCTATCAAGAAAGGTTGGACAGGAGGGATTGGTGCCTCTGGGATTGATTTTATTTATGACCGTTTTGTACGGCCCTCCCCATGGGTCACTGTCCACTTCCTCGCAGAAGTTCTGCCAACACTTTCTTTTGGCTGTCTTGATGGCAATTTTCAGCTCTTTCCCCTTTTGCTCATATCTAGTTGTTAATTGATCATACAGCGGTCCACGGACTGCTCTTTGGTGCAGCCTCCTAGCACGAAGACACTCTTTACGTATTACCGCAATCTCCTTGTTCCACCAGTAGACTGGTAAGCGTCCCCGGTGGTTCGTCCTTGTGGACATCGAGGCATCGCATGCCGCTGTGATGGTCTCCGAGAGGCTTTGAGCCCTAACCTCGGCTGTTCCTTCGACAGATGCTCCTTCCAAAAAGCAGAGAAAAGCTTCCCTGTCGAAAGTAGCTGGTGCCCATTTCTCTCTCTTCGGCATCCGGGTCATATTCGCTCTTTTGCCTGTCGGGTGGAGCTGGTATGTGAGAGCTCGGTGATCGCTGCCAGTGTACCGATCACTGACTTGCCAGTATGAGCCTTTCCGACTTAATCTGGGGTCGACAAAGGTCAGATCTACTATGGAAGACTTTCGTCCTTTAGTGTAGGTCGGCTTTGTCCCTATGTTAGCAATCTCTAGCTCTAGTATCGCGAAGGTCTCAAGCAGTGCGTGGCCGCGGTTGTTCGTTTTCTTGCTTCCCCACTCAATTGCCCAAGCGTTAAAGTCCCCCCCCGATTACGACTGGCAGCGTGGAGGTTCTAACGCTAGTGACGATAGCATCTAGGGATCTTTGAACTCTTCTATTGAGTCGCTGGGTGGTAGGTAGCAGCTGTATAATCTTATACCGGATACTTCAACCCAGGTGAATTTGGGCTGAAGGACGTCCATTTTTTTGGATATGTGGAGTTCTCCGCATACCCAGATGGCCGCCGTGCTGCCACGATAACTTACCCAGTTTGGTTCATTTTTGTGCCTGTACTGCTCACTGATGATTACTATGTCCGCCTTCTCCTCTCGGATCAATTGGGCCAGCAAGTCATGGGCTACTGCACAGTGGTTCATGTTGATTTGAAGCACTTTAGCCATCGTTGTTTGTTGTTACGACCTCCATCGTTACCTGCTCGTTATTGGTCGGGCAGTTCACTGCCTTGTGACCCTCGGTTTTACACTTGAAGCACAGGGACGACCGGTCAATTACACTCTTACAATTCCGTGCCAGGTGTCCGATTTTATGGCACTTGAAGCAACGCGTCACTGTTTCACGTAACCAGACCCGGCAATTGACCCATCCTATTCTGAGTTTTCTAGTTTCCAGCAGCTTTTCTGTCATTGCTACAGGTAGCATAACGCTGGCTGCTTGAGTGCCACTGTAAGACGCCCGGAGTCTAACATCTCCAGCGGTCATCATTTCGGGGCCGATAATTGAAGTGATCGCCTGTGTTACCTCTTCTGCTGTTATTGTCTCGTCCAAATCTTTGATTTCGATTGTTTCCTTATGGGACAACGTTTGTACTATCGCTGACCCTGCAAGGGTAGACGAGACCAATGTCTGCAGTTCATGCGACACGATGTTTGGTTTGTCTAGCTCCAAAAGCAACTCTCCTGCCTTGGTGCGCCTGATGCGCGTGACCCTTTCTTGCAGTGCCTTCAACTCAGGTGCCCCTTTGAGAGTTCCTAGGATGTCGGCGTAGATGGTCTCACCGCACCTTCTTATTTTGAAGGCATCAGATCGAGCTGGCCTCCGCCTAACCGTGGTATGTGCCTGCACTACTTTCTCCTTGCCGTCAGTCTTGAGTCTCTCATATCTTCTGCGTGTTCCTTTACTTACGACGGTTGCCCAGTCGGTCTGTCCTATCTGAGCTTCCGGTCTTTTTGCTGGTATCTGTGAGGAAGCCCGTATCTTCGCCTTCTTTTCGTTTGGCTCTGGTGGCGGTGAGGGGCGGTTACGTTCGGTGTGTACTACCGACGCCTTCCCTTTCCGAAAGAGCGGTGATGTTTGGCTTGTTCCGTCCTTGGTAGGTCTGGTAGCTTGTCCAGACTCATGACTTTTTCGACTTTTGACGAATTCTTTTAAGGCTCTTTGGGTAGTCTTCGCCATTGACTTGAGCTCATTGTGAATGTTCTTTTTATCTAGAATAAACTCCACCAGAGCCTCTACCTTTGTTTTTAGGGTTCGGAAGGCAGCTGCGTCTGCGCTATCCTGGCTTACTTCGTCTTCTTCTTCCATCTTATTCCTGGTATAGTGTATGTGGCTCCCCCCAAAATCCGTGGAGCCTGCACCGACCACCGGGGCTTTCACCCGATCGGAATCGGTGGTGGGATTAACCCCTCCATTGAGGGCACCCACTTGGGGTAATGCGTATCTCTCATTCACTACGTCCATGGTTGGTTTGTTATTTGGGGTGCCTTCCCCTAGCCAGTTTTGGTCCACCCCGCGTATTTTATTTCCCCGGTGCCCTTCATATCTGACGAGCTTTCCCCTGTCCGCCACCTGGGGAGGCGCCTGATGCGAGACTAGCAACTCGACACGGGTGTGTGTGTGTGTGTGTGTGTGTACCGCTTTATTTTCGGATCTACGCGGTCGATTTTAACCGGACGGGTCCCATGTTTTTTGTTTTTTGATTCCGAATTCGGGAAAAAAATAATTTTGTACGACTAACAGATTCGTTTTTGTTTTATGTCGAATTTTTCATTTTCAAAAAATTTATTTTTGATTTTTTTTAATGATTGGATTTAAATTTTGTAATCGGATGGATAGCGTTCAAAAAAGCATAAAAAACCTATATTTAAAAAAAAAAAATTTTTCTAGCTTTCACGGTTATTTTGTTATTAACAAAAACGTGTTTTTTTTTAAATGCTTATAACTCCTAAACTAAATGGTCCATTTTTTTGAGAAAAATCATGATAATGGAGATTATGAATAACTATAATCTGTATAAAATTGAATCCATTCTGTTGGTTAGTTTTTGAGAAAAAAATTAAAAAATGAAAAAAACGTGTTTTAGGTGGCGACAATTTACGGGAGTAAAATTGTGTTAATCGCTTCAAAATTCCTTGTAGAGGTAGATTTTTGGTTGCCAGCTGCACCTTTCTTTGGAATAGATGATTGGTTCATAAATTTCAGAGATTTTTGAGGTTAAAATTTTTGTAACCTCTTTTTCGAATCGTAATTTCTCGAGAATGGCTGTATGTATCAGAATGGGATAGGTAGCATTTAAAAGAGAATTAAAATACCTATATTTTCTAAAAAAAAAAAGTTTCTAGCTATCACGGTTCTTTGGTTATTAACATAAACGTAAAACATAAAAAATGAAAAAAATGAGTTTTGTATGTTCAACGATTCCAGAGGGAAAATTGTCGTAATTTCTTCAAAATTCCTTGTGGAGGTAGATTTTGGATAGCTCTTGGTTGAGTTCTTTGGGCAAAATAATTGGTCCATAAATTACAGAAATATTTTTATTTGTCGCCTGATAACTAGAGAAAACTTGTTTTAATTTTTTTGAATTTGGCGGAGATGTAGAGTGTATATTATTTATTATATGCGTTTTTAGAGTAAAAGAATTCGTTTATGAATTTCAGAGATATTCGAGGTTAAAACTGATTTAGCCTTCTTTTCAAATCGTAATTTTTTGGATATATCTATACTAAAAAATGGAAAAGCACTTGCTATGCATGTATGTTGTTCACTTGCTTTTGTTTTTTATTGAGGGTAATTTACAGTGCGATCAAGTTTTAACCACTTATTATACTCATTGATGAATATATTTGGTTGAAATTTCAAAAGATTATCTTTATTTTACTCAAAATATCAAAATTTTTTGTATAGAACATTGATTGGGAAAAAGTTTGCATTTTACTTGCAGAATATGCCAGTATTTTTGTTGTAACCTTTTTGGAAAGTCTCTTGATTGATTGACTTGATTGGTGACTTTATAATAAACATTCATATGTGTAATAAATCAATATATGTAATACAGAGTTTGGTAATTTGTTCGAATTTATTTTTAAGTTTTCAAAATATTATCGATTTAAAATATTACCCAAAGTTGAAGGTGCACCATAAAAAATAATTCTGCTACTTTTTTTTGTGAAAATCATCAGATGATTCGGAAACGTGATGTAGAGACAAGTCAATATGATCTGAGCGCTTGTATGTACGAAAGCATCGGAAATTTTTGTGTAACTGCATACTGAAAATTAACATGAAAATTGTACATATAAATATGGATTTTTATAGGTATTTAATTTATTAGCATTTTCCACGCTACCATTTAGGTATTGCTATTAGCGCGTTGGATTTCATTCTCATGAAATACATGAAAATATTTCTTTTACTAGTTCAGAATTCTACGACATGATAAAATTATTGAATTAGTTGAATAATAAAATATGCACTTTAGAGAGATGAATCCGTGGAGTCCGTCACCTGTAGCCCGACTAAACCACGGGAGTTGTTCCTCCTTTCCTCAACCATTACAGAAAGTATTTAAAAATAAATACTCTCACCAAAGACAACTCCGAACCTATTTCCTTCCTCCGACAGTTAAGTATTCATGGAATAGAATGTTATTTGAAAGTCTCTTGATTGGTTGACTTGATTGGTGACTTTATAATAAACATTCATATGTGTCATAAACAAATATATGTAATGCAAAGTTTGGTAATTTGTTTGAATTTATTTTAAAGTTTTCAAAATATTATGGATTTAAAATATTACCCAAAGTTGAAGGTCCACCATAAAAAGTAATTCTGCTACTTTTTTTTTGTGAAAATCATCAGATGATTCGGAAACGTGATGTAGAGACAAGTCAATATAATCGGAGCGTTTGTATGTACGAAAGCATCGGAAATTTTTGTGTGACTGCATACTGAAAATTAACATGAAAATTGTACATATAAATATGGATTTTTGTAGGTATTTAATTTATTAGCAGTTTCCACGCTACCATTGAGGTACTGCTATTAGCGCGTTGGAGTTTTTTTTAATTCACTCTCATGAAATACATGAAAATATTTCTTTTACTAATTCAGAATTCTATGATATGATAAAATTATTGAATTAGTCGAATAATAAAATTATGCACTTTAGAGAGATGAATCCGTGGAGTCCGTCGCCTGTAGCCCTACTAAACCACGGGAGTTGTTCCTCCTTTCCTCAACCATTACAGAAAGTATTTAAAAATAAATACTCTCTGCAAAGACAACTCCGAACCTATTTCCTTCCTCCGCCAGTTAAGTATTCATGCAATAGAATAATCGTTATAATATCTACTTTTATATGATATATATATATATATATATATATATATATATATATATATATATATATATATATAAATATGAAATTCTGGAAGTTTGAGGATTATATTCAGCACCCGCTTGGAAGTTTGAGGGGTTATGGGAAGTTTGAGGAGCCTCCTCAAACTTCCAATCTATATATTCAGCATCCGAGCGGAAGTTTGAGGGGTTTTCTAGAGTCTATTTGTCTAGAGTCGGTAACCTGAGGGTTATTATTTCTTTAGCCACTCTGACCGACCGGGGTTGAGCTCCTCAAACTTACTAGCCTATATATATATATATATATATATATATATATATATATATATATATATATATATATATATATATATATATACACACACGGAGAGAAAATTTTCAGTAAAAATTACAAAAAGTTCGATAATTTTTACCGAACTTCACGGTACTACGGTAACAGACTGACATTTTTGTAAATTTTACAGAACAGTTCGGTAATTTTTCTAAGCACTTACTTTTTACTGAACCGTTCCGTAATTTTTACTCTTTTTTGAGTTCTAAATTTTATAGAATATGGCGAATATGGTAATTAAAAAAAATTTATCTATTTATGGGAATAATTTATATTAATCGCACTCATCGCCATTTTAATAGTTGGGAATCCATTGTTGCTTTCCTTGTGGTGTAAGATAAGATGGAAATATGCACGCCGCTTTTACGTAGGAAATTTTTATATCTAAAGTCCTAAACATATCTAACTACTATACTACACATAACCTAAGTAATGCCTTACATTTCCCAATACGCAAACGCTTACATATGAATTTTAGAAACTCAGCGGACTTATATACTAACTGAGGAAATTCGTGGTCACTTGCGAGTTTCAATATTCGCCATCTACCGGTTGTGCACGGTAATTCTCGCTGAAATTCAAGAACGCGCATGCGCACAACAGTCAACAGCGCCACCGCGCGTTATGCCAACGAAAACTTCCAAACCTTCTCTTAAAAGTTACTGAACAGTTCGGTAATTTTTACTGAAAATTCTATAAAAAGTATAGAAAGTCAAGTAAATCCGCTCATTTTGGCAGTCTGTTACCACAGTACCGAAAAGTTCAGTAAAAATTGCGGAACTTTTTGTAATTTTTACTGAAATTTTTCTCTCCTTATATATTTATATATATATATCAAGTAAAAGTTAACAGATAGGTATTACAATTTATTCAATTGAATGACCATATAGTAATAATCATAATAATTATCACGCAATTATTACATATGATAAAATCATGTCATCTAATCATACTACATACTCGCGGTATAGATTATTATGATTATTATTAAATTATATATTGTATATTAATACTTTATAATGAAAAGCTTCTTATTTATATGAAGAATTTAGAAACAACCGAATTTATATTTATTTCTTATTTATATGAAGAATTTAAAAACAACCGAGAATTTAGATTACCAACAATGTAAACACTAATTTTTTAACAATTACCTTGTGTTTGGAAAATGGAAATTAACGACAATTTTATAATCAATATTAAAGAATAATAGAATATAAATATACAATTTCATAAGTTCACAATTGTTTTAGTTACAGAATAATTTAATTAGTTTTGAATTTATTATATCAGGGTGACTTATTATTGTGAGTACCTTTGTCTCTGACAAATAGAATGAAATACTTAAATTTTATTATGTATACATATTTTATGTCATTTAAATTTAGTTAAAGAATATTTCTAAAAATATTATATACAGATATTTAAAATAGTTTTGCAATTTCCTTTAACTTATTCGAATTTTGAAAATATTAGTGATTTAATGTATGCATAAATCTAATTATTTGGGTGTTTTATTATTGTGTGTCCCGTTGCCTCTCATAAAGATAACGAAATACTTTAAATTTATAATATATACATATTTGATATAATTTTCTTTTAGTTGGTGACTTTTTTTGAAAATATGCTATTCGTATATGGGAGCGTCCAGCAGAAACGGGCCACCGAGCGCGCGCGGTGCCTTTTTTCGCGTAAAAGGCGCTCTGTTTAACTCGCTCATAATCGTATGCTGCGTCTTTGAAAAAAAAAACCAAGGACCTATATCGATAGATTTTTTTCTGCTCTTTCCAATTGCGCCATTGTTTTTATTGCGAAACGCGTTCTTCCGGACGAAAACTCGAGTTGAATATTGAAAGCCATTTTTCTCAAAGTATATCATGTTTTTTTTTTTCAAAATAAACTACACCATTGGAAAGTACAACTCTTAAGCTTCAAACCCCTATCTTGGAGAAGTTGGAGAAATAAAGGGTTTAAAAGTAACAACATGAAAAAGACAGCGCCGAGGGTCCGCGCGAGCCCCTCGCGCCCGTGCGTACGGCACGTTTAAGTGCACGCTCTATTCAATTCGCTAATAATCGTGTATCAAGTCTCTGAAAAAAGAACTAAGGACATATATCGATAGATTTTTTCCTGCTCTTTCCAACGGTACTATTAGTTTTATTCCGAAATGCTTCCTTCTAGTTGAAAATTCCATTTGAATGTTTAAACTCTATTTTTTCAATAAAATATCAGTCTTTTCTTCAAAATGAATTATATTCTTCAAAAGTACAAGTCTTAAACCATAAAATATTATATTTTTAAGTTGAAACATGAAAAGTTCAAAAATAGTAAGATCAAAAAGACAGCGGCTGCCCGAACTTTTTACGCTATGCTCAAGGGCGGATTAATACACGCGATGTGCTATTTCGCCCTTTCTTTTTTGTAAATATAAAATTTTTTGTAACTTACAATGCCAATGCGTGGACATAATTTTGTGGATCTAGTTGTAACAGTTAGTATAATATTACAATGATCTTTGTTCATTTATATAACAAAATTTGAAAAACATAATATATTAAACATAAAAATATCCATGAACGCACTGAAAGCAGTGAAACAGAAATTTAAAATAACCTTATAGATTGTTTAATCTGGCATAACAATATTACCTTTCGGAAGCATTTCGGAATAAAAATAATAGCACCATTGGAAAGATCAGGAAAGAATCTATCGATATATGTCCTTAGTTCTTTTTTCAGAGACTTGGTACACGACTATTAGCGAATTGAATAGAGCGTGCACTTAAACGTGCCGTACGCACGGGCGCGAGGGGCTCGCGCGGACCCTCGGCGCTGTCTTTTTCATGTTGTTACTTTTAAACCCTTTATTTCTCCAACTTCTGCAAGATAGGGTTTTGAAGCTTAAGAGTTGTACTTTCCAATGGTGTAGTTTATTTTGAAAAAAACATGATATACTTTGAGAAAAATGGCTTTCAATATTCAACTCGAGTTTTCGTCCGGAAGAACGCGTTTCGCAATAAAAACAATGGCGCAATTGGAAAGAGCAGAAAAAAATCTATCGATATAGGTCCTTGGTTTTTTTTTTCAAAGACGCAGCATACGATTATGAGCGAGTTAAACAGAGCGCCTTTTACGCGAAGAAAGGCACCGCGCGCGCTCGGTGGCCCATTTCTGCTGGACGCTCCCATATTCAATACATTTTGGAATAATCGTTTTAAGGTATTTTCGAATTTTTTTAAATATTAATTTACTTAATTTATAATATCAGGGTCTTTTATTATTGTGAGTCCCCTTGCCTCTCACAAAGTTAACAAAAAATGATTCCGGTTTTACTATTTACATATTTAAAGTCATTGTAATGTAGTTAATGAATTTTTTATAAAAATATTATACACATTTATTATAGTTAGTCCCATTGCTTCTTACAAAGGTAAAGAAATAATTTAAATTTAAAATATAAATATTTGATATTAGATATAATTTAATTAGTTTTGAATTTATTATATCGGGATGACTTATTATTGTGAGTCCCCTTGCCTCTCACTGAGATTATATACATATATTCAATACCGTTTGGAAATTAGCTTTAAGTTATTTACGAATTTTAAAATATTAGGTATTTAATTTATTACATCGGGGGGCTTTATTATTGTGAGTCCCCTTGCCTCTCACAAATATAACGAATGCTTAAATTTTATTTTATATACATATTTTATATCATTTGAATTTAGTTAAAGATGATTTATAATAATATTCTATACAGATATTTAAAACAGTTTTGCAATTTGCTTTAACTTATTTGAATTTTTTAAATATTAATTACTTAATTTATAATATCGGGGTGCTTTATTATTGTGAGTCCCCTTGCCTATCACAAAGTTAACAAAATGATTTCGGTTTTACTATTTACATATTTAATGTTATCGTAATGTAGTTAATGAATTATTTATAAAATTATTATACACATATATTTAGTTTGGAAATGTATTTCTACTTATTTATGAATTTTAAAATTATGGAATTGAGATATTATTTTTGGTGTTTTATTTTATTATAGTTAGTCCCATTGCTTCTTATAAAGGTAAAGAAATAATTTAAATTTAAATTATGAATATTTGATATTATTTATTTTAGTTATTGTATTTCTTCTAAAAATATTATATACATATCTTTACTATATTTAGGCCAGTTGCTTTTATTTATGTTTGAATCGTCTACTTTAAACCATGTATTATTCTGCTTTATCATAGTTGTGTAATGTCCTGAATCAATGTTAGGGCCATGATGATATATTGCGTTAGTGACTTTGTAAATTTTGTTATCTATGTATATATTGGATCTAGTAATATTTTCTATTTTACATTGTGTCAGTTTTGTTATGTTTATTGATTTATCGATATAAAATAACATTAATTGTAAAATAACGATTTTATGTCTTGCAATAATTACTTTTGTTTTGTTTTGTAATTTGACCTGACAATTATTACAATTTATATCTAAATTTTTGTAATTATCTATATTATCATTGATAATTTCCTGTAAATTAAAAATTTTTTGTTTTGGAGGTATGGTTAATGTAATTATAATATTATTGGTCTCTTCTTGTTTAAGTTTTTTACAATTTGGATAGAATATTTCAGTTATATGTTCATGTTCAATAACATTTTTCAATAATTTTGATTTTTTGCAAATATCCATGATAAATTCAGCTGCATCATGTTGTACAGATAATGCATATTCTTTGTTTATAATTTGTCTAAATTCCAATACATCAAAATGATTTGATTTATATAATGAAAATATTTCTTTTAAACAGTTGTTTTCTTGAAAAATAAAAAGGTATTTTCTGAATGTATTACAGTGAAACAATGATTGTATGGTTGCATTAGCATAGCAAGATATATTGTCTTTATTTGGTAATTCAATAATATTTAAAACGTTGGTTATATGGTTATTTATTTTATCAACATTGATAAATTTATTTATATTTTTCTCAATATTATGATTATCAATGTCATTTATAACTGTTTCATTAGTTTTGTTTTTTACATTAACATCATATGAACCAATGGAAATTGTATTAGAGAAATAATTTTCTTCTAAAAATATTATATACATATCTTTACTACATTTTGGCCAGTTGATTTTACTTATGTTTGAATCGTCTACTTTAAACCATGTATGATTGTGCTTTATCATCGTTGTAGAATGTCCTGAATCAATGTTAGGGCCATGATGAAATATTACGTTAGTGACTTTGTAAATTTTGTTATCCATGTATATATTCGATCTAGAAATATTTTCTATTTTACATTGTGTCAGTTTTGTTATGTTTATTGATTTATCGATACAAGATAACATTAATTGTAAAATAACGATTTTATGTCTTGCAATAATTACTTTTGTTTTGTTTTGTAATTTTACTTGACAATTATTACAATTTATATCTAAATTTTTATAATTATCTATATTATCATTGATAATTTCCTGTAAATTAAAAATTTGTTGTTTTGCAGGTATGGTTAATGTAATTATAATATTATTGGTCTTTTCTTGTTTTAGTTTTTTACAATTTGGACAGAATATTTCAGTTATATGTTCATGTTCAATAACACTTTTCAATAATTTTGATTTTTTGCAAATATCCATGATAAATTCAGCTGCATCATGTTGTACCGATAATGCACATTCTTTGTTTATAATTTGTCTAAATCCCAATACATCAAAATGGTTTGATTTGTATAATGAGAATATTTCTTTTAAACAGTCGTTTTCTTGAAAAATAAAAAGGTGTTTTCTGAATGTATTACAGTGAAACAATGATTGTATGGTTGCATTAGCATAGCAAGATACATTGTCTTTGTTTGGTAATCCAATAATATTTAAATCGGTTATGTCGTTATCTATTTTATCAACATTAATGTATTTATTTATATTTTTATTAATATTATGATTATCAATGTCATTTATGAAAGTTTCATTAGTTTTATTTTTTCCATTATCATCAGATAAACCAATGAAAATTGGTTTATGATCTGACAAGTAAGTTTCGTACACTCCAGCTTCAAAATGGTTATTTTCTTTATTTATAAAAATAATATCTATTTGAGTGTTAAAATTTGTAGTCGAAATTTTTGTTGAAAGTGCTCTTTTAAAATTTTGATGAGTTAAATATTTTTCTATAAAGTTATTTTCTAAAAAAGCATCGTAATTGAAATCTCCAATTATAATAAATTTATTGTTGTTGTATTTATTTATTTCAAATGTTTTAAAATGACTTGAAAATGTTTGCTTGTCAACGGCAGGTGATTTGTATCCAGTTAAAATGTACGTGTTATTTATTTTTAATATGACCATATCAAGATGATGTAACATGTTAGTTTTATTATAAGTAACATTTTTAATATCATAATGTATTTCTTTTTTAGCAAAACAAATAATCCCTTTAGAATATTTTACGTTATTGTCAGATCTATATATGATATTATATCCATTGATTTCAAATGTATCTGAATCTTTTGTATACGTGCCAGAAAATATCATAATATCGGCTTGATAATACCAGTGATCATTAATAATGCAATCGAAATTTTTATTTAAAGCTGGAAAATTGCCAATTATATATAAATCTGATAATTGCCTAACTCTACTTAACGCCACGTAAAATAATGACCTAGTTTTAAATTTAGTAAACTTTGTAAAATCTATACAAACTTTATCATAAGTTTGACCTTGACTTTTATGAACTGTTATAGCTTCAGCTGGTATTACTGGTATTTGTTTTCTAACTATTTGATAATTTTCTTTTGTATTTATAATTACGTCTATTGCAGATATTGGAATCAAATTCAAATCTATTTTTAAATTATTCATAATATCTTTATATTTATTTTTAATTTTTGATCCTATTTTAATGTTTTCTCCAAAATTTAACCAAATTATTTTTGGTGTATTATTTTGATTGAATGTAATATGTTTTAAAATACCGCAAGCTCCATTAACCAAGCCGTCTTCAACATCAATATTTGTTGTGATCATATATTTTATTCCAATTTTCAACATTACTTCAGCGCTTAGTCCTCCGCATTCTTGTCTCTTTTTATTTTGAAATGATTGTAAAAGATACTGTTTGGTTTTTTCAGAAACAGAGTCAGGTACAGAATCTATTGATTTTTATTTGTAAGTTATGCCTGGATGATTGTTGTTTTTTTTGCATTATATTCGTCAACAAACTTATTTTCACCAAATAATCTAATAGCTTCTTCAGGAATATTGTTTTCATCAGTTATTCTTGAGTTAAACAATGATATATCATTTTCTGTTATGTTATTTGTAGCTAAATTGTTCAAAGCCTTTATAAAATTTGTGTCGTTTTGTTGACGCATTATTTTAGTTAACTGATAGTAATTAAATTCTTCCCACAAAATATAGTCAGAAAAAATCCTTAGTTCTGATGTATTTGGAGTTGTATATATTGGCCGATCCATTACTGGGGGTAATTAATATAAGTCACCAACTAAAATTACTGATATTCCTCCAAAACTTTTATTAACACCAAATATTTGCCTTAATCTTTTATCTATACGTGTCAACATATTACTTCCAACCATAGAAATTTCATCAATTATTAGTAATTTTACATGAAAGAAATGTTCTCTTATAGTATTAGCAATATCTGATGATAATTCAGGCATTTGTTTATTGAATTGAGTTACAGGTAGAGCAAAAGCTGTATGACAGGTAATACCTCCAATTAAAAATGCAGCTTTTCCGGAAGGTGCACATAGGATAATTTTTGGTTTATCAGCGTTTTCACCAGGAATTCCGTTAAAATAAATAGATAGCAATTGATATATTGTATTGATAACTTTACTTTTACCGACACCTGCTGAGCCACTTAAAAATATTCTCATAGGTAATTAATCAACTTTGAAACAATGTAAAACATGCATTACTATATTTCTTTTCTTTGATCAGTATTTAATTCGTTTATCATTTGAAAAACTTGTTCTTTATTTATTATATTAGGTAAAACAATACGTTGACAAATTTTTTCTTTTTTTGATTTGTCTTTTCCTATTTGTTCTAGAATATCTACATTCTCTAAATTGGTTTGTTTAAAAAAATTATCATTATATTCTTCATTAAACATTTCATTATCTGCATATTTTAAAGCAGTTTCTAAACAATCATCTTTTATCAAAAAATACTGAGATTTGTTTTTTTGTATCGTAGATAAATTGTCATAAAACAATTTCTCACAATCAGCTTTTTCTATCTCTAATTCTTCATTTCTGAATGGTAAAAACAACAAGACATGCTCACGATAATAATTAAATGAATCAGTTTCAATTTTATATCTATAGTAACGTATTACTATTTTCTTATTTCTTTCTTTGATATTCATAATTTCGTTGTTATTATCTATATCTTCATCGTCGGTATCATTATGTAATAATTTCTTTGAAAAATTATTGTTGCCTACGAAATCAGCCAAACATAAATCGTTTAATTGGTTTATTCGTTTTTCATATTTTTCAAAAATATTATTTGCATATATCTTTTGAATCTTTAGATAATAATTTCAATTCTTTAGGTTTTTTTAAAATTCTACTTCTTTGATTAATAGGAACTGTATTAATATATACTACATTTCTGCTTGAGATGCATAATGGCAATGATAAAGTATGATAAACTGCTTTTTGCGAAGTTAAAACATTTCCATTTATAAAAACGTTAGCAATTTTTCTTAATTTTTGTTTCAAGTCTAAGTTACCGTTTTCAATATCATCGGATGCTTCTCTCAATAGTTTTGATAGTCCTGCTTCTATTTTAGTTACATAATTTACCATATAAAAAGCAGCAATATAATCATCTAATACTTTTTGTATATCCATGTTTGATTCTAATAACATTAAAATTTCTAGATTATATGCATTTATAGCAACTTCAAGAGATGATTTTTTTAAAAAAATTTTATTTCTTTTTAATGTACATCTGATAGCATTTATATATTCATATTCTATCATTGATAACGTTTCCAACATATTTTCAAAACTTACATCAGTATTAGAATTAAAATATATATTAATTAAAGTTTTAATTTTGTCAATATGAATATGTTCATTACCAGTAAATTCATTTTCATTTAATGGTTTTAATATCATTGTACTATTCATAACATATAATGGATAATTGAAGCGACAAATTTTGTTATTTTTGCGACCTTTATAACAAGTAGGTTTATGTTTATGTCTTTGAAAGGTCATATAAGGATTTTTCGGATCATATTCACAAGTTATTAATTTATCAATAAACTCGATTAGTTTTTGTTCTGAATTAGGATCATTTTCATCATAAATTGGAGCATTATTACAATATAATAATGTATGTACATGTACAGATCCACGTGCTTGAAATTCAACAAATTCAACACGGTTTGGTCAACACATCTGCCATCTGTTCTTTCGATGTGTCCCATTTTACACATACGAGCTGTCGCTTGACGCATTCTCTTACGTAATACTCTTTTATTTCGGTCATGTGTCGTAATTTGTTTCCGCTACCAGTCTTAACATTCGATTCAGCCGAACGATTATCACACCACAGTATAATTGGTGTAAACTCTCTGGATAGCACACCTTTCAAAGTGTTATGAATAGAAACCAATTCTTGGCTGCAGTCGCTCATCGATACATATTCGGCTTGACATGTGGATAACGCAACATATCGCTGTTTGCGTGTTCTCCAAGCGATAGCATCTCCAAAGAGTTTAACTATATAGCCACTAGTTGTCAGGGAACCCTTACAGTCGCCAAAACTCGCATCTGAGTAACCCTCAAAAATGTCACTTTTACCTAAATAATTCAAACCTACAGTTTGAGTACCCTTAAGGTATCTGAACACTCGCTTCACGTCTTGCCAGTCGCTGTCCGTAGGATTGATTTGATGTCTGCTTAACACGTTAACCGCATAAGCTATATCTGGTCTGCATGTATTTGCTAGGTACAACAGTGTACCTATAGCTTCACGATAAGGTATATTTTCTCTGTTTTCAGTCGTTATCAGAGTGTTAATATTTTCAGTCTCTTCTCGCTCTTTTCGCTCTCGATTTGCAACCTGATTCGTAATCATGGGTGTTCGTTGTGGATGCATGTCCTGAAAGCCAAATTTATTTATCATTTTTATTATATACTTTTCTTGGTTGATTGTCAATACTTTCGCTTTTCTGTCTGTGTTAATTTCCAAACCAAGAAAAGATTTAGGTTCTCCTATTTCGGTCATCTCAAAACTTTCATTCAGATTCTGTTTCATTTCTCGCATTTTCTCACTGTCGTTACACGCCTATAGTATGTCATCGACATACAGAATCAGAACCAGAAATTTGTTACCTTTACTCCAGGTAAACAAACAAGGCTCGTTATAGTCTGGTTTCAATCCAAATTTCGTCACAATTTCAGTTAATTTTTCGTTCCAGCATTTTGGACTCACTTTCAATCCGTACAAGGCCTTTTCCAGTTTGCATACTTTCTGTCGTTTAATTTCTGTCGCACATTCAATTCCATCAGGAATTTCCATGTAAACTGGAAGTTTAAGTAGCCGTTCAAAAATGCTGTTTTAACATCCATTTGACAGAGTTCAAGATCGCATTTGTTCGCTATCGCGAACGTCATACGTATCAGAGGCAAACGAGAGACATGCGCATACGTTTCCTGCAAATCATACTCATTTTTGTCCTTAAAGCCTCGAATGACCAAGCGAGCTTTATATCTCTGACTTTCATCAGATTCAATCTTTTTCTTCAACACCCATCTCGAATCGATGATGTTTTGTCGTTTGCCGTCGCTGGGTACTTCTTCTCTGTCGACTAATTTCCATACCTTGTTTTTATACATTGAATCAATTTCTTCTTTAATCGCTTCGGTCCATTTTAATTTGTCTGTCGCTTTCATGGCTTCTTGATAATTTACAGGATCACCATTTAGTTCGGCCAACAGGGCATGAGTCGTTTCGTCACTTGATTCTGTCTCTTCAGGTACGCTTTCTCTTAACTTACGCGGGCGACCACGACTTCTCTTAGTCTCTCCCTCCGTTTCGGTTGCCTCTGTTTCAAACTCAATAAACCAAATGTTTGTATTAATATCAGAGTTTACAGTCTCCCAGTCGCTTGTCTCTGTCTTTTTGTATTTGTTTCCAAACACAAGTTTTTCATTGAAATTGACATCACGACTCTCGTAGATTTTTCCTTCTTCTGGTTTGAGTAGTAGATAACCAGTCTCCTTGTATCCTACTAGCACAATTCTTCGTCCAATAAATCTAAATTTAGGACCGATCTTTCGCTGTATTTTCATGTACGCAATACATCCAAAACGCTTAAGTTGTGTCATATCTACTTTGTGATTTGGTTTGAAGACTTGTATTGGTGATTCCATATTATTTGATGCATGTGGTGTTCTGTTGTATGCATATACTGCCGCACTCAATGCCAGATGCCACATGTTTTTCGGAAGTCCAGAATCATACATTAATGCTCGCACTTTCCTCTGGATCGTTTGGTTGAATCTTTCAGAAACACCATTATGTTGTGGCGTATCAGGACACGCTAACTGTAGTTCAGCATTCAGTCGCTTTAAAACTTTAGTTGTATATCCACCTGTGAATTCCGTTCCCTGATCGCTTCGCAGATAACAAACTTTCGCATCTTTTCCTAATAAATTTCGGGCCTCTTTACAAAAGATTCAAAACAGTATCCTGTCTCGTCTTTTGATTTCATCGAATAAGCCATAGCCAAACGAGAGAAGTCATCTACAAAGACAGAAATATACTTGTATCGTTTTGGGTAAGTAGCAGGGCTTATCATACCCATGACGTCAGCATGTACGATCTGCAAAGGTTCTGTCGCTCTCTGTCGCACTGTCTTAAATGGTAGCGTATTTATCTTAAAGATCATACATACTTCGCAATTTCGAATTGTATCATCAAAAACTGCATTCTTCAAGTCTTTGATTTCTGGAAATTTCTTTTGTAACTCCTTTAAATATCCAATCGATGCATGTCCCATTCGCACATGCCAGAGCATTGCGAGATTATTAACTTGTGATTTGTTCGACTTTTCTTCTAATTCAACGTCGCACGTTGGTTTTTCATTTTCAGTCGCTTTATTTATGTCGCTTAATTTTCTGTCGCGTATGGTATTTTCAAAGTCCGAACAAATCGTTTCGTCCGATTTTCTGCTTTTATTTTCAATTTCTTTTTCCTTTTCGCACGCTTCCACTGTTTCAGTCGCTTTTCGTTTTGTCATATTTCTCGTAATTACATAGGCTATTATCCTGTTTTTATTTAAGTTACAGTCAACATTCGCTTTATTAATTTCGAATTCTATAATCCAATACGGTTTCTTGTAAATACCCGAAAGAAAACATTCTTGCGATATGGGGTCATATATATCAATTTGTTTATTATCAAGATAAACGCACAATCCTAAGTCGGTAAATTTTCGCAGTGACAGCAGGTTTTCTGACAGATTTCCGGCATAAATCACATTTACAAGTTTCAATAATTTATTATCATTTGCATGTACTTCGACTGTACCGACTCCCTCCGATTTTAAGTTCGCATTTTCATTATTGTTTGCACATTTTATTTCATCTTTCGCTTCTCTATAACTTTTGAAAATCAATCTCGAATTAGTTAAATGTTCGGTCGCTCCGGTATCTATTAAAAATCGAGATAATAAAATATTGCTATTTTCGAACTGATCTATAACGTGTGTATCGGTTACAAAGTGGGACTTTACATTTTGTGAGCTTGAAAGCGAATACTTACAATTTTCACCATCAGTCGCTGTGTCTTTTTCTTTTACACTTTCGGATTTTCCGCCGCCTCGTCGCTGACCTCTCCAGTTCCGTCATTTTCCTCGCGTGTTTTGTTTATCTTATCTCAACCTTTTCGGATCGCTCTGATAATCTATACTATCGCTCTTACGCTTATTCCCTCTATAGTAACCTCGGCCACCTATACTTCCGCGATTATACGGTTTATATCGTATATTACCGTACCTTGAACTGTCGCCTTGTTGCTCCCTCTGTCGCTGCAGTCGTTGGGGGCAGTTAGCGGCGATATGGTCACAGAACTTTTTACATTCGAAGCACAGCTTCAGTCCAGTACCAGCTCTAGGGCAGTCATTGGCCATGTGCACAAACCCGTCGCATTTAAAACACCTGACCTTCTCCATGCCACTAAAGTGCGCAGACTTCACATCCATCGCTACTGTCGCTGTCTGCTTCTTGATACTTTCCACCTGCATAATATACAATTTTAGACTGTCGTATGTTAATTGTTTACCAGCCATGCTTTTTGTCATGAAATCGATATTCATTATTTGCGGCACAGCGCTTATGACGGCACTATAAAAGGCGTCCTTTTTCTCGATTTCAGGCAAATCATCGACTTCAGTAAGATTGTTGTAGGATCTAACCACGTCCTCAAATCTGTCAATAAAAACACTCGCTTTTTCTTTAGATGGGTTATATTGTAAGCTATAAAGCTGTCTACGCAATGTCATAGATGTTACGTTTGTTTCATTTATTTTTATTTCTTTAATTCGTTTGAGCAATTCTATCGGCTCCTGAATCTCTACTACTTTCGCATGATATATTTGATCTATCCGGTTTATGATTATGTCCCGAACTCTGAACTTATGTTTTTCTTTTACAGTTTGATCTAAATCAACGGTCGCATTTAAGCTTGGATCAATCACGTACAGTAAATCCTGCGTTCTTAATTCTGATTTCAAAAAATCCATACAATGTTCGTATTTTGTTTTAACTGTCAATTTATACTCCCGTCGCAAGTTTGAATCTTTAGTATGAAATTCAAATCGGATTGTGTTTCTTAATTCTCGCGATACATCAGTCGAAATTCTGTCACTTTTACTTGTATCTAGATTTAATTTTTTAATTTCCTTCTGTACCAAAAGTGAGATATTATTCGGGCTAATTTTATCAGATTCAGGAACTATCGCGGTAGAATTATGAGAATCTTTTCTTTCAAATATATCTGTCGATTTATTATTAGATTTTCCTACCTGAGCTTCAGTCGCTTTCAAACGCTGTTCCACCTGTTTCAACCGTTCATCCTTCGCTTTGCAGTCGCTGACCAGTTCGCTTATCTTAACGTTAAGTTCAACCATCTGTGTTGAAATATTTTACTAGCTAGATTTTCTTTGTTAAATTTCGATATCATATTTTTATTCACATATATTTTGCGATTTAAATTCTGTACGTCTTTTATACTTGGTTTACCTCTCAAAATGTCATCCTTTTCTTCAGTCGCTTCTACTCCGTCGCCTTGTGTCGGTCGCTGTTCACTGCTGTCGCTCTCAGTCGCTCCAGCTATCTGCTGTTCATCGCCTTCCGTCGCTCTCGGTACCGAGCTCGCCTCTTTGATTTCAGTCGCATCTCCGTCGCTTTCACTCGCCGCTATTTGATCGCTCCTTTGAGAGGATGCCTTTTGTTTGCAATAGGGCATTAGAAGTTCAGATCCCTCCAACTTGGCCTTCTCTATTGCATCTCGCAAGATGCGCTGCTCATCCGATGTCACAAACGCCATAGCTGTAAAAAATCTCTTAATAAACAAACTGTGCCGAACACAAGCACTACGAGTTTATATAAGATTTCAGAAAAGGAACCAAGCTATTAGGTTAATCGAATCTCTATGCCATTTCAATATTAAAATCTTTTAGTAAACAAACTGTGTCGAACACAAACACTACGAGTTTACACAAGATTTCAAATTGACAACAAAATTTCAATATAATTAAGTGTACATTCGCTATTATACTGATACGCAAATTTTCAAATTTTTCAAATTTTCATTGCAAAAATCTTTCTTCAGACGTACCAAGTTCATGAGTTTTTCCGCTCTCATGTTTAAAAACGACTCGGTTTTCTTCCAAACAGACGCTCATTTTTCCGTCCCTATACAATTGCCGGAACTCAAAAATTTCTTCCTGCGTCCTTAGAAACAACTCGAGATTTGTTTCATCTATATATAGAATAATTTTTAGTTAATTATATGCATATATTAATTTTATTAATCTGAAATTATTTTACTTAAACGCATTCGGCCGCTGTGCAATTTTCTAAGTATTTCCTGTTCGCTTTCTGTCTTATTTCGTCGTATAGCTATACCAAAAACAATTTCTCTAATCGCGAAGTTGCCGCGCGCCTTTCCCCGAAACAGTATATTCGCGCCACCTCCCCCCTGTCGCTCGTCTCACTCGCATATTCTCTTCGCGCAGCTTTTTCCATAGCTGCCTCCTACTTTATTCGGTAGCACGACGCGCCTTCTCTCCTTCCCCTCTCGCGGTTTGCATGCGGGAGCTCTGTCGCTATTTCCCCTCGCGTGCTTTTGATGGGGGAGACCGACGGACGCCGCTCTCCCTTCCAGCGCACGCACACAATACATGAGGCGCCGCTGTCTCTCTCTCTCTCCCTCCGACGCCGGCGCACATGGATGTGTCGCACACCGTCATCATGGCAGCTCGGGATTCACTCGCTCTCTTTCTCTCTCTCTTTCTATCTCGCATGCACAAGTCGCGCAAGTCGGACGGTGCCATTATGCCCGCTCGCGCTCTCTCTCTCTTTCACAGCGCGCGTGCACAAAGATGCTGCCGGCGCGCCGCCATCTTTGCTCGTTGGGGGGTCCACGTGCGCGCTGAGACCTGTTGCGCGGGTCAGCACGCCGCAACACCGGGACGCGCCCGCCCCACGCGCTTCGAAAGAAATTGGACGAATTACTTTTCGCGTTTCACTACCGCACTTATTTATTTGCACAGTCGCACCAAACACGCCGCGAACAAATTTCAGACACCGGTATTTCGCACTTCTCTTTCCTCGTCGCATCAAATCCATTCGAATATTTAACAGTCGCGCACTGACTCTATTCGGAATTTTCACAATCTCACTTACCTCGTTGAGTTGAATCAGTCGCCTCTTCCTCTGTCGCCGTCCTCTCTGTCGCATTTCTCTCTGTCGCAACCTTCTCCGTCGCCGTCTTCTCCTCCTGGTCCTTCATGCCGCCTGGGCCCATAACCTGACGAAGATTATGTGGATAATGGAAGCCGGGTTGAAAGTGCAGGAGAATCAAAAACCACACACACACAGTATATATACGAAAGTACTAAAGCTTTATTTAGAATCTATTAAATTCAAATACAGAAACACTCGTAGGTGTTGTCTATTGCACGCTCGAGAGAGCACTGACTGCCGCCGACGCAACGGCGGCGCTCGCCGTAAAACAAAAACTGTCGAACTGGTGAGGAGGGGAGAGGCGCGGGGAACAGTCGACACGCAGGGCGCAGCTTGAGCTCGCCCGTATTCTCAACAATATCTTACACAAGTTACTGGATCGTTCTTGATTAATTTAGTTTTTGTATCCATATCAAGATTAAGAACTTCTTCAGTACTAATTGGCTTTTTGTACTGAAGCTTATATAAGATTTTTAATAAATCAAAATTTTTTATTTCTGAGGCAGAAAGCGACATAAACAATGTTGGTATACCTAGTTGTCTAATAACAGAAAAAAGTTCTTTTTTTTGCTTTGCCAATAATATGGGGAGGATCTAACTTGTTTCAAAAACATGAAATCGTCGTCTTGTTTGAAAATGTCATGTAATTTGTTTTGATTTAACACATGTTCTGCAGATAGATTTTCATTGTTTTTAATTTTTCGCAAGCATGTATTCATATTTGAAAAAACTGATTTTTCTATTTTTTGTTTTGCCATGAATAATAATCTAGTTGGTTCGCAAGATCTTCTATCACGTCGTCTGATTTCAGATAATGTACGTTCAGTGTAAGTTAATTTTTTTTCTTTATCTAATATATGGCCTCCAAAAATTTTAGGAAAACATAATTCATCAATATTTTCAACTTTATGCCATGGTACAGGTTGGTTGTCTTGTCCTGGAGCTATTGTTATAACTACTAAAGTAATTTCTTTATTTCTATCTAAAATTAAAACTTCGTCATTTACTTCGAAATCATCTTCTATATCATTTTCGTTATTGTCTGTAGTTACATTTTGTATTTCATTTGATATAGTATTTATATTATTACAGTTGTTATTACAGTTGTTGTTATTAGATTTGTCCAAGTCATCAACAATAAAATTTACATCATTTACTTTTATATGATGTTTTTTATATAACGGTGTATTTATAAGATATTTTAAGGCTTCAAATATTTTAGAAGGTTTCATTGTTTCATACATATAATGAGTTTTATGATCTAAATGTCTTTTTAATTTGATTTGTATAACTGACATTTCGTCAAAGTTTCTAGGCAAAACACTGATCATATCGTTAATTTCAGTATGTATGTTAACAACACTGCCTTTTAAAGACAATTGAGAGTTTAATGCGTATGGTTGTAAAGCTCTAATTTGCATGAATGGAATATAAGGTGAAACCATTCTTTCTTCTATTGATGATAAATTTTTAACAACATCAGGTATTTCTGGGAAACGTAAATTGTCATTTGATGATAATTTTGCTATATGACCTTTTAAAATGTATTTTAAACATGTTTTACATAGATAACTTGATTTACAATTCATAATTTGTGAAAAAAATTCATCTTTGTTAATAATGAGAGAATCGATTTTGTCTTTTATTTTATTTTTATTGAATAAATTTACCGATCTAGAAAAAAAGATATTATCACAACATATACTGTTGATGTCAGGACCTTTTTTCTATCAATTATAAATATTGATATAAGTTTGTTAGAATTTATATTTATTCCAGCATTTAATTCACTATTAATTTTATTTGAATAATTTTCTCGATATCTGTATAATTCATCCAATCTGAGTTTCTTTTTCTTTCCAACTTCTTTAATCTTATTGAAATATATATATATTCATCATTTTGTCGTAAAAGTTTAATCCTTTTTTTATTTTCTAATCTCTCTTTTTCTACATATGACGTGTCGGTACGTTTCATGCTTTTATATTCATGATTGTTTAAATATTCATTTTTAAGATAATCTGGGTTTAATCTTAGTATTTTATTTCTTGTAATATTTAATTGATTTTCACGAGATGTGTAAGCGTCGTTTGACCTCATCTCTCGGTTTTTATCAATGTTCATTTTATTTTCCCGAGATCTGTAAATCTCGTTTGACCTTAACTTTCGGTTTCTATTAATGTTCATTTGATTTTCAAGAGATGTGTAAGATTCTTGTGACCTTAACTTTCGGTTTCTATTAATGTTCATTTGATTTTCGAGAAATGTGTAAGATTCTTGTGATCTTAATTCTTTGTTTCTATCAATGTTCTTTTGATTTTCGAGAAATGTGTAAGAATCGTTTGACCTTAATTCTTGGTTTCTAGCAATGTTCATTTGATTTTCGAGAGATCTGTAATCGTCGTCTGACCTCAACTTTATATTTCTATCAATGTTCTTTTGATTTTCACGGGATGTATAAGCGTTGTCTGATCTTAATTTTTGGTTTTTAACAATGTTTTAGTGATTTTCTTTGTTTTTAAATGTATAATTTGATCTTTTTTTTTTAATCCGTTTTTTATTAAGTTCGTTTTCTCTTAATTTATATTTTTCATTTGTTCGTAATAATTTTAAAGATGAAGCATTTCTTAATTTTTCATTTTCTGAATAATTTTTATTAGTCCTTTTATTTTTAATGAATATTTTTAATTTATTACGAATTTTGATTGTTTTTTTTTATTTTTACGAGAGTTTTTCGTGTTAATTTTTTTTTTTTGTCAAATGTTTGTTTTCTTATATTTGGGCATATTTATTATATACTATGTTATCTATATTATTAATATTTGAAACGATATTTTATCTTTAAGAGAGATAAGGGTGAGAAAAAAAGTGAGAAAGGAATTGAAATATTAAAATATTATAAAATATGTGATATGGAGTATTTATAAATCTGATATAAATAAATAAAATAATATAATTATTTAAAAGAAAAAAAAAGTTGGTAGTGTTAAGTTTCAAATAGGATGAGTATATAAATAAATAAAATAAGGTAATTATTTAAAAGAAAAAAAAAAAAAATAAAATCATAGAAAATAGTTTTTTGAATTATTTTAATATAACTTATTTTGTATTTTCAGATGATGAGTGGACCATTTGATTCAAATAACTAAATCGGACGACGTTTCAGATGAATACCTGTTTAAAAAAAATATTTGTTAATTGTTATTATACGATCATTCATTTATGTAGATAGGGTTAATGAAGTTTGATATATTTTAATATTTTTAATCATTATTGAAAAATAAATTGATGTAAATGTAAGATATAATGTAATCTTAAATAAAATAATGACTATTTTTCTTATTTTATTATGAGATGAAACTTTATTAGCATGAAAAAGATATTAACTAAAACTGTATAACTGTGAAATCAAGCTGTAATAGTATAAAGAGTTTCCATGCAATAGTTGAAAAGAGGAGCTCTTCGTGAAATATCTCAAAAAGTAATCGTTCGATCTTGATGAAAATTAGCACACATATTATTTTTATCACATAAAAATTCGTCTAAAAAATTACAATTTTAAAAGAAGGTTAACAAAATTTTAACCTCAAATATCTCTGAAATTTATTAACCAATTATTTTGCCACAAGAACTCGAACGAGAACTATCAAAAATATACCTCTATAATGAATTGCTATTAAATCTATTTTAATAATAATGAATAAAGCGATTAAATCGATTTTACTCTCATAATAGTTGGACATACAAAATTCATTTTTTTAATTTTTCATTTTTTTAACAAAAACTGACCAACAGAATAAATTCAAATTTTTACATATTATAGCTATTTATATTTTCCATTATTATGATTTTTATCAACAAAATTGATAGTTTAGTTTAAGAGTTATAATCTTTTAAAAAAAAAAGTTTTTGTTAATAACAAAATAATCGTGATAGCTAGAGAACTTTCTTTTTTTTAAGAAAATATAGGTATTTTAATTCTATTTCAAATGCTATACATCTGATTCAAATATCTTGATCATATCTTTAAAAAATATGATTGAAATTTCGAACGTTCATAGTGAACGAAAGATTTTTCCATTTTCAGATTTAGCCAAATTTGACTAGTTAATACATTTAAAAAATGATAATAACTGTATCTAATCACTTCTCACTCTTACAGTTACCACTTAAACCACCCTCAGACGAATTCTAACCAAAATTACAAACTTTAAATTAAAATTTCGTTCACCATGAACGTTCGGAATTTCAAACACATATTAAGAAGAAGTAAAAAATAATTTTGAGAAAATCGAAAATACAAAATAAAACAAGAATTCATCTGACCAATCAAAAAATTGATTTTTGATCAGCAATCACTATAAAAAAATGAAAAAGAAAATGAGACTTGTCCGTTTAAAATCGACCGAGTAGAGGCTAAGATCTAGGCGTATACATACAATCATGAACACACACACACACACGCACATATACACACACATACATACACACACACATACATACACACACACATACATACACACACACATACACACTCACACTCATAACATCTCTTCGAGATAGGAAGATCTTACGCGCAGAGACAAGATAAGACGTTCCTACGCACCGAGTGGAGATAGGACGTTATTGCTCATCCAGTGCGAAAGAGTTCAACATGGTAAGAACACTTCGATCGAGTTCGAACAGTTGCACAACTGTTCAAAATAATAAACTTAATTTTATTTTTAATAACTAAAAATTATTTTTGCCAAACTATGCTAAAATTTTATAAAGTGTCCGAAAGTGTGCAAAAATATACATAATTATATCGGAAATAAAATTATTATATTATATTTATTTGCAGTAGATGAAAATTATTTATGCCAAACTGTGTAAAAGTGTGACACACTATACAAAACGGTGCAAAAATGTGTAAAAGTGTGCCACAATATTAAAAAAAAATGTGCTGATCTGTGATAAATCTGTGCAAAATGTATGAAACCTACCTACTTAGGCAAAGTTTGGCACAGTTTTACTTAGTTAAGCACACTTATGCACGATTAAGCATGAAAATTATTTCCAATAAGAATAATAAAACATTTCTGAACTTAATTAGTTATTTATTGATATATGGTCGAGGCACCAAGGACAAATAAAGTTTCTTAAGCTTTCTTGATGCATTGGAGAGTTGCATTCTAATGCTTGTGATACATTCAGCCCAACACCTCGAAAAAATGTTTCAAAACATGTTCTGCAGTCCCGCCAAACTCTGAGGGGAACTGAGCATAACTCACAATATCCATAAATTGTGTTACCAGAATGTGCTCTACCCATTTCAAGGTTGAGACGCTCTACGTAAGTACGATCCTGATCATCATCCTCATGAGGTGGGCCATACGTGAGATGCAAGAAAATCGCATAGGCCCCCTCAGGCTCTGATGGAGCATCGTGGTCCGGAACGTACTTCGGCTGGAACAAATCATTTTCTTCACGTAAAAGCTGCCGATCGAGGTGCCGTTGGTATAATGGCTCAGCAATAAGGAAAACCGCTTCTTGAAACCCGACGTGATTGGCGAGGATATTAATTACTATGTCAGCCGGCTCGCGCCCACGGGTATGATACCCAGGGATACGAACCTTATGCTGGACACAATCACGTCGAGCAGTGGCTAAACCGTAAGTCGATCCAAAGGATCGACGCAGCATTGATTTTGGATTATGCCAATCCAAAGGATTAGGGAACGACGATTGCCTTCCCGATCGTCGATGAATCGTAAAACGACGTGGAAAACGGTTGGGCATCATAAGTATAAGGTAGCGAAGGACCACCTAAGCAATTGCCACGATAAACATCGCACAGAGAAGAGTTGGGAAGAAATTCATATTAACTGTAAAATCAAAATTATTTATAGAATGCATTATAATGAAAAAAAATATTAAAATTAAATTTTAAATTTTAAAATAAATTTTGATAAAAGTCATGAACTGTGTCGGGATACGATACAAAATGTGTACGTTAAGTTGGGACAGGGTTAGTCAAAAAACTACTTTGATGGAGAAATAAAAAAAAGCAACAAAAAAATTTGAAAATCAAATTGATGATTTAAAAATGATTGTAAATGAATTGAAAACGATGACAATTAATTGACAATTAGCTTACTCACTAATTATGTTTCTAGAGAGATTTAACGAAAAATAAATTTAAATATTACAAAGCTTACTCTATAAGAAAGGATCATAAAAAGCAGAACACAAAATTTGAACATTGTTAAGATTAAAATTAAAAAGGATAGGATATGTTATAAATTTGGAAAAACGAACATTGCCGCCAAAACGAAGTAATTATCTTTCAGAAGTTACAGGAAGGTACATCAGAAAGCGCGAAAACGTTCAGCAAAAAATATATGAAATGCAGCTGAATCTATACAGCATAAGAGAAAAAAGTAAAATTGAAATATTAATGTGAATTTAAAAGAAAAATATTAAATATTAACATTATCTAAATTGGAACATGTTCCTTTTGAAAAAACCGCTGCTAACTGCTTTAGCAGAATGCTTTCTCAAAGAGAATTGATAAAGTACATCAAATCATTTTTTTTTAATGTATATTTTAATATAAATTTCATGTTTTTTGTATATTTTATTTTCCATAAATACATTATTTAAAATTTTTTAGAAAATTATATTTAAAATAGTTATATAGTAATTATGAAATTGCAAATTAAAATGTTTAAGATATTATCACATGTTCAAATGAGTTTTTTGTCCTTTCAGACTGCTTGCAATTCAACTTTGATAGGTTGTTTGTATGTGTAATGAAACACGTGTACTGTGAGCGGCGCACCGCTTGTACTGTCGTGTCCCCCCACTCGATTTTTGGGTATAAATAATCCCCCGCGATGTCACCTATCCGCAGTCCTTCTTTGATAGCTCTGTTGGCTACCATCCGGGGAAAACTAGTAGCTTGATAACGGGTCAATGTACCACGTTCCTGTCAGTTTTTAATTTTTCCAACATGGTTTCGTTTTTTATTTAGTAAGTTCATTTCATAATTCGTGCGGTTCATGATTATTTGAAATTCACATTCAGCCTTCTAATCATAATTTTTTCGATTTAATTACAGTGCAAATATGACGTGCGTTAGAAAGAAAATGTCGAGAGAGCTACGTGTTCAATCTTTTTATATTGACGAGCAACTACATTGCTATGAAATTGGGCGTATGTGTTAGTTAATTTAATTAATTAGGTAAGACTTGTGCTGTGTATTGTTTGTTATTATCGTGGCGAAATTAGATCATACGAATTAAGTTACATCGTTGTTTTCTAGTCTCTGGAAAAGGGAATCCTACAATGATTCCGAAACGTCGACTGATAGTAAATTAATAAAATACTTAATTGCTCAAAAGGATCCACGTGTTTCATTACACATACAAACAACCTATCAAAATTATCACATGTTATTTATTGAATTTATATATATTAATTGCATTTAAAATCTAGATAAATTATAATTAGAAATCATTCATTTTCTACAGTATAAATTTTCTTGAAATGAAAAAAAAAATAAATTTTAAACATATATATATTGTTACGAGTGTTACGAGTGGTAGTTTCCAGAAAGAAAGCGCGTGCGGCCATGAACTCGAAAACCACGCGCCAACGATTAATGCAGAAGCTCGAAGAACGAAGACACATAGCCCAACACAAACTCAGGGTCAGCAATATACAGAGCGTTGATAGAGGACGTCGAATGTCGAAGGCGCATGACATCAACCAATGCGAGTCAGCACAACAGCGAATCCGCGTGGCACTGAATCACCGGCACGAGATCTCGACATGAAATTAGGAGGAAGAAACGAACGGCAGATGAAGCAATGATCCCCCACTTATAAACCCCGAGGCAGAGACATAAAACCGGAAGGAAACGCACCCGGGATAGTTAGAGAGAGGATGGAAGCGAGGTACGAGGAACGAGGACAAGCGGACAACGAATTCACGAGAGGACGTCGATCGGTTGCATAGCGAACGCGTGTTAGGTTATCTCTCTCGCGCGTATAAGTATTTTAATAAATAACGCAAGTATACTTTAACTTTAGTTGTATTTCACTGCATCGTTTCGAGTCTCGGCTTGGAACGACACGAACACCTCAGAACCCTTCGTACATGCATGAACCGAGATAGACTCACAAATAACAGGAGTGAGCTCTCGCAACTTTTTTATAATAAAAGGTGACGGACCCTGGGATCGAACCAACGCCACCGACTCGCGAGACAGAAACCCTATCATCCTAGACAAGGCCGCCACCGCTTGGCTTTCTGCTAATCAGCGTCATATTGTAATTGGACGCCTTGCTTATTTCGTTATTCTATATTCGTACGTGTATCCACACGTAACAATATATATTTTTTTATATTTTTTAAATTCTCAATTGTAAGTCAAAAATTGTCATTAAGTAGTTTTGAAATGTATAATTTAGAAGAAAATAAAATGTAATCGTACGATCTTGATGAAAATTCACATACATAATATCTATATCACATACAAAATTGTCTAAAAATCTGGAACTGATTCATCGAACCGTTTTCGATAAATTACGATTAAAAAAAAAAAGTTTAAAAAATTTTAACCTCAAATTTCTCTGAAATTTATTGACCAATTATTTTTCCAAAAGAACTCGACCGAGAATTATGCAAACTCTACCTACAGAATGAATTTTGAAGAAATTACGACAATTTTCCAACCGAAATCGTTGGACATACAAAACTTATTTTTTTTATTTTTCAGGTTTTACCTTTTTGTTAATAACCAAAGAATCATGAGCTAGAAAATTTTTTTTAGAAAATATGGGTATTTTAATTCTCTTTTAAATACTACCTATCCCACTCAGATACATACAGCCGTTTTCAAGAAATTACGATTCGAAAAAAAGGTTACAAAAATTTTAACCTCAAAAATCTCTGAAATTTATGAACCAATCATCTATCCCAAATAAAGGTGCAGGTGGCTACCAAAAATCTACTTCTAGAAGGAATTTTGAAGTAATTAACACAATTTTATTCCAGTGCATTGTCGCCACAGAAAACAAGTTTTTTTATTATTTAATTTTGTTCTCAAAAACTAACCAACAGAATGGATTCAAGTTTTTAGAGATTATAGCTATTTATATTCTCCATTATCATGATTTTTCTCAAAAAAATTAACCATTTACTTTTGAAGTTATAAGCTTAAAGAAAACAACACATTTTTATTAATAACAAAAGTACCGTGATAGCTAGAGAAATTTTTTTTTTTTAAATATAAGTTTTTTTATGTTCTTTTGAACGCAGCTATTATACATTAGAAATTTAAAGTGTTTGTCAAAAGTTTGAAAAAGTACTATGTGTAACAAGAGAACAATTGATTTTTTCAGACTCAGATGATGATTTTGAGCACGAGTGTATCACTCATGCTCAATCATCATCCATGCTAGAGAAAATTAATTTTCATAAATAGTTGCATAATGTACTATTACACTACTATAACCTCAAAATCATAACTTTAATATGATTATTCAGCTGTAGTGGTATAAAATAATGTATAACACTGGTGCGTAAGGTGATTTTTACCTTATACACCTATAATAAGGTAATTAATCACCTTCTATACCTATAATAATTTACTATTTTATAAAAAAAGTTGATATTATTTTCACACCACCTTGCGGTAAATATCATGCTGCGTTTTTTTTATACAGTAAAATAAATTTTTATTTTTAAATGAATCGCTTTTGAACAAGTAAAATTTACTTAATTTAAATAAATTTTAATTGTTTCAAAATGAATTATATTAAGAATAGAAATTTTTTTTTGCAGTGCAGTGGTATCCCCAGTAGGCCTAATCCACTGGGCTATAAAATAAATACTATAATAATTTTGATAATAACAAAATAATGTAATTTGAATTATATTAATCGTATTTAAGTATTACTTATCTTTTTAAAAATAGCCTTCCAAATGTATATCTTCTTCAAATCAAATTTTCAGTTAAATTTATCAAATATCAATAATTTTCTTATTTTGGGTGTACTAATCATCAAATAGATGTTATTTGAAATACTAAATATTATTTTAGTGTTATTAATTTTTTGAACAAATTTTAAATTTTATAAATCTTTTACCTACTTATGTTTTTTTCATTAATTCAATTTTCTTTTTTTTTGATTGGTTTTCACATAGATCCTCAAACTTTATGTTATTAAAAATTTCTTCAAGTATATCAGACATTTCGACTTTCAAAGTAGCTTCAATTAATGATGACTCGTTGAAATCTTCATAAATGTAATTATTTAAAAAATCGTATAATCTATATTATTAAAGAAAAATTTGTAGAAAAATTGATGAAGTTAAATATTTAAATATATAAAATTAATTAATCTAACCGTTTGTACTCATCATTATTTTCTTCTTTTTTAATAATGGTTTCCTCAATCGAATTTAATGCCTTTACGTAATTTCCTTTTGTTATTCGTAAATTGTAAAAACAGAATATTTCATTTTCTTTAATATTTATATTATTAGAATCACCCCAAAGAGTCAGGTTTATCTATGATAGTACAATGAATTTAACATAGTAATAAAAAATGATGTGCAATTAAATTATTAAAAGTATTAAAAATAATATGTGTGTGTGTGTGTTTTTTTTTTTTTTTTTTGGGCCTAAGGTAGGGAAATCTTCATAGACACCCACTCTGGCTCGGCATGCCTCCTTCGCACCGTGCGCCTGCGGACTAAAACCCTCCTTGTCTTCCCGAGGCCCTCGACATCTAGCACCCACCGGAACTCCTTTACAGTATTACTTCAGTGGGGCCTGTCCTTATCCCAAAGGATCCCTCTTCGAACGCTGTGTTGCTTAGCCTATCAATCTTGTGGTCTCTTCAGTCTCCTCTTTCTCTCTCCTTCTCTTCTTTGGTCCTTATTGGTTTCCTAATGAAGGTAGCTATAAGGTCCCATTTCTCTTGCGTCGTCAACATGGCGCTACCAGGTTATCTTTCGATATCCGAGCTAATCCTAGTTCTGCCGCGAGGTTGCTTCTGTCGCGTTCGTGTGCAGGGCACACAAACAAGGTGTGCTCCGCGTCGTCCTGCTCTTCACCGCAGAAACGGCAATTACTGTTGGGCCTATGCCCTCTTTTGGCTCGGTAAACTCCGAAACAGTCATGGTTGCTGAGCGCCTGCGTCAGTCGATAATCCACAACGCCATGTTCGCGTAGTACCCACTCCTTGATCCTTGGTATGAGGGTGTGCGTCCATCGTCCGTCCTTCCACGAGTCCCATTCCTCCTGCCATCTCTTGAAGAGGGTTTCTCTTGCTTTGATCCGTATTAGCTTCTTCTTTTCTTCGGTCAGCTGGCCTTCTCTCCTTCGGTCTTCTTCTTGCTCGAACCATACCTCTTTCCTCTCGAGGGCTATTAGTCTTATTGGGGGAACAGCTGAAAGGACGTTAGCTGCATCCCTTGATAGTGTCCGCCATGCGCTGGTTATACGGAGGTTCATCTTGCGCTGCACTGACCCCATGTGCCTGTCCACGTCTGCTGATAGAGCTCGTCCAGCCCATGTTGATGCTCCGTACAGTTGGATCGACTCTACAACTGTCGACAGTAGCTTCCTGCGTGCTGGCCATGGTCCTCCTATGTTGGGCATTAGTCGAGAAAGTGATGCGCACGCTATTGATGCCTTCGTTGCTGCCTCTTTGATATGGTGCTTGAATGACCATTTCTTATCTAGCCACACCCCCAGATACTTGATCTCGCTCTTGAGCCGAATTTCTTCGCAATTGATTTCGAACTGCGGAGGGTCGAATTTCCTTCGGCGCGTTACCAATAATGCTTCGCACTTGTGCACTGCCAGCCTCAAGTGTCTACTGCTCAGCCAACTAGCAATAATTTCCAGCGCCTCATTGGCTATTAGTTCCACTTCCCATGTTTCTTTTGCTACAACTAAAAGGGCTAGATCGTCTGCGAATCCGACTAAGTATGCTCCTTCTGGCAGTTTGAGTCTAAGCAGCCCGTCGTACATACAGATCCAGAGAAAGGATCCTTTGATCGATCCTTGCGGTACCCCTGCTGTCAGGTCGATTTCTATCCTACCATCCTTGGTGATTATCACTAGTTTCCTCCCGGTGAGGTAGCTGTTTAGTATCCTGAGTAGATATTGGGGCATCTTTTTCTCTTTATTTAGAGATTCATAGATACGCTCCCAGCTGGCAGAGTTGAACGCGTTTTTAACGTCCAGCGCTATGATTGCGCAGTATCCTCCTCGGCCGGGCAGTTCATATAACGCCTCTGAGACTCTTTCGTGCACTTTCTGTAGGGCGTGGTGAGTAGACAGCTCTTTGCGAAACCCGAACTGATTTGGCGAGATTCCCTCGTTATCCTCTCTCTCAATCTCGTTTTCCATCCTATTGAGAATTAGCCTCTCGAAGAGTTTGCCCGTCGAGTCTATCATTCCCAGCGGTCTATACGAGGAGGGGTCAGCCGTCGCGCCCGCCTTGCCCTTGGGTATCAAGACCAGCTTCTGTCTCTTCCACCTAGCAGGAAACGTTCCTTCGGCTAGGCATTTGTTGAAGACGCTCAATATCAGCTGCGGATTCTTTTGCGTCACCAGACGCAGTACCTCATTGGGGATGCCGTCCAGTCCTGGGCTTTTCCCAGGAGTAAGTCTACTCGCCGCTGCCTTCAGTTCCTGCATGGTGAAGGGTTCTCCTGCTGGGCTGATCGCTTCATTCGGGAAACTAATTCGCGGTTCTCCTGCTGGAAATAGTACCTCTGCTATCTTCCGCAGGCTCAGCTCATCGCTCGGCGCGCTTGTCCCTGACGCCTTGCGCAGTTTGCCCATCACTATATTGTAAAGAAGCCCCCAAGGGTCTCGATTTATCAACTCGATGAGATCCTTCCAGCTCTTGTCCTTGCTTAGCTTCACTGCTATCCGCAGGGTTCTTCTGGCTTGTTTATAAGCCTCTAGTGCCTCTGCCGTGTTTGGTCCGTTCGCTTTCCTTGCTCGCTGGTGGATTCGGCGCCGCTTATTGCACTCTTTCCTTAGCTCAGCCAACTCCTCGTTCCACCAGTATGTTGATTTCCTGTGGTAGGTTGGCGGTCTACGTGGCATCGACGCATTGTACGCGTCCGTTAATGTTTGCACAGCAATCTCTGTTATTTCTTCTGCTGTTAGCCCCTCCAGGTCGGCTGCAGTTACTCTGCCGATTGCCTGTAGGAAGACTTCTCGATCCATTTTGTTGAGACACCATCCCTCTCTCACTTTGTGCTGCTTCCGTTGTTTCCCTGCGATGTTTACCGAAATATATCGATGATCGCTGAGCGTCTCCTCTTCTAGCACTTCCCACGATGTGATGCCCTTCATCGCCACGGGTGATGCGAATGTCAGGTCCAACACCGACCTGGAGTCGCCTCTCTCAAAGGTATGTACTCCTGGTGTATTCACCGCCGTCAGATTGAGTGCCGCCATCATTTCTTCGAGAAGATTTCCTCTATGGTCTTGAGGCCCTTCCGTCCACGTTCTTGCTTTGGCGTTAAAGTCGCCTGCTACTATAATTGGTCCCTTCCACTTACTAACCTCCTGTGATAGCGCGACTAAGTCCTGCTCCACTGCCGCGCCTGGGGCATTTGGAGAGAAGTAACAACTGTATATGGCCAGCTGTCCAACAGCTATGCCTACGAAGCCATTCCCTGACGTCAATTTTCTTGCATCGAGATTCTCGTGCTTCCATATGTAGATTGCAGCATTCCCTTTCTTATCTGGGAACCACCTTGCGTCTTGTAGATCTCGATTTTGCTCCGAGATCAGAATGATGCCAGCTTCTCTGTCCCTCGCGGTCTGGATGGCAAGATCTTGTGCTGCCCTGGACCGGTTCAGGTTGATCTGCACGATACTTGCATTGGGGATGTTAGCCATTTTTCCGGTCTTTATCCTCTAGCTCCCTCCTAGCTTCTCGTAGAGCCTCGCAGGAGGCAACCCCTGTCCTGTGATCGTGGGATCGATTTGCCGCTGCACATGGCAAGCATTTTTGTTGTCCCTGACAGTCTGCCGCTATATGGTCCGGCTCTCCGCACCGGAAGCACAGTCTTCCTGGGATATCCTTGGAACATTTTGTGGCCATATGCCCATACTCCAGGCACTTGAAGCATCGAGGAACCAGTTTCTTCTCGCGTGCTCTGGCATAGATCCATCCGACTCTGACTTTTCTTACTTTAAGTATCCTCTCCGTTGCTAAGTCCCTTGGCGCCGAGACTATCGCAATTTGCGTTCCCCTTGGTCCTTTTCGGAGAGATACTACCTCCACTTGGTCTGGAGTGGCTGTCTCGAGAGCCGCAACCAGTGCGGTCTTCAGCTCCTCTTTGGTTGTATCGTTATCCAGTTCTCTGAGCTCCATCTTGATCGTTGGTACAAGGGGCCGCACTGTCAGTTGATTGCCCACCGCCGTACGGATGGCTTCACTCACTTCTTCTAGGTTTGTGTCCTTCTGCAATTCGATGAGCAAGTTTCCGTCTCTTGTCTCTCGCATGTGACTAACCTTCGATCCAACTTCTGTCAGGCTTGCTTTTTGTTTTACGGTTTTGAGCATCTCTGAGTACTTAAGATTTTCTTAAGATCTTTGCTCCCTTTAATAAGGACCGCCTGTGCCTTGGGCCTTGGCAACCTCCATTTCGGTATTGTCCTTTTTTGTGATGCCTCTCTCCGTGCTTCCGGTTTCACCGGGTTGCTTTCTCTTCTCTTCGTCGTTCTTCTTGACCGTTTATCCACTGTTGTCCAGTCTGCCGTGGTGGTGGTAACCGCCTTCTTTGTAGCCTCTCCTCTGAGTGCAGTTTGAGTCTCCTCTCGCTGCCCGGCTTCGCTTGTTCTTGCCGCAAGTCCCGGGGACGTCTGGGTCACTTTGCCCTCTGTTCCTGGGCGCGGAAACTGCCGCACGTTATCATCGGCCCTACAGAGTACCCTATATGATGCCCTTATGCCTTTTGCGAGCTCCTTAATGTGTTTGTGGACATTGTTCCTGTCCTTAACGAACTCGACTAGCTCGTCTATTTTGTCCCCAAGTCGGTCTAGCTGATCTTTCCGCTGTGCTACGCGTATCGACCGTTCACTGTCTTCTGCGTGATCTTCCTCCATCCTCTCGACACGCTCGTCCTCTCCATCGCTCGTCTTCTGAGATGCAGTAGGGGCCAAGCGATTATCCCCTTCTGCACCAGCCTGATTGGCCACATCGTGCTTTTGGCTCCCCCCAAAATCCGTGGAGCCTGCACCGACCACCGGGGCTTTCACCCGATCGGAATCGGTGGTGGGATTTTCGTCATTGTTGAGGATACCTACTTGGGGTAATATATTTTTCAGCACACTATCCATATTTGGTTTATTATTCGGGGTGCCTTCCCCTAGCTAGTTTTGGTCCGCCCCAGGTATTTTATTTCCCTGGTACCCTTCATATCTGACGAGCATTCCCCTATCCGCCACCTGGGGAGGCGCCTGATGCGAGGCTAGCAACTCGACACAGGGTGTGTGTGTGTCGGTGTGTGTGTGTGTGTGTGTGTGTGTGTGTGTGTGTGTGTGTGTGTGCGTGTGTGTGTGTGTGTGAAAATAAACTTAAAATATTATATAAATCAAAATTTCGATTTAGAAGGCTATAACTAAAGTTCTTTACAAAGAACGTGAATGAAACAAAAAAGAAAATGTTCATTTTTCAACGGAGAAATAAAAAGCGTATAACTTAATGGTTAAGGCAAACTTATAATAAGGTTGCCTCATAAAATTTTAAAAGTTTCTGGGATATGCTCATATATAATCAAATAAAAAATTTATTTTTTATATTTACTTCAAAATTTTACAATATTTTTATTTACCTGATGATTTTGGTCATCTTTTAATACACATTCTTTTTTAGAGATGACACTGTTTCCTTTTTTTGTTTGTATATTTACAGTATCATGAGTTTCATCAACTATAGCAACAATGTCTAATTTTTTATTTAATATAATTATTTGTTAATATTAATATTCAAATTAAATATTAAAATTGAGCTTACTGATAATGTTGTTTTCAATTAAATTTGGTACATCTTTTATTGACGTGAAATTTTTTTTTATATTAAAATCAAAATTTATTTCTCCAATAAATTTTTTGATTGTACTATTTCTATTGAAAACCATTTGATAACTGTTATTAACTGTATTGTACTTTTCATTTGAAAAACCAACTGTAAATTTGTTAAAATAATAAACTTCGTTTATCTATAAAAAAAATATTATATTTGAATATAATATGATTACATAAATACCAATATTTTAATATTTCTCATTATTTAACTTATTACTAAATAGTAAAATTACAACGCGATTCGCGCGTTAGTGTTTTGAGGTTATGAATAATATTTTTCGTTAAATTTTATTCATTAGTATAATCTAATTTATGATTGAAATAAATTGTAGTAATTTGTCGATTTAGCAAAAGAATATACAATGTTATAATATAGTTGAAAACGGTATCAATTAGGAAGACTATTAGAGAACGTATCAAATCAATAATCATTTTTTTGTTTTAATTAATTTTGCTAATTTTAAATATAAAATTAAAATTATGACAAAAGTAAAGAAAATGGAAAAATTTTAAAGCTTCAGAATTGGTACAGTTCATAAACATATTGTGAGATGGTAACATCTTTTACTAATCCGACAAATTAAAAAAGAGATGTAGGAATTTATAACTTTCTTGAAATCACATTCATTTTATAATATATTACAGACATTATTTAAAATAATAATAACTTACTTTTATGACGTTGTAAAATCGATTACAATCGAGATTGTATCCTATACATTTTATAATTCCGGTATCATCCAACAAATTAATAAAAAACAAACATCCATTATTGAATTCCTTTTTATTAGATTTGAATATAACTTTGGCTAAAATTAATTTACTGTAAAGTAAATAACAATTACTTATTTCATTGAAAATTTATATTTATGTTTTAGAAAATTAAAATATAATAACTCACGATTTTTGATTGTATGGATTTAATGATTGTATTTTAGATAAATTTTCCATTTTTCTGAAAATAATTTTGATAATTAAATAAATGTTTATTTTATTACGATTGGATACTCATTGCTCGAAAAAAATTGTATTTAAAATCCAAGATATAATTGATATTTTTATAAGGAAATTGTTATATAAGACAACAGATGCCAATCAATGGGCAATTAGATTCCTTAAACTAATTTATCGATTCCTTGTATTAAATTTAAAATATTAAAAAAAAATTGATAAAAATCATGATAATGCAGAATATAAATAGTTTTAATCTACAAAAATTTGAATTTATTAATATCAAATTGCAAACAAAAGTATTGTTAAACGTATTTCGCGGAATTTGATTGGCCAACATGTGTAGAAAATTTAATGTGTAGATGAAGCGCACTGTAAATTAACCTCAATAAAAAACAAAAGCGAGTAAACAAGATACACGCGTCATTTACATTTTCTAGTATATATAAAGCCGTTCCATAGAACGCGTAAAAAATAATATACAGACTCAGCATTTCCACCATAATTCAAAAAATTAAAGCAATTATTTCTCTAATTATCATGTAACAAAAAAAATATGAAAAACAAAAATTTTGAATATTAAATATATCGAAAAGTAATCGTACAAGTTTGATAAACATTCACATACATAATATATCTACATGACATACGAAATTGTCTATAAATCTGGATCTGATTCGTAGAACCATTCTCAAGAAATTACGATTTGAAAAAGAAGATAAAAAAATTTTAACATCAAATATCTTTGAAATTTATGGACCAATAATTAATCACAAAAAAAGAGACAGAAAGTTATCAAAAATCTACCTATAGAAGCAATTTCGAAGCGATTGAGACAATTTTATTCCCGTAAAATGTCGTCACAGAAAAATGTTTTTTTAATTTTTTAATTTTTTTTAAAAAAAGTAAACAAAAGAATAGATTAAAATTTTCGTAGATTATAGCTATTTATATTATCCATTATCATGATTTTTCTCAAAATAATTTACTATTTACTTTTGGAAAATGTAAAAGAAAAAACACGTTTTTATTATTAACGAAAGAACCGTGATAGATAGAGAATTTTTGATATATGACATTTCAAACAATATTGTGCCGGATAAAAAAAAGAAAAATTCAAAATCGTTTTTTGGTTATAAAAAAAAAATTGATAAAATAAAAAATTAGGTTATGATCTCTCTATTCTCCTCCGAAACCAAGAGAATAAGCTTTGTCCGATATAAATAGGTAGATCGCTTCAAAAGTTATCACATGTATACACACACATACACATACGACACGAAAGTTGTGCTTCATCCTAGATGAAGATTTGTAATATTTTTATCATAAAAACAACGGATTTTAGTAACAAAAGTATTAAAACATGTTTTTGAACATTTTTTGTTTCAAAAATTGTTTTCACAGTTACAAAGCCTTTTCTTTGAAAAAGCAACAAAATAATGAAAAATATGCGTATACTGAATGATACGAGTATATTGATAGTAGAGGTCTACATAATAAGAGAAAGAGAAATACAGGGCAGTCTACTTTAAATTGAAAAGGATAACAATAACAGTATATGGTAATACCCCCTATAGGTGTGTATGAACATATTTATGTGCTTTACATTTATTTCAATGAAGAGCACACCATTAGATTCAGGAACACTAATATAGTGTCTTACCCTATATGAAGCTTTGTCATGAATTTATAAATCTCATAAAAATAACAATAGAATCATCCAAAAGAAATATAAGTATAGTATTTACATATATGAAAAGATTGTCAAACGTGTTTTTCCATAAAAATAATGAGAATTTATTTAATTAAATAAAAATCGTAATGCCGGTAAGTAGGAATCTTCAGTGATTTACTTTTCAAACGAATATGACTAACAAAAATGCTAATAGAATAACACAAAAAATTTTATGAATATAGAGTTTACGTGTACAACGCAATTGACAACCATCTTTTTACAAATAAACGTTTTCATCTTGATTTATATATTGAAATTAGAATTTCAAATAACCTTAAAAAATCGTATCTGGATGATCATATATCTACATTGAAATTAAATATAATTAATAAAATTTAATTATAAAATATATATTTGATGAAGAAATCTACCACAAATATGACATCTTTTATTTGTTCCTTCATGCTCGTCATTGTGGCAGTCGCCAATTATTTTCTTGTCATTTTTATAAATTATTGACTATCGGAAATAATAAATAAATTCATTAATTTTTTTTATTCATATTAATTCTATTGGAAATGGAAAATGTATATAAATGTAAATAAGTATAAATGTTCATCAAATTTTGAAGTAACCTATTGCAAAATTTTGTTAAAATATAAACGGAATTTTTTGAACAACTATATGATAAACATGTTTTCTCATAAAACTCAATATTAAATGCTAGAAACAGAAAATATTTAAAACTTTTTTCTCAATTTACGTAGGTAAAAAAAAAATTTAATTGAGTTACTTTTATAGTAAAATCTACCTATCCTTTAATTTTGAGTTAATTCTTAACGAAAAATTAAGGTCTGCATTACTACCTTAAATAGATAGATAAAAGAATTTTTATGAAATAATTATGTAAATTCTTACATATCCATTTTTTTTAACAAATTTTAAGTCGTTATTCTCTTCTTCTATTATATTGCGTTCCATATTATTATAAATATCAGGATAATCGTTACTAAGAAATTTAAATGAATTAAGACAATTAGTGGTAATCTTTTATATTATTTTTCTGTAGTGATTATCTTTATTTTAAAAGAACCTATCTTAATTTTTAATAAATTATAGAAACAAGTTATATTTAAGATATTATATAGGCTGATAAAAAATAAAATCGGTCTGTGTCTCGCTTTGCTAGTGTAAAAAGTCACACCAGCTAAATAATCGACTTACGCACTAGTTTCGAATGGAATTTTACATCACGAGCGCAGAAAAATCATATCAAAGTTGTAATTTTGAGATTAGAGTGGTATAAAAACCGATTATTCAAATCTAATATAAGAAACGTTATTTACTAAACCATTTTTTTTTTTCAAAGTAAAGTTATTCAGCATCGGTTACAAGTTATAATGGACTCTCAATATGGCTATTAATATGAGCATCATAAGGCAGGAGAACTTTAAGAAAATAGCAACTTTGACAAAACTCAACAGGTGAATTACAATGGGCAATCTTAAGTGAAGGACTTCCTGATACGCGCATATTGACAGCTTCATCTTCCAGATTATAAATGGAACGTGATCTAGTCTGTAATTATTTTACTGTGGGAGAGCGCCGCGAAGCCGTTGCTCGCCGCTCGCCACATTCTGATTCTCTCGAGAGATTTTGTTTAGAGCGGAGTACTCATCATACCTTTATTGTATTGAATCTAAATTCTATTTCAGATTGTATTCAGAGTGCTTATAATAAAGATTAGTTTTGTGTACTTGTTAGTGTTTTTATTGTACGAGCCACCATCAAACTTCCACAACAATCCAACAGGTTATCGGCCCAGCTCACGCTTTTGTTGAAGGTGGACGTGCTCCAGGAAGAGGTCAGAGTTCCAGAGAACTTCCGAAAAGTCTTTTTTAACAGAGAGGTTTTGAGGGGCCAGTTTACGAGTTCCAGAGTCAGTATAACAGTTTTTTAAGAGTGTGCCAGAGAAAAACACCGCGTCGGTCATAAAAGATAGTTCGCGAGTGATACTGCTTACCGTCAACGGAAGTGTTATCAGTTAAAAAATTCAGGAATCAGAGGCTACTCACGAACGTAAAAAAAATGTTCAGAGAAAGAAAAGTGCGCGACGATAGAAACATAAAAATCTGATTGCATGCATATAGAGAGAATTCAAGAGTGAAATTACCTGCCGGTGATAAGTTTTCTAACGTGTGTACGATCACCCCCACCCATTAGTAACGATGAAATCAACGTGCGACTAATCGGTTTGGGAGGGAGCACATGAGTACAGGATGCATTAGGGCAAAAGGATCGGAATATTAATTTGCTGTGTGATTAATATTCATGTGTGTATAAATAGAGTAAAGAGTAAATGTTTGGCAGGCTCAGAGCAAATTCAGAGAAATGGACGGAGACAAGGTAATCACCGAAGTAACAACAGAGAAAAAGGGTGAAACAACAACTAAAAGGAAAGATTCAGAGTCAAGTGATCAGAGTTCAGAGAAATCATCAGGTAAACTGAAACCAACTAATTCAAATATGTTTTTAACACTCACATACAAAAATAAAATTATCTATAAAATAAATAACAGAGAAAAGAGCAGATTATATTTTACATATAATTCAGAGATCAGAATATGGATCCATGATACGTATATGTTTACAAAAGAATGCAAACATATGCGCCCTTTTTTAAGACCAAACATTTTTCATTTTTTTCTCCTGCCCTCTCTTCAATAATAAAATAAAATTCTAGAGACAAAATCAGAGAATGTTAAAGAGGTCGACTTGGAACTGGCCTGCACTTTCTCACCGGTGCCATAAGTAATAACACCGATGCAATGAAAAAAATGAAAAAACAGCAGGAGAAGACATCAGAGCTGCTAGCAAGCCTAGCTGACAATCTCCAAAAGGAGGAAGAAGAACAGTTGCGGGTCAGCATGACTTGCTTGACCGAGACGAAAACTCTTCCAGAGCAATTAAAGGAGATAAATAATTCAGAGAACACAAATCAAATAAATATAACAATGGCAAAATTAAAAAAAAAGTAGAATCAAGCCATCGTAAAATTCACATGAAAAGGAATTTTACCTTAAATAACAAAAATGATCTAAATGTATGGTTAGATCAGTTGCACTCAGAGCTATCAGAGTATGAATTTATAGAGTATATAAAGAATCAAAATAAATTCAGAGATGACATGACGCATATAATCGTGAGACAAAAACTGTACAAACTTAAACAGAGTAATAAAGAGAAATTAATAGAATTTTGTTATCGGTTTAATGATATAATTAAAGAGTATGACACCTGTAATACGAAAATACCATTATCAGAAGAAAAACTAAGAGCCGCCTTTTATAATACAGTGTGTGACACTATCATTCGGACAAAAGCCATTCGGGCTCAGAGATGACGAAAGAAGATATGATTAATTGCTCATTACAGGTGAAAGCACAGACTCAAACAGATCTGGAGGTCAAAATTAACCAGAGTCAACAAAGACATCAGAGTCACCAAAGCCGTCAAGCAGCGAGAGCGATAAGGGTACCATAGATTGGTTCAACAAATGCCACAGATGCAACAAATTTGCCGGACACTGGGCTTCAGAGTTTCCCTTACAAGGAAGGTACCCCAAGTGTAAGTCGCCGATTTGGACGATATTGCAATATATTGTAGTACATTAAAAAATAAGAGACACGTATTTTTTTTACGTGCTGATAGACACTTTAAGGGGGTGAAATGTACCCCTAAAGTTCACCCTCAAAAACAGTTTTTTTCAAATATTTCAAAAACAAATAAAGCTAGCTTAATGAAACCGACGCCAAAGGTTGTAGAATAAAAAAGCCTTCAAAATAGCATTACTTTCAATTTTAAGGGTAGCAACCCCTATTTTTTTTTTTCAAGAAAACTAAGCATTTTTCATCAATTTTCAGCTATAAAAATTACAATAAATTATATATCGCCTCAAAACTGATTCCATTTAAAAGAAAATTAAAAAATAAAGTTGACCTGTCTCGTGGTTTTGGCCAAAATTATTTTTTAGGGGGTAACTACCCCTTATTTATATTTTGTTCATTGTTTCAGAAATAAATAAAGATACCTTAATAAAACCAACGCTAAAAATTTTAAAATAGGAAAGGCTTCAAAACAGCATTACTTTCAATTTTAAGGGTAGCAACCCGTATTTTTTTTTTCAAGAAAACTAAGCTTTTTTCATCAATTTTCAGCTATAAAAATTACAATAAATTATATATCGCCTCAAAACTGATTCCATTTAAAAGAAAATTAAAAAAATAAAGTTGACCTGTCCCGTGGTTTTAACCAAAATTATTTTTTAGGGGGTAACTAACTACCTTAATAAAACTAACGCTACAAATCTTAAAATTAAAAAGGCCACAAATCTGTATTACTTTCAATTTTAAGGGTAGGAACCCCTATTTTTCTGTTTTTAAGGAAATTAAGAGACTTTATTGACTTCAATGGTGAAACTTATCGATTTTTATCGACTTCTACTAACTTTTTCTAGCAGGGAGGGTAAATGTGTTTATTATTTTTTTCTGAAAAAATTGCGTAAATAATCAAAATTTAGTGAGATTAATTTTTTTTCAAAAAAATAATAATTAAAGTTACGTGTTGCAGAAAAATACAAAATGAAATGATAACTAATGTAAATATGGTTTTTGTTTTAACAACACAAGTTTTATTATTACTATTACTACAAAAAATTTAAAGTATTCTCAAAAAAGTAATTGTTTGTCGAATAGCTCGAGGCATTATGGATTGTAAGTTGTACAATAATGATATTCTTCAAAAAAGTGTTTTAAGCATAAAGATTTTTTACACCACGAACATCTAACAATTGCAACATTATTACAACCATTGATCTCACAATGCGTTGCACAGGAATCTCCGAAACTGAAACTTACGGGGTCATCGAAATCTCCTGGTCGATTCACAAGATACCCACTTTTATACCACGAATATTTAAATAGATTATCATATCGTGGAGATGAAAATTGGTTATGAACCAAAGACTGTAATTTAATTATATTATTTCTCAAATGTAAATTTAAGTCTTCGTCTATGAGCAAAACATGGTCTGAAAAATGTTTAACATAGTTCTTCCATGTGCGGAATCCATATACATCTAACGGCTGTATGTTTCCAGTCGTTCCTGTAGGTATCATTTTGAGATGTAGTGTTTTATCGTGTGGCGTAACTTCCTGTACAATCGTTGGACAATGACCACTCCACGAATCAATTAGCAGCATGCTTCTAGGTCCAACTTGAGGAAAATTTACCTCTGTTAACCACGCCTTAAAGAGTTCTACAAATTTTGATTTTATTTAAATGTGTCTTCCGAAATAATTAACGTTTTATTTTTAGAAATTAATAGAACGTGATTTTACCTGAATTAAGTTTTCCAGATGTCGAGGACGTAATATATACGTTTGTAGGCACAAACAAATTTTGTGAGACAATTGGTCCAAATTCTCCGCTTCGTTCCTTTAATACTAAAAATAATGGTGATAGTAACTTTCCTGTGGCTGAAATTGTCGGTTGTACAGTATAGCTATGAGTTGTTGATGTGACCGACTGTAGAAGGCACTGTAATTTCTTTTCTTCTTCAAAAGCAAGAGATCGACCAGAATACATTTCCAACTGAAAACCAGACTTGTCTGAATTATATGTATTGTCAGCGCCTATTTGATTAATCAATTGTTTGACTTCTGTTACGAATTCTACTTCTTTTTTATGCAAATCATTTCTATTTTCTATACTTTTTTTTTGTGATAAATTTATTAATTTTTCGAGAAACAATTCTATGGGTGTTTTTAAATTTTGAAAGCCAATGTTTTGAAGCTGTAAATCTTACGTCCTCATTTCCGATTAATTTTCGTGCTTGTAGAGCCCATCGTCTTAAATCGTTGTCATGAATTATTAATCCAGCTTCATTAGCAGCTTTAAAATTTTCTAGTGTGAAATCGTAAATTCTTGCAATCTTTTCTCGTTAAGTTCCACCTTGATTGATTTGGTGAGCCCAGCGATGTAACTGTGTTTCAGAACTGACTTTCCTGAATCTATTTTGAACTGTTTTAAGCGATAAATTCTTTTTTGTTTTTCCACTTCTCCAATATTCTACAGCCCTTTTTTTGTATTCAAAACTCAATGGTTCTTCATGTCCCGTACATTGATCCGTAGGTAATTCAGGATAGTAAGGAAGTGTGTAAATCAACATCTTCCACAATATGTGCATCTGTTTCTTTATATTCTTCTTGAAAATCCAACGATTTTTCCATTATAACATCTATGCTATTAAACGATTCTATTAAATCTAACAGTATCATTTGGAAATGGTCTTTTATTTCTATTTCTTTAATATTATAAGGGCTATCTTCAATATCAAGTGTTTGGAAATAGGCAAGCAGCAAATTAATAACATTCAGAGGATTAATTTTCATTTTGAGTGCTAAAATAATCAAACATTTATAAGAATAATTGCATACAGAAATAGTATCTTTACAACACACATATATAGAATGCTGAAAATAAAAACATTTTTTTAATTTGTATTCGTCACCCCTCTAAACATTACATTACTATGTTGCGAGAACATAGCTATTTCTCAATGAGGAAGCTTTGTACGTTGTACGTTGTACGCTTTTACTGATGTACGCCATCATGCGACCAATGTCTTTTTACCGGGAAATATTTGGTTAAATATTAAAAAAATACCATATTTTCACAAGATAACCCTGGTAGAAAATTAATCATAAGTTGGACAGAATATGGCTAAGCCATATGCTGGTTAAGCATATTCTGGCCAACTTATGGTTAATTTTCTACCAGGGAATAATGTTGCATTTAAAAAGGCGACACATACAAGTAAAACAAATATTTATACTTTGGGCCATCCTGTTAAGAATCTATTAAGAATATCGTATCTGTATATTTCTTTACTAAAGCGCTTGATTAAAATGAAAAGGTAATCTCGAGTTTTTTTTTTAATTTGTAAACAGTAATCGATAAGGTGTATTGCACAATGCCTGTTAATTTAGATTTATTAAAATTAAGATTTTGTTATTTAAAATTATTATTTGTATGTAAAATTTATTATTTGTAAAACATCTAATAGTAAAGGAATCGTATACAATTTTGGCTAAAAATTGAATCAGGAGTCTATAATTTTGTTAATAACAGAAAGTAAACAATACAGTATACACAATAAAGTATATTTTGATACATTTTTTAATTTTCGTAAAAATATTAAAAATCCTTTATGCACTTAAAAATCAGGATTTTTTAAATCTTTATAATTAAAGAAAAATCAATTTAAACTATTTGTGCTCTATAACGTCAAATGTATCTCCAAAAAATGTACGAAATTGCATACTTTCTAATATGTTCATTAAAAATAACGCAAAATATCATTTTGAAAAGCTGTTATAATTTTATTAAAGCCTATAGACACATACGAAATTCTTACAATTAATGCATTAGATCTGATATATAAATAGACATTTAGAAAAAATGAATTGATGCAATATTACAGCCACAATATTGTAGAAATAACCACTTTCACAAAACAACACTGCACGACTGGAACTCTACCGATTTATAAATACAATGTTTGCCAGTAATATATGAAACTACGAGTTAAATCACCAATCTATAAATATCCGCCTCATAATAACATAAAAATAACATATTATTTTCTCATTCACAATCAGCGATTACTCTTATTTACTGCATAAAAATCACTTACATCCACGTTCACACACGCACACACACACATTAATTTTTTTTTAATGCTTTATTTATCACGTATCAAAACGGTACGATTGCCTTTGACGAAGTATTTATAATAATACGTAGAATATAATAAAGGGAAGTAAGAACATAATGAACTTCCGGGGATGATTTGCACCCCTTTAAAATGTATTATTCACAGGTAAAAAATATAAATATTTTTCTTTATCCCTCGGTCGAAAGTGCGTGTTTCCCACATCAATTTCGCAGCAGAAAACAACCTTTTTTTGCCCTGTTAGGGAGTCACTCACGTCCCCTGGCGGCGAAGCTGATAATGTAGGCCGTAGTGCAGAAAACTTATAGGCCGCCGCAGCAGAAGCAGATTCAATTTTTGCCGATACCGATCTTAACTAACCTATATACGATAACTTTTGTATTGAGCTTTTTTGGATTCCTACATTTTTACTGAAATAAAATGACATCAAGACTAGATTTATCTAATGATGACTATAGTACCGACGAGGAAGAAGTCATTAGAGATTTTGAGGCAGAAGCACAGATAATAGATAAAGAAACTCTTCCAAAGAAATCTGCTGATCGGTACAAGTTGGTGTATGAGGCATTTCAGAAATGGAAAGTAGAGAATAAAGTTAGTACTTCAACCAATGAAAGTATTTTGATTATTTATTTTCAAAATTTGAAAAAAAAATTAAAACCCACAACTCTCTGGAGCGTATGGTCTATGCTGAAAAAAACTTTGAATGCAAAAAATTGTATCGATATCAATAAATATTTAAATTTGAAAAGTTTCTTGAAAAATAATGCTAAAGGATACAAGCCAACAAAGTTATTTATTCTTGATTGGAGTCAAATTACAAAGTTCATGAATGATGCACTAGATCTCATATATTTAGCTTTTAAGGTTCGTACTCGTATTTCTTTAGATTATTTATATGTTACGTATAACAATTACTTGTATTTTCAAACTTATAACCTTGTTTCAAGTGCTTCTTGTATTTAGAATCTGTGGTGCTTGTAGATGCGATGAGCTTACCAATTTAAAATTGCAAGATGTAAAAGATACAGGGAATAGCTTCATAGTATCACTAAATGATACTAAAAATGATATGCCTCGCACATTTTTTATTGGACCTTTATTCTATGATAAAGTCAAGCATTATATTTCATTGAGACCACCTAATGCACCATTCGACAGATTTTTTGCTCAGTATTTAAATGGAAAATGTGTATGTCAAGTAATCGGAAGAAACAAAATAGGTGAAGCACCTAAGAAAATAGCAACATATTTAGGTTTAGAAAATGTAAATAGATACACTGGACATTGCTTCCGCAGAACAGCAACTACACTTCTTGCTAATTCTGGGGCCAATATGACTATGATAAAGCAATTTGGAGGTTGGAAATCTGATAATGTAGCACAAGGGTATATTGAAAATTCTATGTTGAATAGAAAAAATATTTTTGAAGCTGTTACTGCTGCATCTAATGTTCAAGTCCACAACCGACCATCAACTAGTAAGGAAAGTTTATTAGAGTTCACTTCATCAACCGATGCGAACAAAGAAAATGAAAAGGTTGTGAATTGGGAAGATTTTTCTGATGATTTTGAAATGGATTATCTTGTACCGCCCACTATGCATCAATCAAATGTCTCAGATGCTAAGCAAGAAACATCAGCTCCATGTGCATCAAAAGTACTCTGTCCAATTGAAAACCAATCAGCACCAGTCTTCTGCACTGCGAAAGGATCAAAAGTAGAAATCCCAAGCGAAAAGACTGTAACACTCATTACGGAACAATCCAATGTACGCAAACATTTCCTCTCAAAGTCTCCAATTCTGCTTCCGCTCCATAACAAAAATACTAATACTTTTCAACCAGCAACAAAGAAAAATAAAACTAATGTAGAAAATTCATCAAGATCAGAAAATGAAAATAATGTTTTAGTGGATGTTCCAATTTCTAGCAGAGAAACTCCAATAAAATATGAAAACTGTACTTTCAATAACACTACTATTACAAACAACTTTTATTATTATAATAGAAATTAAAATATAAATAAAGATTGATAAAAAATAAATAGATAAAATTTAATTTGTATTTCTTTTAAATAATCCAATTATTAATTAAGTATAAATTCTTATTTAAAATCAAATTTTCTTTTTTAAGCCATTTAAAAAACCATTTTAAATTCAAAATGGTTTTTTATCTAAAAATCATGAAAATATGCTTGTGGATATTTTTTCGACGGCCGCCCCGACCACATGAGCACTCACTCTGCTCGTGCGTGTCAATGTCGGCGGCCGTCGAACAATCATCCACACGCCTGTGCGCTCTGCAGGTTAGGTATGGTCGGGGTTTTCTGCATTGTGCTGTTCGGCTGGAAGAACAGCTGACTACAGATGGCCGTCTGCAGTGCAAGTTAAGATGAAAAATTTATTATTGATTCCAGGCATTTTACGTATCTTGGCAACGCACTTTCGACCAGGGATAAAGAAAAAATGTATACGCGACATGGGCAGAAAATAGAAGACGCTGCACTACGTGTACATGAGGCCCTCGGCTGCGCCTCGGGCTCATGTACACGCAGTGCAGAAATCTTCTATTTTCTGCCCTCGTCGCTAAATATACTATTTCGTTTTTTGGTTCACTATAAACACATAAAAGTTTAAATAAACATGTTACTTTTCTTGTGGAATTCAAGTCAAAATTAGTTTTTCGAAAAAGCTTTACAATAATCCGTTTAAACAAGTAGTTTAACCAAACTAATTTTGCAAAATTAATGATAAATTAGTATTTCGTATTGCCCGAAAGCGCTAAAATTACATAGCGTTTGTCTGTGTTATTGGTCAAAATTTTATGGTCAATCTTTTCAATGGAATGGTTTTTAAAGAGATATATTTATTGTAATTTTTATAGCTGAAAATTGATAAAAAACTTAATTTCCTTTAAAAAAATAGGGGTTGCTACCCTTAAAATTGAAAGTTATGCAGATTTATGGCCTTTTTAATTTTAAGATTTTTAGCGTTAGTTTTATTAAGGTATCTTTATTTATTTCTGAAATAATGAACAAAATAAAAATAAGGGGTAGTTACCCCTAAAAAATAATTTTGGCCAAAACCACGAGACAGGTTAACTTTATTTTTTAATTTTCTTTTAAATGAAATCTGTTTTGAGGCGATATATAATTTATTGTAATTTTTATAGCTGAAAATTGATGAGAAAAGCTTAGTTTTCTTGAAAAAAAAAATAGGGGTTGCTACCCTTAAAATTGAAAGTAATGCTGTTTTGAAGGCTTTTTTATTCTACAACTTTTGGCATCGGTTTCATTAAACTAGCTTTATTCGTTTTTGAAATATTTGAAAAAAACTGTTTTTAAGGGTGAACTTTAGGGGTAGATTTCACCACCTTAAAGTGTCTATCAGCACGTAAAAAAAATACATGTCTCTTATTTTTTAATGTTCTACAACATATTGCAATAGCTTCCAAATCGGCGACTTACACTTGGGGTACCTTCCTTGTTAGTCAAGTTTAACTCTTGGTATTGTTATGTATATAACGAGGTGAGGGGAATGAAAGGAGACTCGTGTCCCAACAAAGCTGAAAGGTATAACATTCAGAGTAGTCTCAATAATAATGAAGGTAAAGGCAAAGGTAGATGTTTGTTCAGAGACAAAAATAGCCATAGAGGGAAAAATAACCGACACCCCCCATATGACAGATCAAGAGATCAGAGAACAGAGAAAATCAAGCAAATGCAAATTTAACAGGTAAGTTCAGAATTAGCTTCAGACACTGTGAAGATTCAACTTCCACATGCGGATACATAATAAAGTTTTACGGAGACACAATAACCTGGAGAAGCCACAAAGTTAGATAACTCTATCAACCTTTCAGGCTGAATATCTGGCAATGAGCGAATCATGCCAGGAGGTGATCTCGCTATATAAGGCAATCAGAAATATTACAGGAAAACCCTCATATCCTATAACTTTGTGGTGCGACAACATGTCCGCTTTGAAATGCACTCAGATTGACGGATGACACAAGATTCAGAGTTGGAGAAATTTTCTTATCTGCTTCAGACTCCAATAACTTTACAGAGGCAACATGAAGGGAGGGAGTGTTGGCGATATAGGGCCTTCGCAAAGCACTGAGGAACAGATATAAAGAACAAGAATAATATGAGTTAGTATATCTATATGTACGTGGAACAGCGAGATACACGAGAAATAAGACTCTTGTTGTTAGAAAAATGTTTTGCAAAATAAACAATAAGAATAAAATATATTTCTTAAGATTAAAAATGAGTATTAGTATTCAATACAATCATTTGAATTAAATATATAAGTTTCTAAAACAAACGAAAAAATACTAATCACCGCAGATTCGTTAAAAAATAAAATGCTTTTACTACCGTTTAATATGTAGAAAAATAAAACTAGTAAATATTTTGTTATTCCATTTTTACATTAAAAGCATGTCAAATAAATTAAAATGAATAAAATTAACTTGCGTAAAAAATATTTAGTAAAATTTATTCAATCCGACGAAAATCTTCAAACGATTTTTGGATTATATCCATACTCGTGTCTATTGTTAATCTACTTATTAAATATCCGCAAGTAAACTGAACCCGCGTTATATTTGACAACGAAATAGGTTAAGTAGAACAATTCTGTGATTTGGCGCACTTAAGCTTGTAAGCATCGTATGAGGTGCAGTAAAACCATATATAGGCAAGTTTTAACTTATATGATTTTCTATTTTTGTAAGTTAATGTAATAATTATACCTTTATGTAATAATTAATACAAAAGATTACATCGTAAATCAATGAGTTTTATTTAAATATTTAATTTTATTTAAGGTTGCAAATTAACTAATTTTGTTTTTTTTTTTTCCATCACATATCAAACACAGAGGGGTGCTCCAGAGGTGCATGTGGGGTGTGTGTCACCCTCTCTCCGTTCGGAATTAGAGGGGGGCACTGTAACGTGGCATTTACAAACGTTACAGACGTGCGGGTAAACCGCACAAACGTATGACTGGGTCCAGGTGAGAGAGCATGTAAGCTCACGCGGAAGCGAGCGACAGGAGACGAATGGACACACAGCATTAAGTAAACGCTATAGAGAGAATCGCGTAGACGTAAGAGAGAGAGAGAGAGAGAGAGAGAGAGAGAGAGAGAGAGAGAGAGAGAGAGAGACAAAGCATTGAGTCGCAGACGATGAGAGAAAGGCAGCGGAGACCGAAGAGCGACACTTGACTGACAGGCCCGAGAGCGGTCGAAGAGTGACGAGGAGAGATGAAGCGAAAGCGCCGAGGCACGCAGAGAGAAATCTAAACCAGCGCTCGCTCTGTCTCATCGACCACCTGCGAGGTAGCATCGTACCCCCGAGCTCTAGCACCGCTACACACGCAGACGTCTGGGGAGAGAGAGACGGCCAATGTCCAGCCGTACTCGCCTGGTCCACGGTCGTCATACGTCTGAACGTCCAAGACTCGCCGTCCCGTATCGCCCAGCGCTGTCAAGGAGCGGAAAAGTGAGTCCACCCATTTCTTCTGGAGCAATCGTCGAGGCAGCCAGCTTGCATCGCTGACCTCGTCGACCAAAGCTCTCTCTTCTCGAGCATTACCGATCGGGCGGGGAAAGAAGCGCCGCACCGCTCGGGAGGCGCATGCCGTAGAGACGATTAGGACTGGCTCCTGTTGAATCGCCGAAGCGTGCGCACACGAAACCGCAGTGTAACGCGCTCCCCGCGACTGTCCGCGCGACCGAGGTAGGCGACGCGGGCGAACGTCGCCAGGCTATGCCACGACTCGAAACCACCGAGACTGTACGACTGCAGTTGTGTCACGACGGGCATGAATAAAGGGACGAATAGTCCAAAGTTGATATTCGACTCAGTCTGATTTCATTTATTATCTCCCGTGCCTTACTACTTACTACTTTGCATTCTTATCCTATTCCCAGACAGAACAGGACCAAGACCTCATCACCGAGAGCTGCTGCTGGCCGGAAAGGCAACAGGGGAAGAACCCAAACCGAGGAACCTCTGTTCCTTTTGTAACTCTGTACGCGGAAGTAGGCTCCGACGGGGCGGAGCACACCGAATACTCGATTCCCCACGCACAAAGATTACACGATAAATCTCATAGTCAGTAATATTTATGCGGTAAAAAATAGAAATCACTAAATGTCCTACAAAAACATTTCAATCCACCGCCCTACCCCAACATTAAATTTAACAATCACTCGAAAAAAAAAAGCCAAAAACATGAATTATTATTATTATAATATAATCACTGTAATCAGCTTAAACCTCTCTCTCTCTCTCTCTCTCTCTCTCTCTCTCTCTCTCTCTCTCTCTCTCTCTCTCTCTCTCTCTCTCTCTCTCTCTCTCTCTCTCTCTCTCTCTCTCTCTCTCTCTCTCTCTCTCTCTCTCTCTCTCTCTCTCTCTCTCTCTCTCTCTCTCTCTCTCTCTCTCTCTCTCTCTCTCTCTCTCTCTCTCTCTCTCTCTCTCTCTCTCTCTCTCTCTCTCTCTCTCTCTCTCTCTCTCTCTCTCTCTCTCTCTCTCTCTCTCTCTCTCTCTCTCTCTCTCTCTCTCTCTCTCTCTCTCTCTCTCTCTCTCTCTCTCTCTCTCTCTCTCTCTCTCTCTCTCTCTCTCTCTCTCTCTCTCTCTCTCTCTCTGAGGGTTAGACGGGGTTAAACCCAAAGGCGTAAATAAATGATCAATCTCTGTGTGTGTCTATTTTTCTTATCACTTTGTTCTATTTTTCTTATCACTTCTTCAATTTTCCTTTCTGTTTATATACTTATTACTGATTAGTTATAGTATTTACGTACGTGTTTATACGACACTGTTGTCATCTGAACTAATAAAATCAGCTGTTATTTATCTGTTGTTTATAAAAAGTATCTTAGCAACTATAGAATATCATATGACGATCATGTTAGATGACAACATTATGTTCGATTAACATGTATTTACTTACTCTATCGATCTTTCAAAAACTTAAAGTTTTATTACATTTTATTTGAATCAATTCTATTAATAAATGTATTAATATTAGAATGAAATTAGATCACAATAACTTGAGTTTAATTTATTGTAACTGTAATAAAGTTATTTTTGTACGTAAAATTTACGTAAAATAGTATTAATCATAACTGCTGTACACTATATTCAGAAAAACTGACTAAGTGCTGCGCAATTGTACAAAAGTCAACTTGGAAAGGTTAATTGAATTTTTAACCCATTAAAATTTTTTTTTTTTTGATTGTATGTAAAAAATAATAATTATTAAATCAATCTAAAACGTATTTTGATAATAATTAATCATGTCGATTCAAAATTTAATAGATTCATAAAATAGTTTAGTATAAAAAATATACAGATAATTTTAAAAACATTATTAAAGTACAAGGAAATATTTCATAAATTCACTTACATATAAAGTAAATAAATATTTGCGCAGTGCACTTAGATTTTAAATTTTATTTAATAATCTTACAAAGAAATTATTTAAATTATTGTATAAGGAATATAAATATTGTGGTCGTATTCATGATTTTGTATCTGATATTTATATTTTAAATCAAATATATTCTTTTTTAAATAATATTCATAATAAAAAGTTCTTCTAGATACAATGGCAACTATTATTTAATGATTAAATTTTCTTTTTAAATCATTAAATATTTTTTTTTTAATTTTTATAAATACTTCTGATTTTTTCAGAACATTTTAGAAACTAATTGAGAACGTAAGATCGTACATTTTCTCTTTATACTAGAAACAAATATCTATAAATTTATAGAAATGAAAACTAAGAAATCAATTCCACCATTAGTGAGTCTTTATAAATTTGGTAATTCTAAATGTTCTAAATGGATCTAATTCTAAATGGAGTCTAGGTAGTGCGCTTCATAGGTTTTTGTGTCCAGGTGACGGGACAGCTTGATTGCGAGGTCTAGCTGTTCCAGATGGCTGGTAATAAAGTGTAGGTTATGCGCTCATTAGGTTTTTGTGTCGAGGTGACGGGACAGCTCGATTCCAAGGTCTAGCTGTTCCAGGTGGCAGATGACAGGGTTTAGGTAATGCGCTCCGTAGATTTTTGAGTGCAGGTGTGGAAACCGATCGGATGCGAGGTCTAGGCGTTTCAGGCGGCTGTTGATGGAGTCAGGATAGTGCATTCCGTAGGTTTTTGTGTCCAGGTGACGGGAAAGATCGATTGCGTCTTCACTTGTTCGCCTAGGTGATGTTCTCAGGAAGTGGTAGATGCGTTGGCTGCCCTCGACGAGAGTAGAATTATTCACGAAGACGCGTTGTCCTCTGCTGGAGCAGCAAAATCTATTAATAATGTGTTAAGCAGTGGAGATGAGGAAAGCAGTATTGAACTGCCAGGAATAGAGAAGTAAACAGATTGAAAGTTAAAGGATAGGTTCGGCCATACTACAGGATAAAGGCCAAATCCGAAATGAAGTACTTACTCGAGTCTGTTGCCCGAGCGCGTACTCCATTCAATTAGACCTTCGCCGTCACTTCTACGATATTTTCGTCTAGCTGACGTCTTTAGTAAGTGGTAGTTGCGTTGACTGCCCTGCAGAAGAGTTTCTGCAGAAAATTTCTTAAAAAGAGCATACAAATTGCAATATCTCCAGACTTGCTAATTATTTAGATCTGAAACTTGATAAACAGTTCCTCAGCATGTATTACATAGTGTATGTAAAGTTTGAAATATTTGTAGAGAATGGAAAGGAATCTTTGAAATGAAAAGTCAAAAAAGCGCGTGTGCATTTCCAATGTAGACCTCCTCACCCTCGCTTAAAGTTTATGAGAATGTTTACACACAATCCAGTACATGCTGAGGGATTGTATATTAGGTTTCAGATCTACTCAATTAGCCAGTTTGGAGGAAATGACATTTCTTGAAAATATTTTGAAAAACACACAGAAAATGCAGTATTTCCAGAGTTGCTGATTATTTAGATATATAACTTGGTGCTTAATCCCTCAGCATGTATAAGATAGTGTGTGATATTTTTAGAGAATGGAAAGGGATATTTAGAATGAAAAGTCGAAAAAGGGCATCAAATCTACAATTACATATATTTTTATAGGGTATAAGTTGGTTCAAAAGTATGAGGTTAAAATAAATAAATTCTTGAATGACTTACTTTTCTGTCTTACGGCGGGTCCAAGTTCAAGCGACACGGTCCGTTGGGTTTTCATGCACACGGGGCGGTACGGACGCTACGGTCTGCGAGGTGTGCGGCTGATGCTGCGCTCCAGGCTGCGCCGTCTGCGAGCGTTCCAGGCGGCAGGCAAACCGACGACACGTCTATCTCGTCGCCAGATACCTGCAAGAAGAGAAAGTACCATCAGCTTACCTATCAGAGAGGTTAGGAACGAGAAAAGGCTTACGAAATTTGCTCTCGCCGTCGACACGATGCCTTCCTGTCTCTGAGGAATATCATCATCAACCGCAGTAAAGACGATGAAAGGGACGACATTCTCCAGGACGGCGTATTGCAGCAGCCACCGTCATCGCTGGGAACGCCGGGAGGCAGACGATGCTATTGTTGACATCACACCATGGACATACGCGCGCGCACGCCGACGTAGAGCCGTAGTCAACATAGACTCACTAGGGCTAATAACAGAAAGCGCGTGCGCGCGATCAATATATATATATAGATATATCATATCTTATATACTGGTGCGAACGCACTATACGCAGCCTATAGCCGAGATGGCCGTTACGGCTGATGTTCTCTACACGCACGCAGCAAGAACCCAGATTATCATTGACGAATGCACCAGTGTTGAGTTTTCTCTTTTTGTTTTTCTCCTATTCGCGGTATTAGTGTATGTGTGCATGTGTGTATATGTATAAGTTATACGAACATAAGTGAGCGATTAGTCTACAGTTTTCGTTAAACTGTGTAAAATTTAACTTTATATTTTTGTATTAATCGGGAGTAATGAAACGGTATTTTTTCTTATGTTATTCAAAAGCATTTTACTTAACACAAAAATTTCAAATACAAAAGTTGTTGATAACATTGAAATAAAACTTTTTTTCTATTCAACATTTGCATAAATAAAAATAAAAACTATTATTATAATTCAAATAAAAATAATGAAAACAATGTTTTTAATTTTAAATATGATTGCAATCATAGTAGTTATATATTTAATATTCCTATGTGAACTTTAATCATATCAATTAATAATTAATTTATATGAATCATAGACTATTTGAAAAGTTATCTACATATAACACGCCAAGAGATATATTTTTTTTTATATATTCAAAATGAATTCGTTGCCCAATAAAATTGAACTATTACGACGAAAGATATTTGAGGTTTAAAATAAAACTAATTGAACATGTGATAATATTTTGAAAAAATTGATTTATAAAAATATCGGGTTGTCGCACGAGAAAAAGAGTAACAAGAATGAATTTTCGAAAAATATATATTAATTTATTACGAATATTCATAAAGAAAATTGGGTATGATACAATTAATTATTGTTATAAAAAATTTAAAAAAAAATGAATAAATACATTATTTTGAGGAAGCTAAGTGCCAGTGTATTGGCAGCGGTTTTTCTCTGAAACGCTTTCTCCTAGCTGGAAACTCAAATTAAAAGATCAGAGCCATTTTTCTCAAAGTATACCAATTTTTTTTCAAATGAATTTTACCATTCGAAAGTACAAGTCTTAAGCTACAAAACCCTAAAGTTTCGATTTGGAGAAAGGAAGGGTTCATAAGTAATAACATTGAAAAGATGGCGGCGAGTCACCGTGGGTGCTTTCTGCGGTAGGCCGGAGCGTGCTGTAGCGATACCAGATAAGTTACAATATCATGTTTTTATTACCACTTCAGAGGACAAGCTTAAACTAAAAAAATGTTCACTTGCTAACGAATATGAAATCTTCCCTAAAGAGAGAGAGTAAAGGCGAAAAAAAAATTCTACGATGAAAATAAAAACTAATACAGCTGTAACAAAAAACTAAAAGAAAATCTGAAGAAATTCCGATATCGGAAAAACAGTTCTCCTACTAAGAAGATTGAGGGTAGATTTAAAAAATTAAAAAAGTTAATTGAAAGAAACAATATAAATGAACAAGAAAAGGTAATTCAGATCAGAAGCGCATAAGAAAAACATTAAATCTTCGACGCAACAGCGTCCAGCCGTACGGCCGGGGGGGCAGGCGTCCGCGCACTAGATTAACGAAACGGTACATGTTTGCGGTTTAATTCCTCGAAAATAATAAAAATATCCATTCTAGAAAATAGCTATATTGACGTAAAAAAATCTAATCTTTCGATTTAGACTATAAAAAAATATTAAAAACGCCTTTTTCGAGATATAACACATTTCATGTATTTGAAGGTTAAAATGCAAAAATTATGGAAAACAAATATCACCATCAAAAAGTTGAGAAAAAAATAGAACGAAATCGCTTATTGCACATTTTTTAATAGTACATTTTAGTATCAACTGATGAGAATTTTTCCATTGGTCTTACAGTCTTATAAATTAAATTAAAATAATTAATATTTATGGCAGTCAGATTGACCTTGTTTATAATCACCCCCGCAGAACCACCAATTTGCCCAATTGTCCAATTGTCCAGTACATTTTAGTATCGCAAACTAGAGTTACAAATAGATGGTTTGGCGCTCGCGCGCCGTGGCTGGGAGACTTGACATGAAACGCCTCATATCTGAACTTGATTGAATAGATCCTGTCTCAAATTTAGATTTCTTCACTTTTCTGTTAGGTGTGTATATTTTTAAAGTTTCTGATGCTGAAAATTGTTTTAGTTCAAGCCTTTGAAAGTATACTATCAGGTGAATAGAATGAAATTAATGATACAGGTACTGTTTTTTACTAATTTTAACCTTTGCTTTAGTTTCAAAATCACCCTAAAAATAAGCTGTATTAAATGCAAAAATAGCGAATTCCCGAGCGGCTTTGGCCTGACCCTGGGACAATTTATTTATAACGCTGGCTTGCACATCCTACTTTGTTAGTTGTAAAGAGCAACTTAATTACAACTTTTTGAAATTTTTCTTTTTCAATACGTTTCTTCGAATCAATTAGAACTTATATTTACGATATTAACTTATAAAATTAAGGTTTAGTATTTAAACAATAGTTTCAAAAAAAACGAACGAAATTAATTAACAAATATCTGGAGCAACAATTTCACGATCGATCGAATCGGCCTTTGGCACACATGTTGTTCATTGGATTGACCGTCTTTTCTATAAATTTCAGCAACATTCATCGGTTTTTGCAACAATAATACTCAATTTTTGAGAACTGATTTTTTGCTTTCAACATTTATTTTACAGTTAACAAATTTTCTAGACCAAAATAGCTTGGAGATGCAAGTCCCACATAGGAGAGGAAGGTATGAAGACGGGTGGTAGAAGCAGGTTTATTATTAATGTTAGGATGTGGATCGGTAAATAAAAAGAGGAGAGACTATTTAAATAAATGACTGGTTTATTCAATGCTTACTACTACGGCGCGTACTTGCGGACCCATACTTGCGCGCTATCGACATAGTCACGCGCACGCATACAATATGTCCCTCTTTATACGCACAATATAAATGTACTATTTTCTACAATTAAATAAACTCAAAAACCCAAATAGTTGGGGGATGTGAGTTCCACATAGGACAGCAAGTTACGTACGTTCTTCTCCTACGTAGAACTCATATTCCCAAGGTATTTGGGTTTTGCAGTTTATTTAATGATCAACCTGCTTCCTCCCACCCGTCCACACATCTTCGTCTTTTACGTGAATCTTGCATGCCTAAGCTATTTAGATTTTAAAGTTTATTTAATTATCAACTTGCTTTCTCCCGCTCGTCTTCGCGCCTTTTACTTTTCTGTGGAACGTACACGAAGAGAAGTGCACAGGACTGCTACGCTGCCGGTAGCCCGCGCTACTGTACGATGCGATAGGGGAAGCAGGATGTAGGGCATCGCGTAGCACATTGCACGCAGCATGCCTCACACTGCGACGCACGGGATTTTCAGATGTGAGCCGCCGATTGTCCAGCGCGGCCAATCTTAATTCGAGAACTGGCTATTTTTTTGTATTACATGTAAGCTTTCTTGCGGAAAACGCAACTTTTTCATGTATTTTGATCCGCTGAATCTGAATATGAAGGTCCTTTTGCAAGAAATTAATTGAAATTGTTTAAAATCTAATTATTTAAATAATTTTTGAAATATCGATTTTTGCTATCAGAGAACTTTTTTATAAAAATTTAGCTCATTTTGTGAACAAAGGGTCCCTTTGCCCATATTCGAAAAATGGAAATCAATAAAGATGATTTTTTGAAGTTTTTTGACATTGTATGATGTAAGGGAAGAAGGTACCGATTTTTGGCCAAAAAATCGATCTTTTTTTATCGTTTCAAACTATTTTTTAGCCATTTTTCTACCCGAAAACCTATTCTTAATGTAATAATTTTCATATAATTGTTTAATTTGATTTATTTTAACATTTATCGTTAAAAACACAATTTAGCGTTTTTTGCATTTTTTATAATACTTTTCTCTTTTTGACAAATCCAGTTCATGTACAATTATACCTCTCTATGTCGCTAATTTCCCTTTGAAACTACACAATTACTGTTCAATTTTGATATTTAAACTTAGTTTGCTCATATAATTTTATGAATAAATCGTCCAGCTGTTATAACAAACTCCATTTGAATCGAGCCATCTATATCGACAGTCTTATCGACTACGGCCCGTTCGTTACACGCAATAAGGAACATGGAACAGGTATAGTACATGAGTACTACATCTATATACATAAGATACAAGTGCTGTTCCTCATATACATATATAGATATATTAACCTATGTTACTTGCTGTATCTGTTCCGTTCCTTTTTGTACATAGCCGGTCTAACTTCACGTTTGTTGTGCTTCTGAGTTGATAACAAAATCATATATGTTATCTTCAAAAATTTGTTTAGTTTTGCTGCAGTAAAATTGTAATTAAAATCTATTGAAAAATTTTAATAACACTTATCACACAATATTAATATTTAATTAATAATTAAATAATAATAAAAAATCATTATTAAAAAGTGTTTGCTTCTTGTAAATACTCAATTTTGTTTTGAAAATGCTCATTTTATCCAGTAAGTGGCATGTGCCAAGAAGCACATGGATAAACAAAAAAATTGATAGCGGTAGAGGCCCTGAAAAGACAGCGGTGAAAACAAAACTAAACAGCCCTGTTGGTATAAATGAAAGTGATGAATTCCTTCTGTTTCATGCAAGTTTCTTTTGTAATTTTTAAAAAGAAACAATTTGTAGTGTTTGTTCTAGAAAATGTGATAGTACTTCCATAATTGAAAGAAACGGATTGTGCGTAAAACTAGAGTTATAATGTAAAAATTGTGAAACTGTTATCAAACAAAATTTTACAAGTGCACGAATTGAATCTACAAATAATAGACAAGGAGCATTTGCGGTGAACCAAAAAGCTGTAGAATCTACCAATGATATCCAGAATACAACTTTTGGTTTGAAGCTGACAAGAGTAGTCAAGAGTGTAATGCCAATTATGAGAATGCTTCTGGTAGTATGGAAGTCCAGTCTTCTGTGAACATTTGGTGTCACTTGGTTTGAAAGAATTGTGTGAGGTATTTAACACTTCCGTCTAATGCAGATGCAAAAACTTGGACTCGGCTTAATGAAGTGGCACCTTATGGAAAATCTATTTTAATATAACAAGAAATTCTTCTTATTATATTAAAATAGATTTTCAACCATGTACAAAAGCGAATACGTAATTAAAGGACTCAGAGAATTTTCTACTAAAGAAAAGCTTGGTGGAAAGTCAGATGGAGCCCTTACAGTTCCTAAAATTAATCAGTTGCAGAAATATTACAGAAGAGCAATTGTTAATATTACGTATGATTTGAAGCGTATGCGAGATGCCATGCAAGCCAGCTTATACCATTGTTCGTCGACAGACCAATGAGCTGCAGCAGATGTCCAAAGGGTTCTTCATCATGGTGCTTTTTTAATAAAGGAGAATGAAACAGATCAAAGAAAGTATTGGCATATTCCCAAATATCAAAGAAGTTTTATCGTGCAGAGAAAGCGAAACAAGCCAAGCGTACAGACTACAGAGCTGGTGAACATTAACCGGTAAATAATTGTCTGATACATAATTTATATAATTTTTCATTAAAATATGTTTGCTTATGTTTAAAGTCATTTTTAAGCATGATCAGCTTTTGTAGTTGTTTAGCGCAACCAGTTTTGATGTATGGGTTTGGGTTTTTTGGTTCATTTCCTAGAATATATTTACTGCAATATTACATTGAGACTTTTAGGTTACACCTTAATTTTCAATTCCTGTTACACCATAAAATCATTAAAAATACAAGTTTTTTAATAAATAAAAAGTAACTTATGACTTATTAGCAATTGAAAAAATAAAATCAGTTTTTGACTAATATTGCAATGTAAATTTCTTTATTTGGGTGCCAAAAATATGTATCTTCGAACTGGCACACATTGATCGAAAGTCATTGCGCAGAATGCTAACTGAATATATACCTTTTTTACATGTGTTTTGGCCAGTGCAGCTTATAAAATCTCTAAAATTGAACCAACAGAGGTGGTTTTGGACTACTTTTGTATATATATGTATATATTTCAATAAAAAAAAACTTTCCCTGAATAATAAAAAAAATTGGCCTCTCCTGTATCTTCTTCCCCTAATACATTTCCTCACTTCTACTCGCCACCATTTCCTTCCTATTCATCACTTTCCTTTAAAATTTTAATGACGTCTTTTTTAAGGCTTACCGCGGCTGCTAAAACTTACAAAAAATCTTCAAATGTTTCCAAACCGAATAGCAATTTTTTAAACAATAAAAACCTAGATTTCAGAATATTGAGTTTTCAACTATTCATCGCCTGTTTGCCTGCATGCGGATACTGTTTTACATGAATTTCGAATCTCTTAGCTATAAACTTTTTACTTAAGGTGTCATCTCGTTGGTTGAGAAACTAACCTATACGGGAGCGTCCGCCAGAAACCAACCAGCAGTCGCGCGCGGCGCCTTCTTCGCATAAAATACATATATTTATATATCATGTTACGTGTGAGCCTATCTCGGTTCAGGCACGTACGAAGGGTTCTGAGGTGTTCGTGTCGTTCCAAGCCGAGACTCGAAACGATGCAGTGAAATACAATTAGAGTTAAAGTATACTTGAGTTATTTATTAAAATACTTATAGGCGCGAGAGAGATAATCCTAACACGCGTTCGCGATGCAACCGGTCGACGTCCTCTCGTCCCTCGTACCTCGCTTCCGTCCTCTCTCTGACTCCGTTTTCGTTCTCTTTCTTTCTGTCCTCTGGATGCGCTTCCCTTGGTTTTTATATCTCTGTCTTGGGGATCGTAAGTGGGGGATCGTTGCTCATCGGCTGTTCGTTTCTTCCCCCTAATTCGACGTCCAGATCTCGTGCCGGTGATTCAGTGCCTCGCGGATTCGCTCTTCTGCTGACTCGTATTGGTTGATGTCATGCGCCTTCGAGATTCGACGTCCTCTATCAACGCTCGGCATATTGCTGACCCGGAGTTTGCGTTGAGCTACGTGTCTTCGTTCTTCGAGCTTCTGCATGAATCGCGTGGTTTCCAAGTTCATGGCCGCACGCGCTTTCTTTCTGGAAACTACCACTCATAACAATCATTTACTTTTAGCTTTTATATATCGATAGCTTTTTCCTCCTCTTTCCAATGGTGCTATTGTTTTTTCTCCGAAACGCTTTTTTCTGGTCGGAAATAAACTATACCATTTTTTTTTTTCAAAATGAATTTTACTATTCGAAAGTACAAGTCTTCAGCTACCCTATAGTTTCAAGTTCGAGAAATGAAGAATTCATAAGTAATAAAATTGAAAAAAAGGCGGTGAGTCACCGCGCATGCTCTCTGCGCTATGCCGGACCGCGCTGTCGCGGACGTATTTTACTATTTCGTTGTTCCATACTTGAAAACATTGTTGCAAAAATGTTTAATTATCCATTGATAATTGATAACTAAATTATAATTACGATCAATCTAATTGATAACTAAATTTTCATTTTTAATTATATGAAATCTAATTGATAATAGAATTGTCATTTTCATTTGTGTAATTGACAATTAAATTATTATTTTCAATTAGATTTAATCTAATTTAAATGAAAATTTAATTATCAATTAGATTTCATATTAAATATGAAATCTAATTTCATATTTTTCAACTAAATTTCATAATTAAAAATGAAAATTTAGTTATCTATTAGATTTAATCTAATTGAAATAATAATGTAATTATCAATTATATAAATGAAATATAAAAATTTAATTATCAATTAGTTTTCGTATAATTAAAACTGAAATTTTAGTTATCAATTAGATTTAATCTAATTGAAAATAATAATGTAATTATCAATTAGATTTCATATAATTAAAAATAAAAATTTAGTTATCATTTAGATTGAATCTAATTGAAAATAATAATGTAATTATCAATTACATACGTGAAAATGTAAATTTGATTATCAATCACATTTAATCTAATTGAAAATGAAATTTTAATTATCTATTAGATTTCATATCACAAAAATGGAAATTTGGTTTTTAAAAATTGATGTTTTTTACCCAACCCACTATCGCGTATCCATGGACACTTTTATTTTTTTTCATTTTCCTATTATTACAAATACCTATATATTTTTCCTGATGGACCTCTGTTTTACCTAAACGATTGAGTTTAAAATTATACGCTGAAACTAAAACTAAAGATATCTTTTTATTCTGTTTTGTCAGTATCTAAATACTATACGTATAGGATAATTACAATTTATCCAAATTGAAAAAGCCCAGCATACAATGAAAAACGAATAACTAAACTCTATTCAAGCAAAATCTATTCAGATTTGCAGTCTGTAATTCTGTAGGTTACAATGAATGATGTGATAATCAAGTTCAATTGATTTTTTTTATATCATCTCTTAATCATCTCTTGTCGAGAGTCAAAAAGATTTTTTTTAATTGTAAAGATAAGTAATTAAAAAAACTTTCTTATGCATTTGAAGCGTTTCATGTCAACTGCCCTAGCGCGGCGCGCGAGTGCCAAATCGTGCTATATCCAGCTCATGATTAGGATACTAAAACGTACATAAAAAAATTTTATGATAAACATTTCCTACGTACTTTTTCCTCAGCTTTCCAATGGTGTAGACAGTTTTTCCGAAATTTTCCATTTTCACCTTCAAAAAGTACAGAACGTGTTATCTCTCAAAAAGTGTATTTTTAATTTTTTTTTTTTTGACCCTCTAGATCCAAAGCTGAGCATTTTTTACGTAGAAAAGGATATTTTCCAAAGAGTGTTCGAGATGTTTTGTGCGAGAAAGAGAATGCGAAAGAGTAGATGCACCGCCTTTCCTGCGCGAGTAATGTGACACCCTTCGCGCCGACCTTCCACGTACAGTTGCACGTCCTGTCTACTTAGCTCCAAGTTATCAAGAGATAAGGAGAAAAAAGAAGTCGGTAGCAGTCACATAATATATTCACGTTAGTCTCTGTCGGGTCCTCGAGTTGTAACAACGTGTTTTAATAAAGAACACTCTTTTCTACTAATTGCGTGTGTGTGAATTTGTCTTGTTATTTCATTCCCTGTGAATCGAAATTTACCTACATTCACCCTCTACACATAACTGGCGCTGCGAACAGGATACTGCGAGACTACTAACTTCAGATTCCTCTCCAATTACGGGACAAGAATCATTTTCAAGGAGGCAGTCGGCGATTTTTCCCACTGTCGCAGTATCTACACGTCAACATCGAGACTCACCGACTTGGCACTGACTCACTGAAATCTAGTAGATGAAACAGCTGAAATTGATAATACTGAAAATTTTCAGTTGGATCCCAATACATCGGAAGAGACCAAAATAAATCTTAATAACATCGGAAATTCACCAGAGTTGCCGCATATAATCACGCTTAACCCGCCGTTGAAAATTTTAATAGATTCTGGAGCATCGTCTTCAATTATGAACCCGAGTATAGTATATAAACTGTTTGCGAACTACATTTTTTCACACAATTTCGAAATCTCATCTCTACACAAAATCACTAAAGGAACACATGCATTAACCTATCCTATTCTACAAGATTTAGGCGATGAAACGCCAATAACGTTTCTACTCGCACCCTGGCACTCGACTTATGATTGCTTGATTGGCGACAAGGATCTTCAAAATTTAAAAGCAAATATCGATTACAAAAATCAAATATTTAGTACGAGTAAGTTCGAAATTAAATACAAGAAAAGATGTGAGAATAATGTAGTTGACGCTTTAAGCAGAATCGAGGTAAACAATCAAGAAGAAGAAGAGGACTCTCTTTCTATGTTCCCACAAGCGTCCGATATCACCCTCCTCACCAACCAAGAGCTGACTCAAAGGTCCGATGACAAAGAAGATGTAACGATTCATACAACCGAACAAAACCCAGTATTCTCACTACCATTGTCGGATAAAACTAGGGGGGCCGAGCCCCCTGCGTATCTTCGACACGCCAACCTCCCCGCCCCCACACACACCTGCTCATCGCTTCGCTCGTCGCCCCCCCTCTCCCTATGTAAAAACTTCGTTTTTACATAATAGGCACGACCGCAATGCTCAGAAGAACCTTATAATTTTATTATTGCAAAAATTGTAATACTTTATTTTTATCGTTTTTATCATTAAAATAAACATAAATACACCTGCAATAAAATTTAAATAAAAATTATCCATTTACTTTTACACATTTGTTTCTTTTTTTTTTGTAAAAGGTTTGCATTTTAATTCTACATGTATAGATATATGTAAATAACTTTTTAATTAGCCTATGATGCATATAAATTTATTAAGTATTAATTGATATAATCAAAGTGCATATAGTAACATTAAAAACACGGTTTTCATAATTTTTATCGAAATGATAATAATCGTTTTTATTTTTATTTATGAAAACGTTAAATAGAAAAAAAGTTTTGTTTCAATGTTATCCACAACTTTTGTATTCGAAATTTTTGTATATAGTCAAATTCTGTTAAATTATTTAAGGAAAACTATTGTTTCATTACTCTAGATTAATAAAAAAAGACAGAGTTAAATTTCATACAGTTCTAACGAAAGGTGGAGAGCTGGAGACTATAGCTGCTCATGGGTGTTCCTAACTACATATACCTGTGCAATCTCAATTACGAAAAAATATTCGCGACACATGCACACATACACTAATATCGCAGGAAGGAGAAAAAAAACAGAAGAAAAAAGCCATACACATTGATGCATTCGGCAACGGCAATCTGGCATTGCGCTGCGACCATGAGTACTAATGCATTTGCAGCAGCCGTAACGGCTATCTCGGCGAGGCTGTGTTCGCGCACATAAGTATAGGGGAAAAACGCATGCGACCCGCGTGACCGCGAACGCTCCCTGTGTATAAGATACATATCTATATATTATATATGGATCGCGCGCGCTTTCTGCTATATGCTCTTAAGGCGAATAGCCCTAGTCTAATGAGTACTTAGTGCGGCGTGCTATGTGCGCTCGTGTGTTCATGGTGTGTAATGTCAACAATCGCAACGTCTGGCTCCCGGCGTCTCCAGCGATGACAGCGGCTGCTGTCATACGCCGCTCTAGTGAATTTCGTCCCTTTCATCGTGTTCGCCGGTTGATGATAATTCGTCGTATAGACAAGAAGGCAGCGTGTCAACGGCGGGAACAGATTTAGTAAGCCCTTTCTCGTTCCTAACCTCTATGATAGTACTTTCTGTTGTTGCAGGTATATCTGTGGCAGCGAGAGGAGTGTAAATGACGAGCACTGCTACAGACTGTTTCTTAGGTATGGAAGAAATGTTGCCTGGGTCATTTATTTATTAATTATATGTGGTTTTTAGGTGATCAACTTCCCTTGTTTGCCTCTCATACTAGTGGCTATGTGTACAGTTAATCTGCTGCTTGTGTCTTCAGCGACTCTCAGGCTGGAGCTATTCCAGCAGTGAAACAACGGTTGAAGGTTTCCACCAGTCCTTCCCCTCTAGTTGTTACAGGTAGGTGGTATAGCGTGTGAACAACAACCATTGCTGCAGACTTTTGTTTTGTATGATAATGTTTTTTTTTGTGTCATCTATTTATTTGTTATACTATGTGGTTTTTAGATGCTCAACTCTCCTCGCTTGCCTCCAGAATACGGACTGATCTGCTGTTCATGTTCTTTGCTGATCCCTAGGCTGAGGCAGTCCTTGACATTGAGATACAATTGACGGTCTCTGTCAGTACTTTCCTCCCAAGTGGTATGGTTACTGAAGTTGTGGATCGCTGTTAGATGATTCTCAGCACACTGGCATCTATGGAGTAGTGCCAGCCTAGACCATCCAACCCTATTTTGCTGCTTCTGCAGCTCTAAGTGATCTTCAAGTGTTTGTATTTTCAAGTATTTGTGTGAGGGGATAGGTAATTAGGAACTGTGGATATCATAAAAGTGCTGCATGTGTGGTTAAATGCGATACGGGTAGGTAGTTATCACTGGTAATATTAGCTCGACTGGTTAATTTCTAAGTTTAGTTAAGGTGTAAGAACTCACTTCAGGGTATCTGTTGTATTAAAATACATCATTATGTATTTCGCAGACTTCTACCCAGTGAGACTTACCTATTTAATAATTTTCTAGAACACTAAGACTGACAGAGTCAGTTAAAATATTGCATTCTTTATACATTGAAATTTGCCATACTACAAAATTTATAGCACATACATTACACATAAGTTTTTTTTGTAAATATGACATTACTTTAACACGTACTTATATAATATTAGACAATTTTGATTCTTTTAGTTCAATCGCTTAGGTCCTGTGAATATAGTAAACAGGTTAAGCTGTGCAATCTTGTATCAAATTTCTTAAATTTGTTATCGAAACAGTAAGATAACATAATTATATATTTTTACCAACCCAATTTTTATACATTTTTCTAATTTTAATTCTACTACATTCTAATTTCTCTAGATCATAAGGAATTATAAGTTCTGACAGCTTATATGTAACAGTTTTTGTTAGTTATTGTTTGAGTTTTTTTTTATTGGTATCTGTACAGTTCTATTTCTTGTGTATTAATTGTTTGTTTCTGATATTTAGTTTCTCATAATGATAAAAAACGGACTCAAAACAAAATAATTATTGGATATGTAAAGGGCATCTCTCAAACACAAAAGTATTATTAAATTTAATTTTAAAAATTTTATTTTGTAAATTATTTAATGATCTTCGACTATTCATATATAAAGAACCACAAGATATTATTCCATAATTTTTAAGACTATTATAAAGAGCATAATATATGTAATGTCAACAATGTTTTAGTTTGCATAATATTTGTTTTTTTTTTTTGTAGAAAAAAGAAAAATAGATATTTCGTTTCTTTAATTATTTTTTACCAATGTGTTTATCAGGTTGAATATTGTAATCAAATGTACTTTTATATCTCATTATTATATTTTTGTAATTATATTATCTTTGGATATCGATGTTTCCGATTTTATTGATAGCTATTCTATTTAATATTTCTGTATCAAATCGAATTCTGTTAAATAATAAGCGAAAATTGACTATGTAAGGTGCATCGATGTATTCAAAATCGTGTTTATAAGTTTAGATACCGAGAATTGATTTTACACGAAAATGTTAAATGGGAAAAATTTTTGTTTTATTATAATCTACAATTTTTACATTTAACATATTTTTGTAAAATTAAATCCTGTGATGTTATAGCCGACATTCATCCATTTTATGTATATTTAAGCCTTTAAAATCGTTTTTATAGGTCTAACTCGCCAGGTATTGATTTTACGGGAAAATGTTAAATGGGAAAAAGTTTTATTTTATTATAATCTATAACTTTTATATTTAACATTTTTGTGCAAAGTTAAATCCTGTGACGTTGTAGTTGAAAATTGTCCATTTTATGTATACGAGGGTCATTTGACAAGTACCTAGCCTCACCGCCAGATGGTGCCACTATCGCACCAGAAATACACTACAGTGCAGTATCTTCCTGTAAACGGTTACAGACGAAATTTCAGCCGGATCGGAGTTGTAGTTTATTTTTGAGAGCGTGTGAAAGCAAATGTGTCCGTTGATTTTTGAAAAAATGGAGAAAGAACAATATCGGTCGGTGATTCGATTCTTGTTTTTGGAGGGGAAATCGCGCAGTGAAATTAAAGAACGCTTGGATGCAGTGTATGGGGATGCTTCTCCTTCGATGGCGACCGTTAAATTTTGGTATAACGTGTTTCAACGTGGTCGTACGTCGGTTTTTGATAATCCACGCCCAGGTGCTCCGAAAACAGCCACTACGGAGGAGAACGTGACAAAAATACACGATATCGTTTTGTCAGACCGCCGATTAAAGGTGCACGAGATAGCTGCGATAGTAGGCATCTCAGAAGAACGCGTGTGGCATATTCTACATGAGATTTTAGGCATGAGGAAGCTGTCAGCAAGGTGGGTGCCGCGTTTGCTGACTGCAGACAACAAGCGCATCCGTGTGACCAGTTCAGAGCAGTGTTTGAAGCTGTTTGATCGCAATCCAAAAGAGTTTTTGCGTCGTTACGTGACCGTCGACGAAACATGGATTCACTACTACACTCCAGAGACCAAGGAGCAGTCAAAACAGTGGACCTTACCCGGTGAACCTGCTCCGAAGAAGGCGAAGACGGTACCGTCGGCCGGAAAGGTGATGGCCACTGTTTTCTGGGATTCTCAAGGTGTGATTTTTATTGACTATCTGGAGAAGGGCAAAACGGTCACAGGACAGTACTACGCCGAACTATTGAGCCGATTTGACGCCGTGAGTAGTAATAGGACAGGTATTGCGAGACGTGTGACTCATCGGGCGGTATGTGTCAAGTGTCAAGTGGCACTTAACTCAAGAGGTCATTAACTCAAGTGTTATGTAAACAGTAGCTGCACAGTAGCTAATGGCCCATGTAAGTATGTGTTAATGACCCCATTGTTTTGAAAACAGCTACTGTTTTGCTACTGTATTTGTAAACAATGGGTCCATTAACACATACTTACAAGGGTCATTAGCTACTGTGCAGCTACTGTATACATAGCACTAATGACCTATGTAAGTATGTGTTAATGACCCCATTGTTTTGAAAACAGCTACTGTTTTGCTACTGTATTTGTAAACAATGGGTCCATTAACACATACTTACAAGGGTCATTAGCTACTGTGCAGTTACTGTATACATAGCACTTGAGTTAATGACACCGCTGTGTCACACGGTCGCTATACCTGCCTCACTACTACGAGAGAGAGAGAGAGAGAGAGAGAGAGAGAGAGAGAGAGAGAGAGAGAGAGAGAGAGAGATCCTTTGTGTGCTGCGGCGACCTTCTCCACAGGGGTCCCCAGCGTCTAAAGTATAGTGAATCGTTTGTATACGTGATAGAGTTAGTGGCCCTGAAAAGGGCCGTTTTCTTTTTTGTGTTAAGTTTTAATTATATCGTGAATAACCTTGTTTACTGGGAAAGGAATTGGTATTGGTGGAAAAAGATTTATACCGTGAGAAATCTTTATCAGTTGACGACGAATAATCTTTCGTTTTTTTATCGATGAGAGGTTGTTTTTCCTCCTTGTCAGACTTCTGCTTGCTGAATGGTGGACCCATGATGTGTGCTCGGTGAAGATTGCAGGCCTTCTGTTATATCACATCCCTCTACTATTAGCTTATATCTAAGCGCAAGTGACTGGTGGTGGTGGGCGGGAGCAGGAGTGGTGGCGGAGTAGAGATATGAAGTAATGAAGAAGGCAATTAAATTAAAATTTGTATTTATTGATTATTAACAGTCTCGTATTCGTATACATCTTTTTCTAGGATCGGTAAATAAATACTGCGTATTTCTATAAATAGTCTATCAATGTTCGTACTACCAAAGTCTGAATGAATCATACGGTTTTTTACATCAGTTTTTAATTCGTCTTTTTGCTCGTCAAAAAGTTTAACAAATGTGTTCCCGTCAATTTCACGAATTTTCTCGTCGCCGCTGTTCACATGGGTTTTCAAGCTTTCAACTATTACATCATAAATGATATTAATGTACGTAGACATATTCTCTAATTCACGAAACCGAAACTCGATACACTCGCGCATGCTTTTTAATATTACAAATGTACGACGCAACATCACTACACTTGGTAAACTCACGACTTTTTTCTTCTTTTTCGGTGGTTCTCCATCGTCGTTGTTGTCGCAGTCGTCAGCTGTATCGATGGGTCTGGTGATTGACTCTGTATCCATATGTAAGCCATCAGTGGTGTCCCAATCTTGCGCCTCGTGCAGATGCCGTTGACCACGTAATGACACAGGTTCCTTTGTTTTGCTTTTCTGAGTGATTGCCACAGCTCTCGAGCTATAAGCAGTGGTCAAATCAATCTCGTGTTGAGCTAGGCCTATTTTTCTAAAGTCCCGCTTGTGGGCGTATAGATGGTACATTATTGCTGGAAAATGTGTTGTGAATTCCTCCCATTCGGCGCTATCCATTGTTATGTATCTATGTGGTGAAGTATCGCCGCCCAATTGAATCACTGTACGAAAATGGTCACCGTAATATTGCAGACCAATGTATGCAAATTTCGTGTGGGACTTATTGAGTGCGTAACTTGTGTTAAAAAGCAAGTTTTGCGGTATCTCGTCTTGGTTCATTTTGAAGCAGTCGTCACAAACTTTTTTTTTTAAAGAAATACTAATGCACTGGTAAAGATGTCGTGTTCTCGGAGCTGCTGATGCTGCAGTGAGCTCTAACAGAATGAAGCAGTGGTGTTGTATGTGGGCGAGTGCACTTTGTGTAAAGAAATACTGTGATGCTGACTGCTGCTGCTGCTGGTGCGGTGTGTTCTACTAGACTGGCGCAACGTCACCGCTAGCGCTATTCGTTTGGCTGTGTACCCCCCACTATGCCGATATGTGGGAGGTGGGGGGCGACGGCGGCGATGGCGCGCGAGCACGACCAACGAGAGCACTGTTACGTGTATGACGTAGCGTGTCGTGTGGCAGGGGGACTATGTGACGTAAAACGTTTCGAGAAAAATATAGATTTATGGTTATGATTGTATCCGATAACAGTGGAAATCGTTTCTAATTACTTGTCGTCACACTATGAATGCGTCAATCATGTACTCTCGTGACAGATTTTTATGGCTTTCGTGAGAAGGAAATGCGTGCCGCGACATGTAAGCGATAACAGCGGTAACCTAAACACTCCACACCACCGCTATGAACGCGTCCATTGTTCAGCGAGTTTTAACAGGCAGTTTCAAGAGGGGGGGGTGCTCTCGATGACGCCTGTGGAGATTTTACGAGTCAAAGTGTATACATTGATAAATTTTTCACGTGAATGCGTTCTTTGTTCAACGGTTTTTAAGAGGAGTGCAGTTTAAGTTACGCGTAAATGTGTATATGATGAAAAACTTTTCACGTATAAGCATTTTGAATACTCTCTCGCGGGAGGAAAATGAATTTAACTGTTTTTCAGGAGTGGGAAAAATGAAAAAGGTCTGTAAATGAAAAAAGTGATTTGGGTAAAATTTTTTTATTCAATCAAACTTACAAACTATGAATACATAAATGTGGAAAGAAACAAAAACTTACAATCTTCGAATACATATGGTTTAGCCGAGCGACGCTTAAAATTAATTACGGATGCATAATAGTGCACAGGAATCGCAGCTGATTCATGACAGAGCAAACAGATGTGTTTGAAGTTGTGAACGTTCATCATGAACGAAAAATCGAATATTCCCAAAATCGGTTTTTTTTATATTAGATATATGCATAAAACCAATAGAAAAAGCGATATAAGTTATTTCCGAAGTGATCATCCCCCAAAATCAGCCCCCAAAACCACCCTCACAAGACAATACATGATAAAAAAATTTATATTTTAACAGCTTATGAATTTCCTAAAAATTTTAACACGGGAATTTCTTCAAGAGCTTACCAAATACTAATAAAAAAATTGCCGAGACCAAAATCGATCGGGAACCCTTCCTCCGGGGGATGCAAGTGGGGCAAAACGGCTAAAAACACATAAAAAATACCTTTAAAAAATTCTATCTCTAGCGACTACGCGATTCCTAAAAATTTTATCACGGGAATTTCTTCAAGAGCTTACCAAATACTCCTAAAAAAATTGCCGAGACCAAAATAGATCCGGAACCCTTCCTTCAGGGGGATGAAAGTGGGGCAAAACGGCTAAAAAGACATGAAAAATACATTTAAAAAATTCTGTCCCTGGCGACTATGCGATTCCTAAAAATTTGATCACGGAAATTTCTTCGAGAGCTAACGAAATACTTATAAAAAAATTGCCGAGACCAAAATCGATCCGGAACCCTTCCTTCAGGGGGATGCAAGTGGGGCAAAACGGCTAAAAACACATGAAAAATAACTTTAAAAAATTCTGCCTCTAGCGACTATGCGATTCCTAAAAATTTGATAACGGTAATTTCTTCTAGAGCTAACGAAATACTTATAAAAAAATTGCCGAGACCAAAATGGATCCGGAACCCTTCCTTCAGGGGGGTGAAAGTGGGGCAAAACGGCTAAAAAGACATGAAAAATACATTTAAAAAATTCTGTCTCTAGCGACTATGCGATTCCTAAAAATTTGATAACGGTAATTTCTTCTAGAGCTAATGAAATACTTATAAAAAAATTGCCGAGACCAAAATCGATCCGGAACCCTTCCATCAGGGGGATGCAAGCGGGGCAAAACAGCTAAAAACACATGAGAAAAATACATTTAAAAAATTCTGTCTCTAGCGACTATGCGATTCCTAAAAATTTGATCACGGGAATTTCTTCGAGAGCTAACGAAATACTTATAAAAAAATTGCCGAGACCAAAATCGATCCGGAGCAATACCTTCGGGGGATGCAAGTGGGGCAAAACGGCTAAAAGCACATGAAAAATACCTTTAAAAAATTCTATCTCTAGCGACTATGCGATTCCTAAAAATTTGATCACGGGAATTTCTTCCAGAGCTTATCAAATACTTATAAAATAATTGCCGAGACCAAAATCGATCCGGAACCCTTCCATCAGGAGGATGCAAGCGGGGCAAAACGGCTAAAAACACAAAAAATAACTTTAAAAAATTCTATCTCTAGCGACTACGCTATTCCTAAAAATTTTATCACGGGAATTTCTTCAAGAGCTTACTAAATACTCATAAAAAAATTGCCGAGACCAAAATCGATCCGGAACCCTTCCTTCGGGGGATGCAAGTGGGGCAAAACGGCTAAAAACACATGAAAAATACGTTTAAAAAATTCTATCTCTGGCGACTATGCGATTCCTAAAAATTTGATCACGGGAATTTCTTCAAGAGCTTATCAAATACTTATAAAAAAATTGTCGAGACCAAAATCGATCCGGAACCCTTCCATCAGGGGGATGCAAGCGGAGCAAAACGGCTAAAAAGGCATGAAAAATACATTAAAAAAAAATTCTGTCTCCTGCGACTATGCGATTCCTAAAAATTTGATAACGGTAATTTCTTCTAGAGCTAACGAAATACTTATAAAAAAATTGCCGAGACCAAAATGGATCCGGAACCCTTCCTTCAGGGGGATGAAAGTGGGGCAAAACGGCTAAAAAGACATGAAAAATACATTTAAAAAATTCTGTCTCTAACGACTATGCGATTCCTAAAAATTTGATAACGGTAATTTCTTCTAGAGCTAACGAAATGCTTATAAAAAAATTGCCGAGACCAAAATCGATCCGGAACCCTTCCATCAGGGGGATGCAAGCGGGGCAAAACAGCTAAAAACACATGAGAAAAATACATTTAAAAAATTCTGTCTCTAGCGACTATGCGATTCCTAAAAATTTGATCACGTTGATTTTTCTAGAGCTAACTAAATACTTATAAAAAAATTGCCGAGACCAAAATCGATCCGGAACCCTTCCTTCAGAGGGATGCAAGCGGGGCAAAACGGCTAAAAAGACATGAAAAATACATTTAAAAAATTCTGTCTCTAGCGACTATGCGATTCCTAAAAATTTTATCACGGGAATTTCTTCAAGAGCTTACCAAATACTCATAAAAAAATTGCCGAGACCAAAATCGATACGGAACCCTTCCTTCGGGGGATGCAAGCGGGGCAAAACGGCTAAAAAGACATGAAAAATACATATAAAAAATTCTGTCTCTAGCGACTATGCGATTCCTAAAAATTTGATAACGGTAATTTCTTCTAGAGCTAACGAAATACTTATAAAAAAATTGCCGAGACCAAAATCGATCCGGAACCCTTCCTTCAGGGGGATGCAAGCGGGGCAAAACGGCTAGAAAGACATGAAAAATAACTTTCAAAAATTCTGTCTCTAGCGACTATGCGATTCCTAAAAATTTGATAACGGCAATTTCTTCTAGAGCTAACGAAATACTTATAAAAAAATTGCCGAGACCAAAATCGATCCGGAACCCTTCCTTCAGGGGGATGAAAGTGGGGCAAAACGGCTAAAAAGACATGAAAAATACATTTAAAAAATTCTGTCTCTGGCGACTATGCGATTCCTAAAAATTAGATCACGGAAATTTCTCCGAGAGCTTACGAAATACTTATAAAAAAATTGCCGAGACCAAAATCGATCCGGAACCCTTCCTTCAGGGGGATGCAAGTGGGGCAAAACGGCTAATAACACCTGAAAAATAACTTTAAAAAATTATGTCTCTGGCGACTATGCGATTCCTAAAAATTTTATCACGGGAGTTTCTTCTAGAGCTTACCAAATACTCATAAAATTGCCGAGACCAAAATCGATCCGGAACCCTTCCTTCAGGGGGATGCAAGTGGGGCAAAACGGCTAAAAACACAAAAAATACCTTTAAAAAATTCTATCTCTAGCGACTACCCTATTCCTAAAAATTTTATCACGGGAATTTCTTCAAGAGCTTACTAAATACTCATAAAAAAATTGCCGAGACCAAAATCGATCCGGAACCCTTCCTTCGGGGATGCAAGTGGGGCAAAACGGCTAAAAACACATGAAAAATACGTTTAAAAATTCTATCTCTGGCGACTATGCGATTCCTAAAAATTTGATCACGGGAATTTCTTCAAGAGCTTATCAAATACTTATAAAAAAATTGTCGAGACCAAAATCGATCCGGAACCCTTCCATCAGGGGATGCAAGCGGAGCAAAAGGGCTAAAAAGAGATGAAAAATACATTTAAAAAAAATTCTGTCTCCTGCGACTATGCGATTCCTAAAAATTTGATAACGGTAATTTCTTCTAGAGCTAACGAAATACTTATAAAAAAATTGCCGAGACCAAAATCGATCCGGAACCCTTCCTTCAGGGGGATGCAAGTGGGGCAAAACGGCTAAAAACACATGAAAAATAACTTTAAAAAATTCTGCCTCTAGCGACTATGCAATTCCTAAAAATTTGATAACGGTAATTTCTTCTAGAGCTAACGAAATACTTATAAAAAAATTGCCGAGACCAAAATCGATCCGGAACCCTTCCTTCAGGGGGATGAAAGTGGGGCAAAACGGCTAAAAAGACATGAAAAATAAATTTAAAAAATTCTGTCCCTGGCGACTATGCGATTCCTAAAAATTTGATCACGGAAATTTCTTCGAGAGCTAACGAAATACTTATAAAAAAATTGCCGAGACCAAAATCGATCCGGAACCCTTCCTTCAGGGGGATGCAAGTGGGGCAAAACGGCTAAAAACACATGAAAAATAACTTTAAAAAATTCTGCCTCTAGCGACTATGCGATTCCTAAAAATTTGATAACGGTAATTTCTTCTAGAGCTAACGAAATACTTATAAAAAAATTGCCGAGACCAAAATGGATCCGGAACCCTTCCTTCAGGGGGATGAAAGTGGGGCAAAACGGCTAAAAAGACATGAAAAATACATTTAAAAAATTCTGTCTCTAGCGACTATGCGATTCCTAAAAATTTGATAACGGTAATTTCTTCTAGAGCTAACGAAATACTTATAAAAAAATTGCCGAGACCAAAATCGATCCGGAACCCTTCCATCAGGGGGATGCAAGCGGGGCAAAACAGCTAAAAACACATGAGAAAAATACATTTAAAAAATTCTGTCTCTAGCGACTATGCGATTCCTAAAAATTTGATCACGGGAATTTCTTCGAGAGCTAACGAAATACTTATAAAAAAATTGCAGAGACCAAAATCGATCCGGAGCAATACCTTCGGGGGATGCAAGTGGGGCAAAACGGCTAAAAGCACATGAAAAATACCTTTAAAAAATTCTATCTCTAGCGACTATGCGATTCCTAAAAATTTGTTCACGGGAATTTCTTCCAGAGCTTATCAAATACTTATAAAAAAATTGCCGAGACCAAAATCGATCCGGAACCCTTCCATCAGGAGGATGCAAGCGGGGCAAAACGGCTAAAAACACATGAGAAAAATACATTTAAAAAATTCTGTCTCTGGCGACTATGCGATTCCTAAAAATTTGATCACGTTGATTTGTTCTAGAGCTAACAAAATACTTATAAAAAAATTGCCGAGACCAAAATCGATCCGGAACCCTTCCTTCAGAGGGATGCAAGCGGGGCAAAACGGCTAAAAAGACATGAAAAATACATTTAAAAAATTCTGTCTCTAGCGACTATGCGATTCCTAAAAATTTTATCACGGGAATTTCTTCATGAGCTTACCAAATACTCATAAAAAATTGCCGAGACCAAAATCGATCCGGAACCCTTCCTTCGGGGGATGCAAGCGGGGCAAAACGGCTAAAAAGACATGAAAAATACATATAAAAAATTCTGTCTCTAGCGACTATGCGATTCCTAAAAATTTGATAACGGTAATTTCTTCTAGAGCTAACGAAATACTTATAAAAAAATTGCCGAGACCAAAATCGATCCGGAACCCTTCCATCAGGGGGATGCAATCGGGGCAAAACGGCTAAAAACACATGAGAAAAATACATTTAAAAAATTCTGTCTCTAGCGACTATGAGATTCCTAAAAATTTGATCACGGGAATTTCTTCGAGAGCTAACGAAATACTTATAAAAAAATTGCCGAGACCAAAATCGATCCGGAACCCTTCCTTCAGGGGGATGAAAGTGGGGCAAAACGGCTAAAAAGACATGAAAAATACATTTAAAAAATTCTGTCTCTGGCGACTATGCGATTCCTAAAAATTAGATCACGGAAATTTCTCCGAGAGCTTACGAAATACTTATAAAAAAATTGCCGAGACCAAAATCGATCCGGAACCCTTCCTTCAGGGGGATGCAAGCGGGGCAAAACGGCTAGAAAGACATGAAAAATAACTTTAAAAAATTCTGTCTCTAGCGACTCTGCGATTCCTAAAAATTTGATAACGGTAATTTCTTCTAGAGCTAACGAAATACTTATAAAAAAATTGCCGAGACCAAAATCGATCCGGAACCCTTCCTTCCGGGGGATGAAAGTGGGGCAAAACGGCTAAAAAGACATGAAAAATAAATTTAAAAAATTCTGTCCCTGGCGACTATGCGATTCCTAAAAATTTGATCACGGAAATTTCTTCGAGAGCTAACGAAATACTTATAAAAAAATTGCCGAGACCAAAATCGATCCGGAACCCTTCCTTCAGGGGGATGCAAGCGGGGCAAAACGGCTAGAAAGACATGAAAAATAACTTTAAAAAATTCTGTCTCTAGCGACTCTGCGATTCCTAAAAATTTGATAACGGTAATTTCTTCTAGAGCTAACGAAATACTTATAAAAAAATTACCGAGACCAAAATCGATCCGGAGCAATACCTTCGGGGGATGCAAGTGGGGCAAAACGGCTAAAAACACATGAAAAATACATTTAAAAAATTGTGTCTCTAGCGACTATGCGATTCCTAAAAATTTGATAACGGTAATTTCTTCTAGAGCTAACGAAATACTTATAAAAAAATTGTCGAGACCAAAATCGATCCGGAACCCTTCCAGCAGTGCGATGCAAGCGGGGCAAAACAGCTAAAAACACATGAGAAAAATACATTTAAAAAATTCTGTCTCTAGCGACTATGCGATTCCTAAAAATTTGATCACGGGAATTTCTTCGAGAGCTAACGAAATACTTATAAAAAAATTGCCGAGACCAAAATCGATCCGGAGCAATACCTTCGGGGGATGCAAGTGGGGCAAAACGGCTAAAAGCACATGAAAAATACCTTTAAAAAATTCTATCTCTAGCGACTATGCGATTCCTAAAAATTTGTTCACGGGAATTTCTTCCAGAGCTTATCAAATACTTATAAAAAAATTGCCGAAACCAAAATCGATCCGGAACCCTTCCATCAGGAGGATACAAGCGGGGCAAAACGGCAAAAAACACATGAGAAAAATACATTTAAAAAATTCTGTCTCTAGCGACTATGCGATTCCTAAAAATTTGATCACGTTGATTTCTTCTAGAGCTAACGAAATACTTATAAAAAAATTGCCGAGACCAAAATCGATCCGGAACCCTTCCATCAGGGGGATGCAAGCGGGGCAAAACAGCTAAAAACACATGAGAAAAATACATTTAAAAAATTCTGTCTCTAGCGACTATGCGATTCCTAAAAATTTGATCACGTTGATTTCTTCTAGAGCTAACTAAATACTTATAAAAAAATTGCCGAGACCAAAATCGATCCGGAACCCTTCCTTCAGAGGGATGCAAGCGGGGCAAAACGGCTAAAAAGACATGAAAAATACATTTAAAAAATTCTGTCTCTAGCGACTATGCGATTCCTAAAAATTTTATCACGGGAATTTCTTCAAGAGCTTACCAAATACTCATAAAAAAATTGCCGAGACCAAAATCGATCCGGAACCCTTCCTTCGGGGGATGCAAGCGGGGCAAAACGGCTAAAAAGACATGAAAAATACATATAAAAAATTCTGTCTCTAGCGACTATGCGATTCCTAAAAATTTGATAACGGTAATTTCTTCTAGAGCTAACGAAATACTTATAAAAAAATTGCCGAGACCAAAATCGATCCGGAACCCTTCCTTCAGGGGGATGCAAGCGGGGCAAAACGGCTAGAAAGACATGAAAAATAACTTTCAAAAATTCTGTCTCTAGCGACTATGCGATTCCTAAAAATTTGATAACGGCAATTTCTTCTAGAGCTAACGAAATACTTATAAAAAAATTGCCGAGACCAAAATCGATCCGGAACCCTTCCTTCAGGGGGATGAAAGTGGGGCAAAACGGCTAAAAAGACATGAAAAATACATTTAAAAAATTCTGTCTCTGGCGACTATGCGATTCCTAAAAATTAGATCACGGAAATTTCTCCGAGAGCTTACGAAATACTTATAAAAAAATTGCCGAGACCAAAATCGATCCGGAACCCTTCCTTCAGGGGGATGCAAGTGGGGCAAAACGGCTAATAACACCTGAAAAATAACTTTAAAAAATTATGTCTCTGGCGACTATGCGATTCCTAAAAATTTTATCACGGGAGTTTCTTCTAGAGCTTACCAAATACTCATAAAATTGCCGAGACCAAAATCGATCCGGAACCCTTCCTTCAGGGGGATGCAAGTGGGGCAAAACGGCTAAAAACACAAAAAATACCTTTAAAAAATTCTATCTCTAGCGACTACCCTATTCCTAAAAATTTTATCACGGGAATTTCTTCAAGAGCTTACTAAATACTCATAAAAAAATTGCCGAGACCAAAATCGATCCGGAACCCTTCCTTCGGGGGATGCAAGTGGGGCAAAACGGCTAAAAACACATGAAAAATACGTTTAAAAAATTCTATCTCTGGCGACTATGCGATTCCTAAAAATTTGATCACGGGAATTTCTTCAAGAGCTTATCAAATACTTATAAAAAAATTGTCGAGACCAAAATCGATCCGGAACCCTTCCATCAGGGGGATGCAAGCGGAGCAAAACGGCTAAAAAGACATGAAAAATACATTTAAAAAAAATTCTGTCTCCTGCGACTATGCGATTCCTAAAAATTTGATAACGGTAATTTCTTCTAGAGCTAACGAAATACTTACAAAAAAATTGCCGAGACCAAAATCGATCCGGAACCCTTCCTTCAGGGGGATGCAAGTGGGGCAAAACGGCTAAAAACACATGAAAAATAACTTTAAAAAATTCTGCCTCTAGCGACTATGCAATTCCTAAAAATTTGATAACGGTAATTTCTTCTAGTGCTAACGAAATACTTATAAAAAAATTGCCGAGACCAAAATCGATCCGGAACCCTTCCTTCAGGGGGATGAAAGTGGGGCAAAACGGCTAAAAAGACATGAAAAATAAATTTAAAAAATTCTGTCACTGGCGACTATGCGATTCCTAAAAATTTGATCACGGAAATTTCTTCGAGAGCTAACGAAATACTTATAAAAAGATTGCCGAGACCAAAATCGATCCGGAACCCTTCCTTCAGGGGGATGCAAGTGGGGCAAAACGGCTAAAAACACATGAAAAATAACTTTAAAAAATTCTGCCTCTAGCGACTATGCGATTCCTAAAAATTTGATAACGGTAATTTCTTCTAGAGCTAACGAAATACTTATAAAAAAATTGCCGAGACCAAAATGGATCCGGAACCCTTCCTTCAGGGGGATGAAAGTGGGGCAAAACGGCTAAAAAGACATGAAAAATACATTTAAAAAATTCTGTCTCTAGCGACTATGCGATTCCTAAAAATTTGATAACGGTAATTTCTTCTAGAGCTAACGAAATACTTATAAAAAAATTGCCGAGACCAAAATCGATCCGGAACCCTTCCATCAGGGGGATGCAAGCGGGGCAAAACAGCTAAAAACACATGAGAAAAATACATTTAAAAAATTCTGTCTCTAGCGACTATGCGATTCCTAAAAATTTGATCACGGGAATTTCTTCGAGAGCTAACGAAATACTTATAAAAAAATTGCCGAGACCAAAATCGATCCGGAGCAATACCTTCGGGGGATGCAAGTGGGGCAAAACGGCTAAAAGCACATGAAAAATACCTTTAAAAAATTCTGTCTCTGGCGACTATGCGATTCCTAAAAATTTGATCACGTTGATTTGTTCTAGAGCTAACGAAATACTTATAAAAAAATTGCCGAGACCAAAATCGATCCGGAACCCTTCCTTCAGAGGGATGCAAGCGGGGCAAAACGGCTAAAAAGACATGAAAAATACATTTAAAAAATTCTGTCTCTAGCGACTATGCGATTCCTAAAAATTTTATCACGGGAATTTCTTCATGAGCTTACCAAATACTCATAAAAAATTGCCGAGACCAAAATCGATCCGGAACCCTTCCTTCGGGGGATGCAAGCGGGGCAAAACGGCTAAAAAGACATGAAAAATACATATAAAAAATTCTGTCTCTAGCGACTATGCGATTCCTAAAAATTTGATAACGGTAATTTCTTCTAGAGCTAACGAAATACTTATAAAAAAATTGCCGAGACCAAAATCGATCCGGAACCCTTCCATCAGGGGGATGCAATCGGGGCAAAACGGCTAAAAACACATGAGAAAAATACATTTAAAAAATTCTGTCTCTAGCGACTATGAGATTCCTAAAAATTTGATCACGGGAATTTCTTCGAGAGCTAACGAAATAGTTATAAAAAAATTGCCGAGACCAAAATCGATCCGGAACCCTTCCTCCGGGGGATGCAAGTGACAAAACGGCTAAAAACACATGAAAAATACCTTTAAAAAATTCTATCTCTAGCGACTACGCGATTCCTAAAAATTTGATAACGGGAATTTCTTCAAGAGCTTATCAAATACTTATAAAAAAATTGCCGAGACCAAAATCGATCCGGAACCCTTCCTTCAGGGGGATGCAAGCGGGGCAAAACGGCTAGAAAGACATGAAAAATAACTTTAAAAAATTCTGTCTCTAGCGACTCTGCGATTCCTAAAAATTTGATAACGGTAATTTCTTCTAGAGCTAACGAAATACTTATAAAAAAATTGCCGAGACCAAAATCGATCCGGAACCCTTCCTTCCGGGGGATGAAAGTGGGGCAAAACGGCTAAAAAGACATGAAAAATAAATTTAAAAAATTCTGTCCCTGGCGACTATGCGATTCCTAAAAATTTGATCACGGAAATTTCTTCGAGAGCTAACGAAATACTTATAAAAAAATTGCCGAGACCAAAATCGATCCGGAACCCTTCCTTCAGGGGATGCAAGCGGGGCAAAACGGCTAGAAAGACATGAAAAATAACTTTAAAAAATTCTGTCTCTAGCGACTCTGCGATTCCTAAAAATTTGATAACGGTAATTTCTTCTAGAGCTAACGAAATACTTATAAAAAAATTGCCGAGACCAAAATCGATCCGGAGCAATACCTTCGGGGGATGCAAGTGGGGCAAAACGGCTAAAAACACATGAAAAATACATTTAAAAAATTGTGTCTCTAGCGACTATGCGATTCCTAAAAATTTGATAACGGTAATTTCTTCTAGAGCTAACGAAATACTTATAAAAAAATTGTCGAGACCAAAATCGATCCGGAACCCTTCCATCAGGGGGATGCAAGCGGGGCAAAACAGCTAAAAACACATGAGAAAAATACATTTAAAAAATTCTGTCTCTAGCGACTATGCGATTCCTAAAAATTTGATCACGGGAATTTCTTCGAGAGCTAACGAAATACTTATAAAAAAATTGCCGAGACCAAAATCGATCCGGAGCAATACCTTCGGGGGATGCAAGTGGGGCAAAACGGCTAAAAGCACATGAAAAATACCTTTAAAAAAGTCTATCTCTAGCGACTATGAGATTCCTAAAAATTTGATCACGGGAATTTCTTCGAGAGCTAACGAAATACTTATAAAAAAATTGCCGAGACCAAAATCGATCCGGAACCCTTCCTCCGGGGGATGCAAGTGAAAAAACGGCTAAAAACACATGAAAAATACCTTTAAAAAATTCTATCTCTAGCGACTACGCGATTCCTAAAAATTTGATAACGGGAATTTCTTCAAGAGCTTATCAAATACTTATAAAAAAATTGCCGAGACCAAAATCGATCCGGAACCCTTCCTTCAGGGGGATGCAAGCGGGGCAAAACGGCTAGAAAGACATGAAAAATAACTTTAAAAAATTCTGTCTCTAGCGACTCTGCGATTCCTAAAAATTTGATAACGGTAATTTCTTCTAGAGCTAACGAAATACTTATAAAAAAATTGCCGAGACCAAAATCGATCCGGAACCCTTCCTTCCGGGGGATGAAAGTGGGGCAAAACGGCTAAAAAGACATGAAAAATAAATTTAAAAAATTCTGTCCCTGGCGACTATGCGATTCCTAAAAATTTGATCACGGAAATTTCTTCGAGAGCTAACGAAATACTTATAAAAAAAATGCCGAGACCAAAATCGATCCGGAACCCTTCCTTCAGGGGGATGCAAGCGGGGCAAAACGGCTAGAAAGACATGAAAAATAACTTTAAAAAATTCTGTCTCTAGCGACTCTGCGATTCCTAAAAATTTGATAACGGTAATTTCTTCTAGAGCTAACGAAATACTTATAAAAAAATTGCCGAGACCAAAATCGATCCGGAGCAATACCTTCGGGGGATGCAAGTGGGGCAAAACGGCTAAAAACACATGAAAAATACATTTAAAAAATTGTGTCTCTAGCGACTATGCGATTCCTAAAAATTTGATAACGGTAATTTCTTCTAGAGCTAACGAAATACTTATAAAAAAATTGTCGAGACCAAAATCGATCCGGAACCCTTCCATCAGGGGGATGCAAGCGGGGCAAAACAGCTAAAAACACATGAGAAAAATACATTTAAAAAATTCTGTCTCTAGCGACTATGCGATTCCTAAAAATTTGATCACGGGAATTTCTTCGAGAGCTAACGAAATACTTATAAAAAAATTGCCGAGACCAAAATCGATCCGGAGCAATACCTTCGGGGGATGCAAGTGGGGCAAAACGGCTAAAAGCACATGAAAAATACCTTTAAAAAATTCTATCTCTAGCGACTATGCGATTCCTAAAAATTTGTTCACGGGAATTTCTTCCAGAGCTTATCAAATACTTATAAAAAAATTGCCGAAACCAAAATCGATCCGGAACCCTTCCATCAGGAGGATACAAGCGGGGCAAAACGGCAAAAAACACATGAGAAAAATGCATTTAAAAAATTCTGTCTCTAGCGACTATGCGATTCCTAAAAATTTGATCACGTTGATTTCTTCTAGAGCTAACGAAATACTTATAAAAAAATTGCCGAGACCAAAATCGATCCGGAACCCTTCCTTCAGAGGGATGCAAGCGGGGCAAAACGGCTAAAAAGACATGAAAAATACATTTAAAAAATTCTGTCTCTAGCGACTATGCGATTCCTAAAAATTTGATAACGGTAATTTCTTCTAGAGCTAACGAAATACTTATAAAAAAATTGCCGAGACCAAAATCGATCCGGAACCCTTCCATCAGGGGGTTGCAATCGGGGCAAAACGGCTAAAAACACATGAGAAAAATACATTTAAAAAATTCTGTCTCTAGCGACTATGCGATTCCTAAAAATTTGATCACGGGAATTTCTTCGAGAGCTAACGAAATACTTATAAAAAAATTGCCGAGACCAAAATCGATCCGGAACCCTTCCTCCGGGGGATGCAAGTGGCAAAACGGCTAAAAACACATGAAAAATACCTTTAAAAAATTCTATCTCTAGCGACTACGCGATTCCTAAAAATTTGATAACGGGAATTTCTTCAAGAGCTTATCAAATACTTATAAAAAAATTGCCGAGACCAAAATCGATCCGGAACCCTTCCTTCAGGGGGATGCAAGCGGGGCAAAACGGCTAGAAAGACATGAAAAATAACTTTAAAAAATTCTGTCTCTAGCGACTCTGCGATTCCTAAAAATTTGATAACGGTAATTTCTTCTAGAGCTAACGAAATACTTATAAAAAAATTGCCGAGACCAAAATCGGTCCGGAACCCTTCCTTCCGGGGGATGAAAGTGGGGCAAAACGGCTAAAAAGACATGAAAAATACATTTAAAAAATTCTGTCCCTGGCGACTATGCGATTCCTAAAAATTTGATCACGGAAATTTCTTCGAGAGCTAACGAGATACTTATGAAAAAATTGCCGAGACCAAAGTCGATCCGGAACCCTTCCTTCAGGGGGATGCAAGTGGGGCAAAACGGCTAATAACACATGAAAAATAACTTTCAAAAATTCTGTCTCTAGCAACTACGCGATTCCTAAAAATTTTATCACGGGAATTTCTTCAAGAGCTTACCAAATACTCATAAAAAAATTGCCGAGACCAAAATCGATCCGGAACCCTTCCTTCGGGGGATGCAAGCGGGGCAAAACGGCTAAAAAGACATGAAAAATACATATAAAAAATTCTGTCTCTAGCGACTATGCGATTCCTAAAAATTTGATAACGGTAATTTCTTCTAGAGCTAACGAAATACTTATAAAAAAATTGCCGAGACCAAAATCGATCCGGAACCCTTCCTTCAGGGGGATGAAAGTGGGGCAAAACGGCTAAAAACACATGAAAAATAACTTTAAAAAATTCTGTCTCTCGCGAATATGCGATTCCTAAAAATGTTATAGCGGTAATTCCTTCGAGAGCTTACGAAATACTTATTGAAAAATTGCCGAGACCAAAATCGATTCGGAACCCTTCCATCAGGGGGATGCAAGCGGGGCAAAACGGCTAAAAACACATGAAAAATACCTTTAAAAAATTCTGTCTCTGGCGACTATGCGATTCCTAAAAATTTTATCACGGGAATTTCTTCTAGAGCTTACCAAGTACTCATAAAAAAATTGCCGAGACCAAAATCGATCCGGAACCCTTCCTTCGGGGGATGCAAGTGGGGTAAAACGGCTAAATACACATGAAAAATACCTTTAAAAAATTCTGTCTCTAGCGACTATGCGATTCCTAAAAATTTGATCACGGGAATTTCTTCGAGAGCTAACCAAATACTTATAAAAAAATTGCCGAATCCAAAATCGATTCGGAACCCTTCCTTCAGGGGCATGCAAGTGAATTATTCAGAAAAAACTCTGCATATAGTGTTTGCGTGTACGGAGCGCTTGACAGTCGTCTTTTTCCAAAAAGAGATGAGAATTTATTGAATTAAATAAAAACCGTACTGTCGGTAAGTAAGAATCTACAATTGACCTACTTTTCAAACGAGCATAACTCACGCAAATATCAATAGAATTTTCCAGAAAAATTTCTGCATATAGTGTTTGCGTGTACGGAGCGCTTTACAGCCGTCTTTTTCCAAATAAATGTTTGAATGTTGATTTAAAAAAATATTGAAATTAGGGTTGCACATCCTCTTAAGGAGTGTTTTATTAGTTTTCGGAATTTCGTCCTGTAACGGAATTTGTACCCATTTGTGATACAACCGTTGATAGGTTTTATTTTAACTATTCGACTTTTCCGACATTTGATTTTCGTTACTATGAATCACTGTCAAAATTATTTTCGAAACTTTTGAACATTGTCAAAATTATTTTCGGAACTTTTGACCATTTGTAATTTTCTCGTAGGAATTTTTCCTATTCGATTAAAACCTTATTCCGATGATTTAGCTATCGTTAAATTACCTATCGGTATTTTCGCCATCGGAATTTTTGACCATTGTGATTCTTAACCCCCCCCCCCCCCCCATTTTAGAAATCTCGAGATTTTATGAATTTAATAAAAATTGTGTTGCGGCAGCCAAATTTACATATGTGAAAGAAATATTTATATTTTTGTATAAATTTGATCCTTTTCACTTCTTCAAACTCCCTACGTAATATATGAAAAATTTTGTAGAATAATGCGGGTGGGGGCAGGCAGACAATATCTAGATAACAGTATAGAGGCTATGCATATAGGGACTGATGGCGCCAAAATGGAGTATGCGGAGTATATATGTATGTGTGTGTGTATGTGTGTGTATATGCGCGCGCGCAAATCCATAATACTTTTCACTATTTGTTCCATATGTTTTTTCAATTATTTTTTGGTGGTATTCTCATGGCCTGCGGTGTACATAAATGAGACTGGATGTATCTTCAGTTTAACCTTGAAAATCAGTCCTGTAATCCATATTAGTCTGCAACGTAGGCCGCAGCCTGGTGATGGACAAAACTGTCTAAGAAGGTCGTTAAAACCACTATAGTTCGTCATAGTTTCATTGTGGGTCTCTATCCATTCTGGGTTTCTATATTATATGGTACTAAGAGAGAAAAGTATGCCATTGACCCCCGGGATCTCTTCTGCCCTTTCTCCATGTCAGTTGCCCGTATGGCTCCCGTATGGAATTGTACATTGTATATTCGGTCGAAAGTTTTTGTGTTTAATCCCTCATTTGGGGATTGAAAGCGTCACAACGTAACACCTACAAACGACGACGCCTATGGTCGTTTTTCTACGATCCAAGCGATGGCAGTAACATGGAGGTGGGTCTTTTAGACCGAATGTAGGGTTGCAGTACGAGTCGAAGGTGAGCTAGCACGAGCCGAAGGCAAGTGCGTTTGCGAACCGAAGACGAGTACTGCAACCACGCGAGGTCAAAAAACCCACTTAGCCCTTGGTGCACACCATATTTTTTTACCGCAAGTATAGATTTTTGTGTTTTTTAAAATATCGATGATTTTCTTAAACAATCTTGAAAACTCCATTCGAAAACGACAGCGGGCGCTTTTCGATTTTTACCCTCTACGGCGAACAGCGAGCGCTTTTCAGTTTTTACCGCCCGCTGGTCGACAAGCGGTCGCTTTTGGCTCTATTAATAGGTTCAAAAAAAATGCGAAAATCGTGCTTTCGGTACAAAAATAGCTTTACATCTTCGCTTTATTTTAGATTTTAATGGTAGCATAAAATGAACTTACCAGATTACATACAAGATGTTTTTATAGAAAATCTTTTTTGGGGCAGGTTGTGCAGATGTTTAACTGGTTTATTGCTCATAAGTTTAATTAATATGTTTTATATACTTTTTGTATTTTAAATATTAAAATAGTATTGTAATCTTACCTGTACGTTAATGAAGTTTCTTTTTGTTTTTTCTTCCTTTTCCGGTATGATATCTGAATCTAAATTAGAGACTATTATTCTTTTTAATGAATAAATTATTATATTTTTAAGTATATTCATCAAGAACTTAGTACATTTGTGTTAAACTTGTACTGTGTTAGAAGAAGCTTACTTTCACTATTATTTACATTAAAATAATGATAAATGTTAAATTATTTTTTGAAGCTGCTGGTATCTACTTCAATAAGGTTTAAACTATTTTAAAATATTTATTCTTGTATTTCTCAGTCATATTCAGTTATTTAAAGAGAATGGCGTTTTCATCATTTTAGTTCTTTGTCCGTCTGACTGCTTTATTCTTCTGATGGTTATAAAATATCAGTATTTAATATTCTCAATTTTTAAACTTTCTTTTAACATCTCTCTTTTTATGTCGCGTAACCCCGCTTACTTTCATGACAGACTTGTGCCGCTGTTGTTTGTCATTTTTAATAATAGAAATCTTAACGAATCATCATTAAACGTTATTTAAAAATAATGAATTTAAAGATTTTTACTAGTATAGATATTTACTAGATATTAAGTAATCTGGTATTTGATTTTATCCATTATAACTTTATTTTAATTAACAATGTATTTGTAAAGTATTACAACTGTATTAAATATGAAACTGCCATAGCTTCAGTTCATTTCATTCTATCTTAAAAATAAGATTTACTTTTGTGATTAACGTGTTTTACAAATAACATTAAGATTAGTTATTGTTTTAAAGCGAGTGGCCGAAAGTGCCACATTCCCGCCCAATTTTTTTATGAGTATTTGGTAAGCTCTCGAAGAAATTTCCGTGATCAAATTTTTAGGAATCGCATAGTCGCCAGAGACAGAATTTTTTAAATGTATTTTTCATGTCTTTTTAGCCGTTTTGCCCCACTTTCATCCCCCTGAAGGAAGGGTTCCGGATCGATTTTGGTCTCGGCAATTTTTTTATAAGTATTTCGTCAGCTCTAGAAGAAATTACCGTTATCAAATTTTTAGGAATCGCATAGTCGCTAGAGACAGAATTTTTGAAAGTTATTTTTCATGTCTTTCTAGCCGTTTTGCCCTGCTTGCATGCCCCGAAGGAAGGGTTCCGGATCGATTTTGGTCTCGGCAATTTTTTTATGAGTATTTGGTAAGCTCTTGAAGAAATTCCCGTGATAAAATTTTTAGGAATCGCATAGTCGCTAGAGACAGAATTTTTTAAATGTATTTTTCATGTCTTTTTAGCCGTTTTGCCCCGCTTGCATCCCCCTGAAGGAAGGGTTCCGGATCGATTTTGGTCTCGGCAATTTTTTTATAAGTATTTCGTTAGCTCTAGAAGAAATTAACGTGACCAAATTTTTAGGAATCGCATAGTCGCTAGAGACAGAATTTTTGAAAGTTATTTTTCATGTGTTTTTAGCCGTTTTGCCCCACTTGCATCCCCCTGAAGGAAGGGTTCCGGATCGATTTTGGTCTCGGCAATTTTTTTATAAGTATTTCGTTAGCTCTCGAAGAAATTCCCGTAATCATATTTTTAGGAATCGCATAGTCGCCAGAGACAGAATTTTTTAAAGTTATTTTTCAGGTGTTTTTAGCCGTTTTGCCCCACTTGCATCCCCCTGAAGGAAGGGTTCCGGATCGATTTTGGTCTCGGCAATTTTTTTATAAGTATTTCGTTAGCTCTCGAAGAAATTTCCGTGATCAAATTTTTAGGAATCGCATAGTCGCCAGGGACAGAATTTTTTAAATGTATTTTTCATGTCTTTTTAGCCGTTCTGCCCCACTTTCATCCCCCTGAAGGAAGGGTTCCGGATCGATTTTGGTCTCGGCAATTTTTTTATAAGTATTTCGTTAGCTCTAGAAGAAATTACCGTTATCAAATTTTTAGGAATCGCATAGTCGCTAGAGGCAGAATTTTTTAAAGTTATTTTTCATGTGTTTTTAGCCGTTTTGCCCCACTTGCATCCCCCTGAAGGAAGGGTTCCGGATCGATTTTGGTCTCGGCCATTTTTTATAAGTATTTCGTTAGCTCTAGAAGAAATTACCGTTATCAAATTTTTAGGAATCGCATAGTCGCAGGAGACAGAATTTTTTTTAAATGTATTTTTCATGTCTTTTTAGCCGTTTTGCCCCGCTTGCATCCCCCTGATGGAAGGGTTCCGGATCGATTTTGGTCTCGACAATTTTTTTATAAGCATTTGATAAGCTCTTGAAGAAATTCCTGTGATCAAATTTTTAGGAATCGCATAGTCGCTAGAGATAGAATTTTTTAAACGTATTTTTCATGTGTTTTTAGCCGTTTTGCCCCACTTGCATCCGCCGAAGGAAGGGTTCCGGATCTATTTTGGTCTCGGCAATTTTTTTATGAGTATTTGGTAAGCTCTTGAAGAAATTCCCGTGATAAAATTTTTAGGAATCGCGTAGTCGCTAGAGATAGAATTTTTTAAAGGTATTTTTTATGTGTTTTTAGCCGTTTTGCCCCACTTGCATCCCCCGGAGGAAGGGTTCCCGATCGATTTTGGTCTCGGCAATTTTTTTATTAGTATTTGGTAAGCTCTTGAAGTAATTCCCGTGTTAAAATTTTTAGGAAATTCATAAGCTGTTAAAATATAAATTTTTTTATCATGTATTGTCTTGTGAGGGTGGTTTGGGGGCTGATTTTGGGGGATGATCACTTCGGAAATAACTTATATCGCTGTTTCTATTGGTTTTATGCATATATCTAACAGATAATATAAAAAAAACCGATTTTGGGAATATTCGATTTTTCGTTCATGATGAACGTTCAGAACTTCAAACACTGCAAACAGCTCTTTTTCAGTATTAAGTTAAAATATACACACATTCACACGCAATATATATTAGCTTACAAATCTAGGCCCAAAGTAATTTAAACAGCAATGCAAAATGTATCTTAAAGTTAGAGCTTAATAATTAGTCATAGGCCTACATGCCTGAGAGCACGAGCCGTGCCCTGGCGGAGTAGCACAGCCGTGTGTATCATCGTACCAGAGGCTCGCTGTGAGATGAGATTCTTTGGCCGCGGGGGAATAGCTCAGCAATGACTCTATGTAAGCTCTGTACGGGTACGCGTTGTTGGGCGGTGACACAAGCTTTTGATTGAGAAAAATATCAATTTGATTGAACATTGAATGTAAAACGTTGTTTACGGGGCCAACTTTTAGATTTGTGTCGGGCTCCTCGACGGGCAATATTTGTGCCTTGACGAAGAGCATAGTGTGCGCGAGGTCGATGTAATGCTCGCTGGCGCTGGGTACGACGAATTCGATGGGTGCATCACTCTCATCGGTGATCGAAGAGACGGGCTTATAGTTCAAAAAACTGCTCCCTTCGATGGAGGTTTGAGTAGCGGGGAGGGTGAAAAGGTCGAGTTCGCTCGACATACACTCTGACGAGTGAGAGTGCAAGAAAGCCATTTTTAAGATTTACTTTGGTCCAAAAATATCGTTAATGGGGCGAAAAGTCGGGGTTTTGCGCTTTCTCTTGCTTACTTTACGAGTTCCACGCGACGCGGTGTGCAATTTTTTTTTCTTACGTTTGGATCGCGAGGTGCGAGCGGTCGCGCGTGCCTTTGTCGACTGACGCGGCCGTTTGATGCGCCTTGTAGTTTTATAGCCCGAACCCTTCATGATTTCTGTAATTTTCTCGGCAGCTTTTCTCTTGAGATGCCTCCTCGATTCTCCGACTCTCGATTTTATGGCCTCCTTGAAATTGACACCATTGTTGGCGATATCGTCTATGATTTTCATACCTGCGCGCAAGGTCTTTTTCCCGACCGCCTTAGCGCCACTCCTGACGTATGGAAGAATACGACGAAAGAGACCCCCCAGCCAAGAGCCGATGCCACGCCCTCTCTGAAAGGGTGCGCCAGCGAAAACGTTTCTCACACCACCCCCGCCACCTATCTGCTCATCGTAGTATCTAGTGTAATGAGACATCTTAACGACTTCGTCTGAAATGGAGTGTCACGGTCTGCGTACCGTACTCGAATGGAATGCGCTGCCCGTGCTGGTCTCTTATATCGATGATAATATTGTGAAAATTATGATAGAGAAGCGGTATGTAGTGAGTGGGTGTGAAACGCTGCACAGTACTGCAGCCGTATTTGAATTTTGAGTTATCCAAGGAAACGATGCGCAAGAGGGCGGCCTGTGTGTCCCCCACTGTGTAGGGCTCACAAATATCTGTATAAACGTACATTTGGTCAGGTATGGCACGAGAAAGCGAGGCTGGCCTCTCAGCTACAATTTCCCGCAGTGCGCCATGGTTAAAGGTTGTAAACAGAGTTTTTTTCCCGGGTTCGTCATCGAAGCCAAAAATGCGCATAATTTTGTCATTGAAATGAGTCGCATGTGGCTGTTGACAGTCGCACTTGCGTCTGATGGCATAATAGCCATTGCTCTCCTTTACGGGTTCAAGCATGTGATGCTTATAAGTGTCATTCGAGTTGTTTATGGCGTCTGCCAGCTGTTGGAGAGAGTCGTAAATGCCGACTGGAAAATGGCAGAATGTTTTCTCAGTCTGTTCGTTGTCGTCCACGCTGTACGAACTAAAAGTGTAAAAGGCGTCATTGTCTTGAAAATGCACGATGCTACAGGGTACGTGAATTTCCACCAGTCCAACGTGCCACTCTCCGTGTAATTTGATCTCGTGAGGCAAGTGTGTGGTGAAACAGCTGGTCGTGTTATCGGAAAAGTAAGACATACTGCTGTTGCTAGGCAGTACCATGTAAAAATCTTCTTTCGGGTCCATACTTGCTCGCTGTTTTTCTACGAAATGCTCTCGAGTTGACTGACGTTCACCCAAGAATTAAATTTATCGGGATAGCTTAACCACTTGACGAGCGCTTGTTTGTTGGCGCCGCGACCTTTCGTGCATACGATACGCTCGATTTTGAAGCTCTTATCGTCTGCCAGACGATCTTGCCCGACCAAAACGAGCTCTTCGTTGTAAAAGAATCCGTCGATTATTTCCCCGTTCAAGTCCGCCAATACGTACGTGTACAGTCCTTGTCGCGGTGATACGCGTATTATCTTGAAAATCTCCTCGCTGAAATTTTTTTCGTATCCTCGCTCGAAGGTGTTCTTTGAGCGACTGACACGGACGAGGTCACCTACGGCAAATTTACAGTGGGGCGCTGTACGGTGGCACCGATAATTGGAGCGCGCACGTTTGTCCAAGTTTACGCGCGCGCGCGCAGCATTGTAAAGGTTGACCTGAGCGGGCCGCATTCGCGTGCCACTGTGCAGGGTGTGACTGTACGCGTACACAATTTTTTGCAGAACATCGATGTAGCGCTTGGTGTTCCGATGCGAGAAATATCTCCATATGCGCTCGCGCAGTGTTCTGTTGAGCCGCTCGACCACCGCTGCCTTGATATCCGGATTTCTAGCGACGCGAAAACCGATCTCCATGCGCTTGAGAAAATTTTGAAAAGCGGCACCAAGGAATTCCTTGCCACGATCGGACTGCACGCACAGGGGCACGCGCGGTTTCGCTCTGTCGGTAATTCGTTCAAAAGCGCTGGCAACGTTGCGAGCTGTTTTATCTTTCAACGGTTCAACCCAGGCGAACTTGCCGAGTACATCGATGACCACGAGAATATAGCAGTACCCGTCGTTGTAATCCTTTATCGATGTTAGCTGAAGTAGATCGCACTCCCACACGTCATCGACGTTTGTTACATTGTACGACAGACGCGGAAATCTTCTTTTTATCGGGTGATGAAGTGTGTAGGCGTCTTGATTGCTTAGCCACGCGTAAATTTTTTTCTTCTCCTTTTTGGCATTTACGCGCAGGAGGTTTCGCGCACCTGCGTAACCAGCCTCATGCTCGAGATTGTAGTATTGTTTTCCGTAAGGCATTTCGTGTTTACATATCAAAGTGTAGCCATTTTTTCTTGGCTTGTTTTTTACTGCGCGTTAGAATGGGTGAGACTGGGGACGGGGCTATATTTTCTACATCCGCTATAGTCTCTCTACGCGGCAGGCGCCGTTTGGCCGTTTTCTCTGGTGCGGTCAATATTTTCCCAATTTTCAAAACTTTGGGATTTTCTATGAGATTAACGGGTGTCTCGCTAGTTTTGAGAAATTTTGCAAACTCAACGCGACCGACAGGCGCTTCGTCTGCCGTGTTCTTTTTGCTCAACGTGTCGATGAATAACTCGCTTATGTCCGAGCGGGGTACCTGGTGACCATCGATGCTCACAGTGCCTGCATTGTCCCACTTTAAGCGCTCGGGAACCGCAGTCCTCCAGTGCCGAAGCAAGAGTCGCGCTTTGCGTGCGTGTACTTTGGGTATACCCTGGAGAATGTCTTCCTCGCTGAGCGGTGCGAGAGTCTCTTCGATTTCGTCAACCTCGTGATTCGGCTCGGCGACACGCTCGTTGTCGCGGAAAAAAAGATAACGTCGTAAAATCTGCAGATAATTCAGACATTTTTCATAATCATCGCGCGCCTCCTTTGAGCGTAAAACGTCATACATTTCGCTGTCTAAGCGAGAAAAATTATCACCGCGCGTTTGTAAACTTTTTTCCTCGACATCCACGGATGTGGCGGCGGCGGCGGTGGCGGTGGCTCCGGATGCGGGTCTCGGTGGGCCAATCGAGCCTTCAGGCACAAGGATCATTTTACGCGCTCGTTCCATCTTAGTGCGTGTCACCCGATCCGAATATTTTCGATATGAGAGTACTCACGAGTGGGGCTAATAAGATTGGTAGAGACGACCCGCCGTTCTGAATAATCACTCGCTTCTTTGTGCGCCAATCGTCTTCGTTTCCACTTGAGTGCGATAACTTGCGCAGCGCGTGTTTATGTTTGCTCAAGCGTCTCTTCTCGCTATCGGATAATTTTATGACGCCGTGTAAAACGTTTAATGCACACTCACATATACACTTGACAAGTGGCTTGTCAGCCGCTCGGGTTATGGCAGTGCGATGTTTCTTATCGCCGTGACAGAGTGCGCCGAGTAGTGCGAGATTTTTCTTGGAAAAATGCTTACCCCGCGGTAATGTGCCGCGACAAGAGGCGCGACGACCGTACGGGGCCATAGTTTTTTTCCGACTGATGATCGTCCACGTGAATCAGTGTGATTTAAAGTATTTGGGCATGTATGCGCAATGCGCGCTGTCGTCGGGGAATATGTTTGCGCGAAATCTAAACTCATCGAGACAGTCTTGCGAGAGGTCTATAAAGAGGTAAGAGTGTGGTGCGCGCGTAGCGTCTACGAAGGCATCGCGCAGAAAAGCCGAGTCTTCGGGGTGGATTTGACGCGCGAGATGCTGTATTTGCGCCTTGTCGCGTGGATTTTTGAATAGCACTAAATACTTTGTATTTAAACTTATGTCACGCTGTGCCTTTCCCTTGTGGAAAACATTTTGTGTTATGAATATCACACTGATATTTTTGTGGTGACTCCCCTTCGTAAACAAGTCTAAAATAACGTCGCTCGAAGATTCTCGCATAAGATCATCGAGAACGAGTAATTTTTTCTTCTCGTTGTCCGAGGAATAATCGCCTATCTGAGGGAGACCCTCTCTAAACTCGATGGTTGGTCCAGCGGACTTAAAAGCTGTTCTGTAAGCCTCCTGCCATTCAGCGTAATAAAACAATAAACGATCGAAGCGCATTGTACACATCTCCGGTAAATGTGCGAGAAAGCGCTGGACGAAGCGAGTTTTCCCGCAGCCTGTGGGCCCGCACACGCAGCAGGTAAACGGGTGTTTCCATCGGACGTCCATATTTTTACACGAGCTCTACCCTGCGAATGAGACTGGACCACGCTTTTCCAATCATTTTATAGCCACCCATTGACAAATAGGCTGCTGGCCCCAATGAGCGGCTGAGGCGGCGGCGGGCGGGCGGGCGCGCGTGGACTAGCATCTTTACCCGCGGTGGTGAGCTGAATCATCGCGGTGGCAAGCTCATCGGCCGCGGTGGTGAGCTGAATCGACGCGGTGGCAAGCTGGTCGGCCGCGGTGTGACTAGCGTGCAGCCGCTGAAATAAACAGAATTACCGCACGCCAACTAGCTTGTGAACGCCGACGATGAGCACATTTACCCGCGGCTACTGCTGCTGCTGCGATATAGTGCAACTTTGTCACTACAATAACTTCTTAGTATATTTAACTAAATAAAAAAATATAGTAACGGCAGCTTTTATAATCTTCGAAAAACGATATAAAACATTCACTATATTACTTTGCTGTTAAGAAAAATATAATGGTTTCTTATAACTACATGGAAAGGGGTGATGGGTAGAAATAATAGAACATTTTGATGGAAAAATAATTTTTTTTTATTAAAATATAAAAAAGACGAATTTTACATAAGTACAAGTTTTTTTATAAAAATACACATACTACGAATCGCTCTTATAACCAAAAGGTAGTGATACTGCATTACGAAAGTATCTACGCTTCTTAAGTACTACGGAACATGACTTTTTTTCGCTACATGTGATGACGTCGTGCGCGCGTGTGCGTCTGATCGCTTCATATTTCAAAACGATAGCTTCTCTATCGTTTTCAAAATACGAAGCAATCAAACGGCCGATGCTTTCGAAATTTATTATACGCGAATTGTTGCTATTGAGACAAATACCCTTAACTTTGTAGCACTCGACAGTTTCCCCGGTGGAAGGGACGACAGCTCGAAAGCCATAAAATTTCGGACCGCCCGAGAGAAAGTTGGTTATATAGGTACCCTCGCCATAGGACTTTAACTCGTCTGTCATACTGCCGAGTAAAGTTCCCAGCGGGGGTGTATACTCTGTAGCGTCGTCTTTTTGCACACGAAAATACACGAGTCTGTGTCCATGTATAGAACACGTGCTGCTGTGAGTTTTTCAATATAACTGTACAGTTCGAGGCGCGCCTGCGCGGTTGTATACGCTGCTATTGCTACGTTCGCATTACCCGAAACATCGACAGCATCTTCGCGAAAGCGCCAATTCGCGTATAAAAGGTTCTCGTTAACCATAAGAATATCGAAAACTTCTTTATCCTGCGCTGTAAGAAGTTTTAGCAACTCTTCACGTGTTTTTACAATCACCGTTTGTTTCATATTTGACCGCTGTCCAAATTTTCCCCACAGTGAATTTAAGCATAATTTTGCAACGGAGCGCAAACCAGGATTTTTTCTATTTTTTCGCGATCTAGTCTTATCCCCTCGTCGCGCTCGTACTCGTCGATGTACCGTTTTCTACGCTCTTCGTCTGTACACCAGGCAGGCCAGCCGCTTGCCTGCTGCTTCAGACGGAGAAAGGTATTAACGTAAGCTGCAAACAGTCCGCCTTCCCCGGTACACGGATCGAACTGCGTGGTCTCATACTGCCAAATTATATATATTTCCGTTACACAATAGCCAAGCTCAACAGCCTTCTGTAATTCGTAAACAACCCATGTACCTGTAAATTCGCGCTCACCGATTTGCTCGTGATTACAATCGGCTTCCCGCAATTCCTCGCAACACATGCGACAGAGCCCGAAAATTAGCCGATTGTGCATTTTTACCGGCAACACGGGTAGTAACAAATTACGAGGCGGTAAAACTTTGCATTTGACCATCCCTTCCACACGCGAGAGATAGTTGTTTTGCCCTCCTGTCAGTGTCGCACATTCTTCGCCGATGTAAATGCGCGGGTGCCCAATGGGGTAGCGTCCCCTCTTGCAGATATATGGGTAAAGAGAGCAAATATCGGTATATTTTATCTCTTCGCCTGGCGCAACACTGCGCGAAGTAACGATATTTTCCATACGCCCACCGAAAAAAGCATCCCGTGGATTTAAAGTTATTTTGCTCATGACTGGGTGAGTGGCTAAATATCGCGTAATTTCCGGCTGTTGACTTTTCACGCGCGCAAAATCGCACTCCCACATCTCACGCACGTCGTATCCTAGCCGTCTCATTACTGCAACCTTTGCCAGAGTGGACTCGTACGCCTGTACGCATGTTTGACCATATTTATTTTTCCGTGTGCTCCGATTATCGGGGAAACAACGCGGGCAACCATGCACGTAACAGCCTTGGAATTCAAAAACGATTCCTTTGTCTGTTAAGCTAGGTTCTCCGGCGCCTGGTAGAGGCGGCAGGTACCCATCTACGAGTTGACCCTCCCGCAAACGAAACTCACGCGCACGACCCGCGTGTATAATTTTGCGCCCGATCTCGCGCTCACAATATAACAGCCACTCTATGGATTTTTGCGAGTGCTTATCCGCGCGCCTATATCCATTTGGCGGTATGAGACCAATGGTGTTATCCTTCAAAAAATTTTTTTTAAAAACATACAAACACGTAGATGCGATTGTACATGCCGCGACGAATGGGTCTGTTTGCGCGACTTCTATAAAAATTTCGCGAAACCGTATGCACGCGCGCCTCAATATTTCCACATCCATTTTACAGTATTCGACAATCTCTTTTTGAAAGTCGAATATGTAGTTTGGTCGGGTGTTCTCATGCCAGTCGAGAAAAGCGGCGCGCTCGTCCACAGACATAGTACCCGGGCCATAAAACTCGGCAGGGGGCAGAGGGCCAATGTAATGCGCATTCTCGAGAGTGTTGAAGAAATGCGGAAAATAACCTTTCTTTGAGCCCTCGGGCAGTCCGAATGTCGCAGGCAGAGCACTCAGTTTCAATTGAAAGTAATTGATACTATCAATAAACTTTGTGCGTCCGTACTTTAACAGCGTAATATTGTGACCGCTTAATATTACAGTGGGCGATCCGTGCTCGGAACTTTCGGCCAACTCCTTCAATATAAATTGAGAGTCGAAAGCCCGGGCATTGTGTGCTATGCACACAATTTCGGCAAAATCGGGTTTTTCCCGCACACAAAGCTCCAAGAGTTGTTTTACCGGTTCACGGTTGAAGACAAATCCACGTACACCACAAGTGGCGCAAAATATTTGTATGTCGTCAACGTCGATGCAATCCGTGCATACTTGATGCGCGACACACAAATTAGGTACATGAACACGCGCGCTTCCGCCATACGGAGTGTCTTGCATCGTTTCAAAATCGTAAAAAATATGAAGATATTTATTTTTTTTACCACGTGTGTCGGCGCTGATCGGCCGCATGAAGCACAAATCGTTAAAGCCGTGCCGCTTTTGACATGTGTTACAAAACCCGATGCCGCACTCGTGTTTCGGTTGATACACGTTTACAACCCGCGTACAATTCTCACACAAACGCACAACGTCACACAGTTTTTTATTATTTTTTTTTAAAGACCCTGCACGCTTGTGGTTCGCGAAACAATCGTGACCGAAAAATTGACGTCCGCAATCCACGCACTCTATCATGTCAACTTGCACGTTTCTGCACGGTGGCGAAACGTAACAGCTCTCACATATTCGCGTACATTTGTGCTGATTTACATAACGGTACCCCTTATTACAATAAGAACAGAAAAAACGTGTCCCTGCCGCTCCGAATAAATTCGTAATTAAATTAAAATGACGCGTACGCTCTTCGAACATCAAATAAATAATACCATTAAGTGCGATATTTAATTCATGGAGAGTGTTGCGGCCGTCAAAGAGCGCCAATTCACCGCTCCCAAAATTATCTTTCTCGAAAACAACCAATGCTATCCCGTGCGCGAGAAAAAAATCTTGGAAGCTTGTGAGCTCTTCAAAGCCGCAACTGTCTCTTGGAATTTTTACACCCGCATCGGTCACGAGTCTTTCCGCGTGCTCTTTTTGCATTTTTCGTCGTCCGTCGCGAATCACTGCCCATTTTGCACGCGCCTCAGCGCAATCCAGCGCCTTGCGCTCCACGTATACCAGTCCAACCGCAAGCGCACGCGGTAAACATAAGTGATCGCTGTTGTTAATAACAGTGCTTGAGTGCTTTTGCACATCGCTCAACTTTAAGGCATCTCGACCAGCGCCTACAGGCATTTGTACATAGCACACCTGTAACACAAGGGCCTCCGCGATACCTAAAATTTCGTTACTCTGGCTTATGGAATTTATTAAATTCCATAAATCAGCGTAATTAAAGTCAGCGACTGGTCTGAACGAAAGCCCACCTGCGCCACGCGAAAAACGATCGTTACAAATTGAAATACCGACTAATGTACGCCCCGGTACGCACTCTGTTATATAATTATGAATGTTCTGATCGCAGCCTCTACCCACAATACAGGGTTTACATCGACACGTGGTTCTATAATAGTGAAACTTACTCTATGGACCTGTGTAGCGAAGCGTCGCAGGTACTGCTGTCCCTCAACAACCGCAATGAAGTGCACTCCGGGTGGTCGTACGATGTCGTAGTCCTCGCCGGGTGCATCATAAACTTGCTCTTCATCCATGACACCGACACCACCACCGCCGCCTACTTGCCTCGTGGAATGTCCCTCACTCGCTAAATAAAAATAGTTTAAATTATACTTTTAACTTTTTTTTTTTTGTGCTTTAGTTAACGTTTCTGATTTTTTTTTTCAATTATGGTTCAGCATAACCGGCAAAACTTTCGTGCACACGCGATATAAGATCGGACAGGTCCGCGTCGTTGTATAACGCTGAAGTCTCGTCTTCAGCCTGGTCACGAAACCAGCGTTGAATTATTGCACACGGATTATGAGCTATTTGGTGGTATAATGCGGGCAGCCCGTTGAGGAAATGAAGCGATGACCGGATTTCCCTCTGCATCATATCACGATTTCGGATAACTATAATTAAAAATATTTGCCTTTTTAAAAAACAAAATCAGAAAACGTTTTAAATAAATATTTTGTACACTTACATTCGTTGATACGTCGATGGGAATCATAACTGTGATTGTAGCCGTTCGTGATCATATTCGCAGCCTGCTCAAAGTTCGACAGTTGATTTTCGCGGTCTGCGCGCGCTGTATTGGCTACGTTACTGGTGTCTTCTGCCAGCACATCTGGAGGCTGACTCGCGAGAAGTCTCTCTTCTGCAGCGGTCACTAGTGGCCTGTCGTAAATCGCAAGTGCGTCGGAAATCGCGATGTCCATGAACATTAGGTCTTCCAACCGCTGATCATCGGCTCGGCTCGGCGCATCGCTCGTTCCTCTTCTGTGTCGTTATCAGGAACGTCACCGCCTGGCCCCCAGACGGGAATCTCAGGGCCTTCGGGTCCCCAGACGACAAGCGCGGGGCTTTCGGGGCGTGGGACTTCATGCACCTCGACCACAACTTCTACCTGCTCGCCACCCTCCTCCTCCTCCTCCCCCTCCTCCTCCTCCTCCTCCTCCTCCTCCTCCTCCTCCTCCTCCTCCTCCGTATCGACGGGTGCTGCAAAATTCATCATTCGCCGAGCAGGATTAAATAGGCCGCTCGTACGTGCCGAGTGCTCGGGGGTCTCATCTTCCTCGAAATACGTACTGTCGGATAGCTCCGAATCATCATCGCGTATGAGACTCTCTAATGCTGTAAATAAAAAAATATGTAAATAAAAATATGTAAATAAAAATTATTTTGAAAAAAAAAAAAAAAAAAAGTTTTAGACTTACCTAAACGCTCTTGACGGGCGTTCGCTACGCCGCGAAACACATGCAATCCACTTAGTTGACGGACGAAGACGTCGTCTTCGATGACTCGCTGTACTTCACGCGAATGCGCGAATGAATTATGTAGGCGCACTATGGCGCGATACCCACTCGATCTGAGTATCAGTCGTAATTGCTCCTCCAAGTTTTCACGCGACATACGTCGCAAACGACGCATCCAGTCAGGGTTCCTGCCGTGTCGTGCTCTTGCCGCGAGTCGTAACACGGCACACCGAAGCGTTCTCTTAGCGTAATTATCCATCTCTCACGAAACTTCTGAATGAACTGTGCACAACAGCGAGTCGCACAGGATTCTTATACACATACGTTATCTTGAAACGTACCCCATGAAACCTATGTTAAAAAAATTAGTCATCTCGTCATCTCGCCAGAGTTTGCACCCACCAGCGCCACTTGTTCCGCATCTACGCTCCATTGTTTTACAAGCGCATTTTCTTCGAACCAATACTGAGATTCAATAGTGTCCTAACGGCTCCTTGATAAAAAAAAAAAAAAAAAATCGTTATGTCTCGCGAAGTGGCACGTGTATTTTTCCAAAGTCCTCGGAGGTCCGAGCTGAACAATGGCCCTTCTATATTCGTCGCTGAAAAAAGGATAAGGTTTCACAGCTCTTGAAACCAAAACATTCGTGACACATCTACGGAAAAGCATGCATGCGAGATAAAAATTTACGATGCATAGCTAGCAGACGTGAAAGAATGTTCTACAAAAAACATAGTTTATTACTTTCGACGACACGTGTCAAACTCCATTAACGCGAATGCCTCACTTTCAAAATGGAAAGAGTAGTGGAGAGGCTGTGCTGTAAATCCCTCCGAAAAATGACCTGACAAACAGCCTCTAAACGGTATATGAAAAAAATTCTCTCGGCTAAAGTAAACAGCACACGAGTGAAAATATTCCTCAGGGACGTACACAGGTCACTTTCTTCGTCTGCTTAATCCATTGATGAGAGCTCGCTATTAATATTGCCCGAAACGGTAGCGTCGTAAAAACCAGATGGCGACGACGGCGGCAGAATATAGAAGTGCTCCTCGACGCCTTGCGTGAAGGTCAGCATGCACGAGTGCGTGCTGTTTGCAAGCGAGGGCTTCGCTATTATAGCAGCCGACACCAGCTGTATTTTATTAGGAAGCGGTTCAGGGCCCTACATTTATTCGGTGATAAAAACATGTGCATGCAGACGGTCACCAACAAGCAGTGGTGGGGGAAAGGCCCTCCCCCACTACGCAAAGGATGCTACTCCCCACCACCACCACCACTGCTGAAACAAGGAGCGGCGGACGAAAGGGCCTACCCACTAGAGGTACCAGCATCATACGCGCCAGTTGGCTACAGATGATGGACCAGGTCAGTCGTGAAATATCGACTTTGCGTGAGGAGCTCGAGAGGACTCGACGGAGAGCGTGCAACAGCCACAGTTTTATCGAGCATCTAAAGCACTCGCTGATACGTCTCAGCCGTCGCATCCACCAAGGCTTGGACACCACAGAAGCGGCTGGCTTACGGGCACAAATTGTGCGGGCATCCCAGCAGCTCCAGCATCACAGAGAGACAGTGAACCGTTCAGCGCATCACGCTGAAGACTTGGCAGCACGAGTGGCCGCGCTAGAAAAACTCCTGCGGTAGAGAAGAAAATCAACGCCACCGCCATCGACAAGAGAGAGGTCAAAGCATACGGCCTGCAGACAGCAGCTGCAGCAGCGCAATGGAGATTGCGCATTTATATCAGCGCCTGCGAGATATAAAAGAAAGCGGGATCATGCCATTCGCATGATTAACCGCCTAGACTCAGCAATTAATCAGGCGCACCAACAAGAGTGCCGGCACGCGCCTGCTACAAGGCCGCCAAAAAATTGCGCTGGTGCCAAATGCCTTGTATGTGGCATTCTTTTTAGGATTTTGAGGAGCGATCCGGAGGGCCGCTCCTGAGAACAGTGTTGGCACTGCACGTGCTTTCGGTGTGGTGCGTGCCGCGAGACGCCGTGTGAGTGCCTACAACAAATGGACACTCCACGATCACCATCACCGGAGCCTGCTGCTGCAGCAGCAGCAGCAGCAGCAGCATCATCGTCATCATCAACAGCAGCAGCAGCAGCAGAAGAAATTCCTGCGTCTACAGCAGCAGCAGACGACACCAGTGCAGCCGTATAGTGCAATATGTGCGTGCGACCGCAGAACTGTGCGTATGTGTGCGAGTGTGTGTGTGTGTGTGTGTGTGTGTGTGTGTGTGTGTGTGTGTGTGTGTGTGTGTGTGTGTGCACTGCGTGCCCGGCCGTGTCTGCGAACACTTGACACGCATGTGCCTACACGTATCACCGGATACGTGTGCGACTGTACGTGTTTGTACATGTGTGTGCGTGTGTGTGTGTGTGTGTATGTGTGTGTGTGTGTGTGTGTGCATTGCGTGTCCGTACGTGTCTGCGAACACGTGACACGCATATGCATATACGTATCAAATATGCGCTTGTACGTGTGTGTGTGTGCGTTATAATTAATAAAAATATTAATTATTAATACAAATTGTTATTTTTACTCACTACCGAAAAACAATCCCACGCTATCCCCTCCCCACCCCTCTCTCTCTCTCTCTCTCTCTCTCTCTCTCTCTCTCTCTCTCTCTCTCTCTCTCTCTCTCTCCCTCTCTCTCTCTCTCTCTCTCTCTCTCTCTCTCTCTCTCTCTCTCTCTCTCTCTCTCTCTCTCTCTCTCTATCTCTCTCTCTCTCCCCCACTCTCTCTCTCTCTCTCTCTCTCTCTCTCTCTCTCTCTCTCTCTCTCTCTCTCGTAGTAGTGGGGCAGGTATAGCGACCGTGTGACACGGCGGTGTCATTAACTCAAGTGCTATGTATACAGTAACTGCACAGTAGCTAATGACCCTTGTAAGTATGTGTTAATGGACCCATTGTTTACAAATACAGTAGCAAAACAGTAGCTGTTTTCAAAACAATGGGGTCATTAACACATACTTACATAGGTCATTAGTGCTATGTATACAGTAGCTGCACAGTAGCTAATGACCCTTGTAAGTATGTGTTAATGGACCCATTGTTTACAAATACAGTAGCAAAACAGTAGCTGTTTTCAAAACAATTGGGTCATTAACACATACTTACATGGGTCATTAGCTACTGTGCAGCTACTGTTTACATAACACTTGAGTTAATGACCTCTTGAGTTAAGTGCCACTTGACACTTGACACATACCGCCCGATGAGTCACACGTCTCACAATACCTGTCCTATTACTACTGCCGTGTTAGAAGAAAAACAGCCCCATTTGTCTAAAAAGAAAGTGCTTTTCCACCACGATAATGCACCGGCTCACACTTCTGCACTCGCCACGGCTAAATTGGTCGAATTACGCTACGAACTGCTGCCCCATCCACCGTATTCTCCAGATTTGGCTCCGTGCGACTTTTTTTTGTTTCCGAACCTAAAAAATTCGCTCGCCGGGAAGAGATTTCACTCCAATAACGAAATAATCGCCGCCACGGAGGCCTATTTTGCAAACCAAGAGAAAACATTTTTTTCAACGGGGTTAAAAAAATTGGAACACCGCTGGACCAAGTGTATTCAACTAAAAGGAGACTACATTGAAAAATAAATTTTATTTTTTGTAAGATTTTGGTGTTTTCATTTGTAGGCTAGGTACTTATCAAATGACCCTCGTATTTAGGCGTTTAAAATCGTTTTTATAGGTCTAACTCATCAGGTATTGATTTTTGATGCAAATGTTAAATGGAAAAAAGTTTTGTTTAATTATTATCTACAGCTTTTATATTTAACATTTTTTTATAAAATCAAATCCTGCTAAGTTATAAACGAAAATCGACCATTTTAGGTACATTCAGGCGTTAAAAATCGTTTTTATGAGTTTAACTCATCAGGAATCAATTTTACGTGATAATGTTAAGTGGGAAAAAGTTTTGTTTCAATATGATCTACAATTTTTATATTTAATATTTATATGTAAAATCAAATCCTGCTGAGTTATAGTCGAAAATCGTCCATTTTTTACCTTTTTTGACGTTTCTTCGCATTTGTGTTGGTAAATATTGCTCGGAGCAAAAAGTTCCCAACAGAAAAAAGGTGTCTTTTAATTAGTTTTAGCAGAGAGACCTATAGATATTAGCTTAAAAATAATTTTTCTAGACATTAAAGTTAAAAATCGATTTTTTGAAATATTTTTTTGTGCTCCCATTTCTAAAATTTTGCATCGATCATCTTCGCTAGGGAACTGTCAGTTACGTATAATTAGACGAGTAGTTTCTCCAAAGCCCGTTTGGATCCATCGAAATTTCGTTGAGATAATCGGGTTACTTGATTACATACATACGTACCAACATACATACATCTCCAAAAACGCTTAAAATGAACTCATTGTGGGTGGAAAATAGTTTTTATATCGTAAACTTTCAGTTTTTGAAGTGTTACAATTTTCGCATTGACGAAAATATAAGGCTCTCCCGAGAAGCGGTCGTGCCTAAATATACACACATTTAACTACGGCATAATAGTCAAAAAGGGAAACGATTACCAAGTCAAACCAACGAAAACTAAATTAAAAATTCAATATTTGACAAAAATAAACAAAAATAACGCGGAAGCGCAGTTACTTAAATTTCTCAACGAAAATGTAAAACCGAATAAACAGTATGGGATTTATTTTGAAACACTAGAAGGTAAAGAAATGTTTATCAAAATACACCAACAGCAACGTGATAAGACCGCGCCGCGATATCAGAAACTCCTCGTAGAAAAATATAGGGTCCCTCATTGCTATATATACGGGAAACGGCGTCGTTATAACCAAAGAGATGCAAAAAGGATAAGGAAAGTTTCTTCCCTTTTACAAGAAAATGCAGACCGGACTAATCATGATACTCCTAGTCATAGTGGCGAAGAGCACTGAGATAGACAAGGGTAACACTCACTACGACCATCACCATGGAATTGGGAGAATAATTCAAAATTACCACCATGTGCACTTTCATATCAATATCACGACTTTGAAAGATACCTATAATCGTATCCTTGTTAGCTATACCATACTGTCTTCGGAATTGAAGTTAAAAGTCACGGAGTTATCATCGTCCCAATTGGAATCGAACTTATTAAAGCAAGCTGAATTACTCTGTGATGAATCATACCAAAATTTACAGCAAATATCACCAGCGAACACTAGATTGAAAAGAGGGTTAATAAATGGGCTCGGCACGGCGATTAAGTATATTTTTGGAAACCCAGACGCAAATGACTTGGATAGGATAAATAACTACTTGAATGTACTCAATAACCAACAATAGGAAGATATGATAGTTCTCAATAAATCAGTAACTATTATAAACAAAATTAGTAAAACCATGAATAGCAACATTGAAGTTATCAATCAACATTTATGGAATATTTCCAAAGCCATGGATCGACGAGACAAACAACTAAACTTTTTCGAAGCGCTCATAAATCTTATAATACAGGAACAAAATTTTTTAGATTTTCTCGGAAAAATAAAGCGTTCATTTATTTTTTCAGATCAAACGTTTGATGTAGAAGTACTGGATTATAAATAAATTTCCGATATACTTACTCATCTATTAGGAACTTACTCGAAAAAAGAATTAATAATGAACTACTATAATCTGTTAGATTTTCGCTTCGTTCAAGGTTCAATCGTATGTATCCATGACCTCGTTATTTTTACACACTCAAAATTCCTATCCTAAACCCGATCGAATTTTCCCTATTCCAAAGACTTTCTATAATCAATAATAATAACCAAACGGAAATCGTCACTACGCCATGGAGGCTAATTGGACCTTTAATCAAATTATCAGCTCAAAAATGTCAAGAAATATATGTTGGAATATAAGTAAATGCTACGCTCCTGAACATAGCTACATGCGTGTGAGTGTGACTTTCGAGTCCTATAGAGATAATGGGGGGGGGGGGGGGATCAAAGTAAGGTTAAAAAGACAACGTGGGTAAAAGAGTTAATAAAAGTGAAGAACATAAGTATTAAAATTCAACAATGGAATAAAAGTGAATTAAAGAAAAATAAAAAGTTACGTAACAAGACGAAGAATTAAAGAAAAAACGTGGTCAAAAATAGTCAGTTTGAAATATTGCAAAGTGAAAAATATGTACATGAACAGAGAATAAAAATTGCTAGCTACCGAAATGTAAAAAGAATTTTGAATAATAATCAGTAAAAAGGTTCGATGTCGATGGATTAAAGAAAAAGTGTGAAAGGGTCACAAAAACGTGGTCAGCATGACACGAAGTTTGAAGTGCAAAAATAATAACTAAAGAACAATTAAAATAGAAAAATATACACATGGTGATAAAGTAAAAGTAATAAGCTACTGGAATGTGAAAAGATTTTTTCAAAAATAATGGTAAAAAAGTGCGATGTCAGCGGATTAAAGTTGGCGAGTGAAACACGCGGCAGAGCTTAAGCATAGAGCACGTGCGCGCCACGAGGTTTATACAGTAAACGTATAGGCTAAACACAAGTATGTGAGTGACGAAAGTGAGATAGTGAATAAACACGTTGTTTTCGATAAAGATTTTAGAAACAAGTGCAGAAAATTATCTCTGAAATAACTCAAAAAGATTATTATTTTAAAAAGTGAAATCGATAATATAATAAAAATTAAAGAAATCGAAATGGCAAAGCAAGCCAAAATTGAAGATATTGTTATACCAATTTTCGACGGAGAAAATTATTCAAGTTGGAAAATTAGATTAATGATGCTATTGGAGTACAAGGAGTGCAAAGAGCCTGCAGTAAGGTTAAAATTGGAAGCAGAAACCGAACCAGAATGGAGAAAGAAAGACTTAAAGGCAAGAACGATTTTAGTAAGCGCAATATCCGATAAACAGCTAGAATACGTGAAAGACTGCATAAGTGCTCGTGACATGATAAATAAATTTGAAAAGATATATACGAATAAATCTACGGCTTTACAAATTTTGTGCAGAGGAAAAATTGATGAAATTAAGCTAAAGGACTATGACACAGTAGAAGAATTTTTCATACATTTTGAAAAAGCAGTGAATGAATTTAAATCAGCTGGAGGAAATATAGATGAGTCCGAAAAAATGAGATATTTATTAAAAACACTACCACCTAATTACAGTTATATCGGTGACTTTATAGATGTGATACCCGAAGATCAAAGAACTGTAGATTACGTGAAATCTAAAATCAAGGAGAAAAATATGAACCGAAATCAAAATGAAAAGAAAAATTTGAGCACTTTCAATGCCAAAACTAATAAGGAATGTTTTGTTTGTGGAAACCCGGACATTACAAAAAGGACTGTTGGCACGCAGGGACCAACAATCAACAAGAATATAGAAACCAAGAAAGAAATCAGCAGAGTCACCAGCGAGGCGTCAATCGAGACGGAGGCTACAGAGATTGTGGCCAAGGAACAGGTCATCACACACAGTTCAAATGAAATAAAGTGGTTACTCGACAGTGGCTGTTCGGATCACATTGTAAACGATTGTAAATATTTCGAAAAATATGTAAACTTAGAAAATCATGTAGATGAAGAATTACCTGATGGTAAAATTTTGAAAGCCACTAAGATTGGCAATGTAAAAACATATTTTAACACATATGGTTACGAAAATGAAATTGAAATAAAAAATGTATACTATGTAAAAGATATAGGAAAAAACATATTAAGTTTTTCTAGGATAACAAAAAATAACTGTACTATTGTAGCGAAAAATAATAACGCAAAAATATTCGATCAAAATAAAAAATTATTAGCTGTCGCATATCAAGACGACAACCTATATAAAATGAAAAGCTATGTAAAAGAGAATGAAAGAAAAATTTATACAAATGTCACAAAATTAACCGAAAAAGAGAAATGGCATAGGGCACTAGGCCACGTGAATTTCCAATATTTAAACACATTAATTAAAAATAAATTATTAGATGGTTTGTCAGAAAAAATAGAAAGCACACATATGAACTGTGCAAATTGCATAGAAAGTAAAATGTCCAATGAACCGTTTGAAAACAATAGAACTAGAGCAACTGAAATTTTAGAATTAATTCATACTGACTTAAATGAACCACATAACACTATTGGTTATTGTACTGAAAAATATTTCGTAACATTCATTGATGATTACAGTAAATGTGCCAAAATTTATTGCATTAAAAATAAATCAGAAACTGCTAGTTGCTTCTTTGATTATATTAACTTAGTTGAAAATCAGTTTAATAAAAGGGTAAAAAAATTAAGATGCGATAATGGAAAAGAATATTTGAACAAAGAAATTTATAATTTTATAAGACAAAAGGGTATACAATTATTACCATGTCCACCATATGTACATGAATTAAACGGCGTAGCCGAAAGGTATAATAGAACTGCTATGGGCATTGGCAGATGCTTATTAAGGGAAACTAGAATACATAGGAGGTATTGGCCAGAAATAATGAATGCAGTAGCGTATTTAAAAAACAGAACAATTGCTAATACTGTAGAAAATAAAACACCTTATGAAATATTTTTCAATAGAAAACCTAATGTAAAACATTTGAAAATTTATGGAAGTAGAGTCTTTGTAAGAATACCTGAAGTTAAAAGACAAAGTAAGTGGGATGATAAAGCTCAATTAGGAGTATTAGTTGGGTACACAAATAATGGATATAGAGTTTTAATAAACGGTAAAGTAAAAGATGTTAGACATGTAACAGTTGTTGAAGAAAGCACTAAATTAATTTGTTTGGAAAAAATTGATGATGAGAAAGATAGAGTAAATTATGAGAGTGAGTCTCAAATTGAAAATTATGTTGATGAAAACGAAACAAATCTATTATCTTCTAGTCTGACTTTCGAGTCGATTAGAGATAAACAAATCTTGAAAATGTTGAATACGAAAACAATGAAAATTTTGAGTATGAAGATGAAAATAAAAATAATGAAAATTTAACAATTCCAAGACAATCTAATAGAAAGAAAAGTCCAGTAACAAGATACGGAAATCCTGTAACTCATTATATTTATGTAAACTATGCAAACGCAAATGTACCAAGTACATTCGAGGAGGCGATAAAGTGTAATGAATACAAAAAATAGCAAAAGGCAATGGACTCGGAGATAAAAAGTTTAGAGAAAAATGATACATGGTAAATTGTTGATAAGCCCAAAGATAAAAAGATACTTGATATTAAGTGGATTTATAAAAGGAAGAGTGATAATACATATAAAGCACGACTAGTCGTTAGAGGCTTCCAACAAAAGGAATATATTGAAAATGTTTATTCACCAGTAGGAAAAATGCAAACTTTGAAAATTTTATTGTCACATTGTTGTAAAAACAATTTATACATAGAGCAAATGGACGTTGAAACTGCATTTTTGAATGGTCATGTAAAATCTGAAATAAAGTCTATAAATTAAAAAGGGCACTTTATGGTTTAAGAGAAAGTCCAAGAGCTTGGTATGATTGTTTTCATAAATATATAGAAAAGTTAATTTTTGTAAGAAGTAATTATGATTATTGTCTATATGTAAATAACACAAACAAAGATCCAATATACATATTAGTTTTTGTAGATGATCTTAATATGTTGCAAAAATAAAAATATGATAGACGAAATTAAAGAAAGTTTGATGAAAAGATTTTCAATGAAAGATTTAGGAAAAGTTGGAAACTATATTGGAATTCATATTGATTATAGTAAAGATAGAAGTAAAATGACCTTAAGTCAGACAAAGTACATTGAATCTTTGGCTGTAAAATACAATTTAGAAAACGCGAAGTTATATGATACACCTATGGAAGCAAATTTAAAATTAGAACAAGCTAAAGAAATAGACGAGAGCATAAATTATAAAAATTTGATTGGTGAATTGTTGTACATAAGTACAGGCACGAGGCCAGATATAACATATCCTGTAAATTACTTAAGTAGATACCAAAGCTGCTATGATGCAACACACTACAAATATGCGATGAGAATATTGAAGTATTTATATAAAACTAATGATTTAATATCAACGTATTATGATAATTTGCAAAATGAGTCGTTACATTGTATGCTGATTCTGATTATGCAGGTGAGAATATCGATAGGAAATCTACAACAGGATTTATAATTAGACTTTATAGAAATCTAATATTTTGGAAAACACATAAACAAAACAATGTAACTAAATGCTCAACTTTTGCTGAGTATACTGCAATGTCAGAAGCAGTAACGAAAATATTATTTATTAGAAACTTGTTAACTAAATCATTTGATGTAAAATTTGAAAAACCTATAAAATTGTATGAAGATAATTCAGGTGCAGTTGCAATTGCAAAGAATGGAAATTTTACTAAAAACTCAAAGCACATTGAAGTGCAATACCATTACATAAATGAAAATTACGAGAATGGAATGATAGACATTGTAAAAATTGATACAAGTTTGAATTTAGCAGATATGTTGACAAAGAGTCTTGACAAAACAAAATTTGTGAAAAATAGAAACGCATTGAAATTGATTATATAAAATAAGACCAGAATTAATGAAAAGATTGCAAAAAGTTCAGGATTGTGGATTTAAAGAGGCGTGTTGGAATATAAGTAAATGCTACGCTCCTGAACATAGCTACATACGTGTGAGTGTGTATGAGTAGAGAAAGAGTACCGCAAGCGCCGACAGCGCATGTACAGTTAGTCGTCACGAGATAGCCATGTAAGGCGGACGGATTCTCACCACTGTAACCTAGACCTAAGTAGCTAATAAACATACTTTATATTATTAACAATAACCTTAACTTATTTGCCCCATATTACAACAATATACAAACAGAGTAATTTGTGTCATAAAATCGCCACGAGAGAAATTGAAGCCACTTTCATTCAAATAAATACAACTTTAATTCTAGTATATTCTTTGTCTGATAATTTAACTTTGATATCCAGTAACTATCAAACAACCATTACGCATAGTAATACCAAAATTATGCATCAAGGAACCAGTTTGATCGAAGGAAACGATCTGCAAATAGGAGAACATATACTCAACAAAAATTTTGGAGAAATAAAACAGCCAGATTTAATTTTGCCTATGATTATTAAAGACGATCAAATAAATGTCGAATCATTGAAAACTTTAACAGTTCCAACAATAATTATATCGAAGTTACAATCTTCCAGAATTGAGTTTCATCTGTCAGTAACCAGCATCATTATCGGGATATTGATTATTTTAAGTTTGGCAATATACTTAATATATAAAAGGAGGAATAATCGTAATGTGATTCAAAACCAACTTATCCACCAAGCCAATGACGAGGATGTCATTGAACTTCAGCATGAAGGAGTAATGTGACACCATTCGCGCTGACCTTCCACGTGCAGTTGCACATCCTACCTACTCAGCTCCAAGTTATCAAGAGATAAGGAGAAGAAAGAAGTCGATAGCAGTCACATAACATGAATATAATATATTCACGTTAGTCTATGTCGGGTCCTCGAGTTGTAACAACGTGTTTTAATAAAGAGCACTCTTTTCTACTAATTGTGTGTGTGAATTTGTCTTGTTATTTCATTCCTTGTGAATCGAAATTTACCTACATTCACCCTTTACACATAACTCGCGCGGTACTACGCTGTACAGCGCGCGGACTGCGCCCGCCTCATTGCCTATATAATAACCTTTTATAATCTTTAATTCTTTACCTATTCTTCTGGATTCTTAATAATGCTTGGAGTAATATTTTATTAATTATTTTATAAAAAAATAAAATTTGAAAATCCAAGCAATTGCGTGTAATGATGCACACGATAGATGCTATTTGGGTGACTGTTTGGATTGCCTCAGTATGTCTATATTATGATAACATTTGCTTGAATGTTTTGATGGAAATGGTAATTTCCAAATCGAGTGTCAATCATGGTTTCAAAACTGCAAATGTGCACGTATTTATGGACATACTGGGGGAATAATTTATAAAATTAAAAGCTCACGATTTTTTCGCTAAGAAACAATCACTTTTTATAAATAACGTAAAAAGCAATCTTCAAGAAGGATAATTTCTCGTGTGTTGCGATTTTGCAGAAAATTATGTTTTCGTTATACAAAATTCTACACAGTCCTTCCACTGGAATAACAACCAGGCAACAGTTTTTACAGTTGTAGTGTACTATAAACAAAATAATGAACTCAAACATGTAAGCATTGCTGTGATTTCCAACAATTTAAGTCATGATACCATAGCCGTTTACGAATATCAAAAAATTGTAATATCTTACCTTAAAACTAATTTTGCAGTCAAGAAAGTTTATTATTTGACTGATGGAGCAGGTCAGTATTTTACGAATAAATCCAATTTTCAAAATCTTCTTTTTCACGAGAAAGATTTTGTAATTACAGCTTAGTGGCATTTTCATGCCACAGCACATGGTAAAGGTGTGTGCGATGGTAAATGCGCGAACCTAAAAAGCGGTGCAAAACGAGCGAATCTACAAGTTTCTTCTAGTAATCATATTTTAACGCCAGAAGAGCTGTACAACTGGGCTAAAGATTACTGCAAAGAAACCCAAGTTTTTTTATAGCAGTAAAGAAGAAGAAGTAACCAAGACTGGACAAGGCTAAACTATACCACACGGAGAAAAAGAAATCAGTAAAAATTATCAAACTGTCAAGTAACCCTGAGGCAGACTTCTAAATCCAAAATTTTTACAAAAAGTTTTGTAAAAGTTACAAAAAGTTTAGTAAAAATTGCCAAAAAGTTTGGTAAAAATTTTGGATTTACAAGTCTGCCTCAGGGTTACTTGACAGTTTGGTAATTTTTACTGATTTCTTTCTCTCCGTGCAGGAACGTTACAGTACCATGCTATTATTCCAATAGATGAAAGTTCATTGAAGCTCAAAAAAACCTCTCTGAGTTCTGAGTATAAAATCATCCCGAAAAAAAAAACTGCGAAAACAAAAAAAAATATTATCTACACTGAAAAAAAGTTAGTACAAGAGTTACTGTATTAATGCTGTTAATTTTGAAATTTTATTTTTTTTTTTATGAAATAATTAATAAAATATTATTCCATGCATTATTAAGAATCCAGAAGAACAGGTAAAGAATTAAAGATTATAAAAGATTATTATATAGGCAACGAGGCGGGCGCAGTCCGCGCGCAGGAAAGGCGGTGCGTCTACTCTTTTGCATACTATTTCTCGCAGAAAACATCTCGGGCACTCTTTGGAAAATATCCTTTCCTACGCAAGAAATGCTTAGCTTTCGATCTAGAGGGTAAAAAAATATTAAAAATACACTTTTTGAGATATAAGACGTTTTGTACTTTTTGAAAGTGAAAATGGAAAATTCGGGGAAAACTGCCTACACCATTGGAAAGCTGAGAAAGAAGTACAAAAAGAGTAATTAAATAAGAAAAAAATAATAGCCGGCCGGGGATGCGAGTTCCACTTAAAAGATGATGGAACTCAAACATGTCTGACTTTCTGTATTAAATAATTTGAATCATTATAAAAAATACTTGTATAGTATTACTGTAGTGTATTATAGAAATACTTATATAATATTAAGAAAGTAGCGATTTAAGTTTAAAATGAATTCTTGATCCAAGTACCGGTAACTTTGATGTCAGTTATAATATCTATTCAGAAAATTCAAAGTAAGTAAGGTTTGAGCACATTGCTAAATATATTGTATAAAGTATTCGACAAATCAAATTAGTTTTTTAATGTACATTTACTGCTAATACAAAATTTTGTAGCAAGTTAAGTGGCATGAACTCTTTAAATGATACTCAATCACAAAATGGCTTACGGTTGCACGATTTAACATTTTTATGGTTTTTATCAATTTTCAATGTGCTATAGAATTCTTTCCTTAGCTCTGTCCATAAACTTTTTTTTTTTAATTAAAGTATTTTGTCCAAAGAATTGAAAAAAACCTTGGTGGAGAAATTTGGTACTGGCGTAGTCCTTACTTTTGGTCGATGAAGGTATACCAAAAACCAACCAGCGACTTTCTAAAAGGGTCATAAAAAAATACCGGTGAATTCTACAAATAAAATGCAAAATTTTTCCCAATTAATGTTCTATATAAAAGGTTTCAAGATTTTGTGTAAAAAAATGAATAGACTTGGATTTTAAGCAAAAATTGCAAAAACTTTGAATTTTCAATGTTGTATAACTTTTTGATTTATGCAAATATCGTCCTAAAAATTTGACACCACGCACGCACACACACACACACACACACACACACACACACACACATATATATATATATGTGTGTGTGTATACATATAGCTCTACAGCATTTTGAGGATTTTTTGGGGCGTCCACAATAGTGTGTTAATACATCGATTTCGCAAAATTCCGTAATATTTTTCCGTAAAAGCGGGCGCCGCAGGCGTCGTGGTGTTAGTCAATAACCTTAGGGTCATTATTTCTTTAGTCACGCGCTTGTTACCTGATTGTTTATAACAATGTTTATATTTGTGTCACTACTATTGTAGAAAACCTTTATGAAATCCTCAAAAGGATCCCAGGATAAAATTATATATATATATATATATATATATATATATATATATATATATATATACACACACACACACACACACACACACACACACACACACACACACACACACACACACACACACACACACACACACACACACACACACACACACACACACACTTATCGGGGTTTATGTAGCCCAAGAGTGTATATTAGTACCTACAGCCCAGAGTTCCCTATGGCAAGTGACTAAACAAATAATGGACCCTGGGGGTTGTCACGTCCTAAGACACAACACGACTGGGATTGTTAACTCGATTAAGAGTTACGCTCTTTTTAGGCCTTAGCTGCGCTAGCTAGTAAACCTTGGACGAGCTGAGGAAAGGAGTGTAATATCAAATTCACCCTTAACGTTGAGATTTAATTTTGACTAATTTTTTTGGATTAGGACTTGGCTATTGTAAGGATCAACGGTGAGTAGCACGAACGTCTCGTAAAGATCGTTGGGCCGCACGTACCCCCGTATGGACTAGGAATAAGGTCACGACTTTATTTGGATACCTGGGGTTTGAGATTCTTATAACTTTTCCCGGTCGCAGGTTATTCTCAGATTCGCCCTTCCCTATGAAGAGCAGAGCTCGCAATTGAATTTACTGTCTAAATTTTGTTTTAATTACTTCTTTCGTTTGTTCGAAATTTGTTTTTAATTTTACTTGAAAAATAGAAAAACTTGCAATATTGTTCGAACTCAAGTGTACGGTGACTCGTAAAGACACACTGAACGAAGTGGGTTACGAAATAACATTTTTAATTTCTCAAAACTTCATTAGACTCAACTCGTAAAGCTGAAGCTACGGGTATTTGAGGAACGCAAATTGTTAATTATCTTTTGACAATGTGTTTTTTGTATTTCTTTCTAGTAATTATATGTTTTTCTTTAAAACTGGAAATATACAATAATACTAATCAAACTCAAGTGTACGGTGACTCGTAAAATCACACTGAACAAAGTGAGTAATGAATAAGTATGTTATTTCTCAAAATACCAGTAGTCTAGGCTCGTAAAGCTTTGAACTATGATAATTGAGAAATTATGTATTTCCCTTGAATTTAATAAATTTGAAATGTAATAAAATTTTTGAAAAAAAATAGATTTTGAAAATTTTTGTTTGAAATTTGTTTTTAAATTCACTTTAAAAATAGAAAAACTTGCAATATTGTTCGAACTCAAGTGTACGGTGACTCGTAAAGACACACTGAACGAAGTGGGTTACGAAATAATATTTTTAATTTCTTAAAACTCCATTAGACTCAACTCGTAAAGCTGAAGCTACGGGTATTTGAGGAACGCAAATTGTTAATTATCTTTTGACAATGTGTTTTTTTTTATTTCTTTCTAGTAATTATATGTTTTTCTTTAAAACTGGAAATATACAATAATACTAATCAAACTCAAGTGTACGGTGACTCGTAAAATCACACTGAACAAAGTGAGTAATGAATAAGTATGTTATTTCTCAAAATACCAGTAGTCTAGGCTCGTAAAGCTTTGAACTATGATAATTGAGAAATTATGTATTTCCCTTGAATTTAATAAATTTGAAATGTAATAAAATTTGGAAAAAATAGATTTTGAAAATTTTTGTTTGAAATTTGTTTTTAAATTCACATGAAAAATAGAAAAATTTGCAATATTGTTCGAACTCAAGTGTACGGTGACTCGTAAAGACACACTGAACGAAGTGGGTTACGAAATAATATTTTTAATTTCTCAAAACTCCATTAGACTCAACTCGTAAAGCTGAAGCTACGGGTATTTGAGAAACGCAAATTAGAAATACAAATTGTTTAATTACCTTTGAATTCTTTATTTTTTTTCTTTCCTCAAGAGGTAATGTGTTTTCTTTAAAACTGGAAATATACAATGATACTAGTCAAACTCAAGTGTACGGTGACTCGTAAAGTCACACTGTAAGTATATTATTTCTCAGAATACCAGTAGTCTGGGCTCGTAAAGCTTTGAACTATGATAATTGAGAAATTATGTATTTTCCCTTGAATTTAGTGTGAAAGGAAACTTTTGTGGGAATTTGAATGTTTGTAATAATACATTTTTTTGAGAAATTGAATTTGGTAATACTTGAATATTTATTAAAAATTCGAATTTTCATACAGAATCTAAAGCTTGTGAGGCTTGTGTCGATCTGTTGAGTAGTCAGCAAAGCTTGTGAGGCTTGTGTTGATCTGACTCCGTCAGTTCAGAAAAGCTTGTGAGGCTTGTGGTGAACTGCACCCGTCAGTTCAGAAAAGCTTGTGAGGCTTGTGGTGAACTGCACACTCAGCAGTGCGCGTTCGGCGTATTTAAATCAGTTGCTCCTCCTCTTCTTCTGCTTCTAAAGCTGCGGTGTCGAATCGGGTGGTTGCGTCATTTTATGATAACGTATTATTGGTGATATGTTCGGCGGCGAGGGATGCTTTGCATATCTCGTAATGTTGTGGTGCGGAAAAGCGGTGTCCAATGGTGTGAGGGCGGCATCCCTTCCCAACGTTGATTTTCAGTTGCGTGGGAGAAGTCCTATGCTTTAACACAGGAAGCGGTCGCTCATCCCTTCTCTAGGGTATTTTCCGGCGGCTCGTATCTTCTTTAAGGAGTGAGAGAGAACGCTATATGTGCGACAGAGAAAGAGAGATGAGAGAGACAGAAGATATACCTATCTCCCTCACTCTTCAATCTTGTCACTGACTTTTTCACAGTTTTCTTCACTTTATTTAATATTGTTAGATATCGCAATTTCACAATTTAGTTACTATTTTATTTTAATAGGTATTTTTATAATAAGCTATTACAAATTTGAGCGGTGGTTATACGCTGATTAGAAGTGGAGTTATAGTGAATATAAAAATCGAATATTGTTAGATATCGCAATTTCACAATTTAGTTACTATTTTATTTTAATAGGTATTTTTATAATAAGCTATTACAAATTTGAGCGATGGTTATACGCTGATTAGAAGTGGAGTTATAGTGAATATAAAAATCGAAGAATATAATTTTAGTTTCACAGAAAAATAATTAATATAATTTTACAATAATATGAAGTTTCATAAGAAATGGTGAAACTAAACAGTCAAGCTAAATATTATAAACATGTTTACAAAATTGTCGTAAATATCGCTATTATTTATTTAATTATAATGTTTTACTTAATATTAACACAGTGACATAAATGATTCGCTTAGTGTTTACATAGAATGTGTTTTTAGATTATTTCCAATCATAAAATTTATTATTTTTATATTTATTCATCGATTAATTAAGTAATCAGTCTTTCAAGCTTTGGATGTGAATATTTGTAATTGCTAGAAAATGAAATTATTATAAGAATATAAAACTACTAAGTTTCCACAAGAAAAATAATAATAAATCATTGAAATTATAAACAAACAGTTATTTTTAAAGTGTTGTTTGGAGATGGATTTTATATGAAAATGTAAAGAAAAATTATTGCAGCTGAACTGTGCCGTTAGAAATTAAAAATGTAAAATAGTTAAGTAAATATAAGTCTTATAAGTTTCAAGATTGGAAAATAATATTTGTCGCAGGGTAAAGAAACGAAAGGTTTTCTTGAATAAAAATCGTATTTTCGCTGTTTGTATATGCTACGCAGCATCTTAGGGGAAGATAAGAGTTTCCAGATGTGCGAGACTCCCTGTGTAGGACCTTAGTAACGGTTTTCACATAAAATGTATTATTTTATTTAACTAATAAAATTTCCTATGCAGACTTTATAAAATATTAATTTGTTCATTCTAATTAGAACTTCAATAATTTCGTTAAATTATTTTATTGATTTTATACACTTTTGTGGACTTTTTATTCATTTGAAATATTTGAATTTTAACCGATTACTTATTATAATGTTACGTGAAGAACAAATAAAAAGCATGTTATTGTTTATTTAGAATATTTCTATATATATGTATATTTTATAAGGTTTGCATGAACAAAATAGAAATTCTTCATTAATAATATATATTTAATTATTTAGAATACATACAGGTTATAGTATAATTTTAACCTTGTTATAATTTCATTATTTGATTCCAAAAGAGAGTTTTAGTTGAACTAAACGAGATAATTATTAATCATTACAAAATACAAACAAGAGTAGTGTTTATTAATTTTTCATCTTTATTTATTCTAAATCTATCGTTCGCTATAAATCAAATAATTTTCCTACTTATAATTATTGAGATATTCAATGTTATTCTAAAATAATTTCCTCGTGCTATTGTATGTTAAGGCCCGAAAAGTCGTTCCACGAGAAAGTTGGGGTGAGCTATTTTTAGTATGGGCCATGTGTAATGTAGCATCGAGATAATGCATCCGCTCGGAAAAGCGTCCCTTAAAGCTAATTCACACTGTGAAAGAGTATTTTCAATTTTGTATATAGTTATTTTAAACTGAAAAACATTCATTTATTTATTATGTTGTTAAAAATGTATTTATTTATAACAAGAAAATTTTTAATAGTAGCCGAATACCTTGCTATTTGGCGGGCTTTCTTTTATAGAGGTAAAAGAACAAAGATTGAAATGAGCTTTATTACTCAGGTAGAGAAAATAATCCTTCTGGAGTGTGGCTTAAAGTATTACTATAAACTTAAATCTATTTTACAACGTTATATTTTATACACTTTTCATCCCACGCCTGAACGGTTGTTAGTTAATATATATTGTACTTATTTAACTTAACTTATATATAAAAATACAAAATATTCAGTCAACATATAAAAGTAAAATTATAATTAACAACTCATACTTAAGCTATTATTTAAACATATCTTTGTAGAAAGTTGACCATAATTTATAACTAGCGCGTTAATACAACTGAGGTGGTTTTAATAAAAATCATAATGCTGAATTATTGTAATTTAACTAAGGGTACTATTACTATTTTTATGTAAATATCCTTTTCTTATTCGGATTGCTTCATAATTATGTTGTGTTAATAGTTAATTAGTGATGAACAGTTCTCTAGAGTGAATTACTTATTTTGTAATATTTTTCCGATAAATGATTTAATACTATATTTTATTACACTCGTGGTCGTAGGTATAGTTGATTACAATATTTTAGTTTGTTGAAAATAATGTTTGTTCTTCATCAAGAAGAAAAGAAAGTTTACAGTCCGTTTAATATAACGCCGAAATATAAGGAAAAAGGAAATTATAAGAATTTAAAATTCAAGATTAAGGCATACGCCGCGTCGACGTTTTATGCCAGCTTGGGGAAGCTTCGAGTGGCGCAGCTCACAACTCACAACCCTTGGTACAGTAGTGTCGGTAGGGTAGTAGTGGTTCAGGGTTATGATCGTGATTCATCAAATAGGAAATATTTTTAACTATATCCTAAATAATAGAAAGTAATAATAAAAAAAAAATTTATTTTATGCAAGATCGCAGACGGTTCCGTCACAGGGTTATAGACTCTAGGTCGGGCCGCATAAACCCCTATATTTAGAAATATTATGAAGCCCTGGCTGCATAATCAAAATCGGGCTCAATAAACCCCTATATATAAAAAAACGGGCTTTATAAACCCCTTTCGAGAAATGTATAATATATATATATAAATATATATACAGTCAATCCTCGTTATAACGAAATTGAAGGGGAACGCTGAAAAATTCGTTATATAGATGTTTTCGTTATAAAGAAGTTGCTTTATTTTCGCAGATACGGTAATTTACATTTTGACGAAATAATCAATTACTTTACGCTGAACAGCAGTATCAGTTATTTGAACATCAATCAAGTTTTCTAATTTTACAATAGCAGAAAAAATAGTCATCTACTATAGCACATTTTTCTACGTATGTTCGCAAATTTGACATTGCAGCTCTAGCTTCTCTCTTGCTCACGTTAATATTGCACACACGTTCGTCGTCTATATCAGCATCGTCATCATTGTTTTTCTAGTCTGTAACAAACACGAATTCATTGAAATTAATCCTAAGAAATAGAATACTAATAATGTATTCTATCAAAATATACCTGTGCAAATCAATAATATCTCTGAATCTGACAGAAATTCTGAAACCAATACGTCTTCGTCAATCTTTACAAACTCTTCATAGCTTATAGCTTGATCAGAAACTTGTTGCCATGCTTGATGATCTATAGCAACTTCTTGGCTAATGTTTACATCGTTCGAGATTTCTATTGAAAATCCACATGTTTTGAAGCAATTTTGAATCGTTTCAATTTTGACATTCCTCCAAGATCTGTCTAATCCTTATTGCATCCAGCACCGTAATAGAAGTTTTCTTTGCACTTTCCATGTCATCTAACATTTGTTTAACAACTAATTGCCTGTATAAACCTTTAAAAACTTTAATGATTCCTTGATCTAGAGGCTGTAATTTTGCAGTTGTATTTGGCGGTAAAAACTGTAGTTCTCCATTGCTTCAATAATTTTCTTTTTAGTTTCTAAGCTAATTGCCTTTCTTGTATTGGAACTCATTGTGAACGCAACAACTGTCACTTACTGACTGATATCAGAAATCAGAAATTCGTTATATAGGGGTAAGTGAACGTAAGAATTCGTTATACAGAGGTTTCGGGCAGGTTTCGGGGACGATTTCAAATTCGTTATATAGAGGTCTCGTTTTTACCGTCAAAAATTCGTAATATACAGGTTTTCTCAAGGGGAACGAAAAAAAATTCTTTATATAGAGGAATTCGTTATATGGAGGTTCGTTATAACGAGGTTTGATTGTGTATATATATATATATATGATGTTTGAAGTGAAGTGAGCATGTCAAAATTTTTAAATCGCTCAAAACTCGTTTACTTTTAGCTTTTTATGAAAAAAAAAATGTTCCTCAAATTTTAGGTCGATATTTGCATAAATTAAAAAGTTTAAAACATTGAAAATTCAAAGTTTTTGCAATTTTTACTCAAAATCTTGAAACTTTTTATATAGAACATTGATTGGGAAAATCTTTGCATTTTATTTGTAGAATACACCAGTATTTTTTTTATGACCCTTTTTGAAAGTCTCTGATTGGTTCGTTTTTTGTTTACCTTCATCGACCAAAAGTAAGGACTACGCCTGTACCAAATTTCTCCGCCAAGGTTTTTTTCAATTCTTTGGACAAAATACTTTAATTTAAAAAAAAGGTTTATGGCCAGAGCTTAGGAAAGAATTATATATATATATATATATATATATATATATCGAAATTATTAATAAATATAGGACTAGTCGAAAGAAAACGATACAGCGTGATTCGGCCCGGAGTAGAATCCGGGACCTTCGGTTTTCTCGACGGATGCTCTTCCCGTTGATCTACCAATGCCTATGCGCGTCTTTCCTCGATATTGCTAGATGCCCGTGACAATATGTATTACTGATAATTTAAAATTTTTATTACTTTTTTTAGATCAGTGAAAAAACACTTGAAAGAAAATCTGCAGCTTTAGCCTGTAGACGTTTTCCCGGAAATCATGACTATCAGAGTATTGTGAATTTATTGAATGATATCCACAGACACATGAAAAAATTTTCGCTACGGTCACAGATAATGGATCAAATTTTTTTAAAGCATTCGGTGAGTTTGGTATTCAAGATCCGCAGTGTTTTTCAAAAGGTAAATAATAGCCCATAGCGTTATTAAGGGGGTGTCAAACTCCATTCTGCGATTTGACCGACCCATAGGTCGGTAAGGTAGGAAGTACATACTATTGATGAAATATGACACAAGCGCCATCTCTGGAAAATCGTAATAGATTTTAACATAGATAGCGCTACATATTTAAAAAATATTAAAGATACGCGTTTTTTTATTACAAACAATTGTACGTATTTCGCGTATACGTATTTCTTTTTATAATTAATTATCCGTATTTTGCGTATACGCATTTTTATTGTTAATAATAGTGCGTATTTCACATATATACGCATATTTATTACAAATAATTTTGCGCATTTCGCCTATACGCATTTTATAATAAATAATTTGGTGTATTTCGCCTATACACATGTTTTATTATAAATAATTATGCGTATTTCGCTTATACGCACTTTTCAGTGTTAGTAATCGTGTGCATTTAGCCTACACGCATTTTATAATAAATCATTTTGTGTATTTCGACTATACACATGTTCTATTATAAACAAATGTGCGCATTTCGCCTATACACATTTCTTATAATAATGAGATGCAGATTCATCACTTTATTATATAGTCTCAGTTATTATTGACATTTCAAAATTCAGGACGTCGCCTCGATTGCAAATGCTTTCTTAAAAATTGTAGTGCGCTTCGTACGTTTTTGTGTCCTGGTGAAGGGACAGATTGGATGCGAGGTCTAGGTGTTTAGATGGCTGATGATGGAGTCCGGGTTATGCGCTCCATAGGTTTTTGTACCCAGGTGTTGAGACAGCTCGATTACGAGGTCTAGCTGTTCCAGGTGGCCGGTGATAGAGTGTAAGTGATGCGTTCCGAAGATTTTTGTGTCCAGATGTCGGAACAGATCGTATGCGAGGTCTGAGCGTTCCAGGTGGACGATGATGGAGTTTACGTGATGCGCTCCGTAGGTTTTTGTGTCTAGAGACCAAGACAAATCGAATGCGAGGTCTAGGTGTTTCAGATGGCCGATGATGGAGTCCGGGTAGTGCGCTTCGTAGGTTTTTGAGTCCAGGTGTCGGGACAGCTCGAATGCGAGGTCTAGCTGTTCCAGGCGGCTGATGATACGCTTCGTAGACTTTTGTGTCCAGGTGTTTTGACAGATCGGATGCGAGGTCTAGGTGTTCCAGACGGCCGATGATGGAGTTCGGGTAGTGCGCTCCGTAGGTTTTTGTGACCAGGTGAAGGGACAGGTCGGATGCGAGGTCTAGGTGTTGCAGATGGCCGGTGATGTAATCCGGGTGATGCGCTCTGAAGGTTTTTGTGTCCAGGTGTCGGGACAGATCGGATGCGAGGTTTAGGCGTTCCAGGTAGCCGATGATGGAGTTTACGTGAAGCGCTCCGTAGGTTTTTGTGTCCAGAGGCCAGGACAAATCGAATGCGAGGTCTAGGTGTTCCAGATGGTCGATGAGTCCGGGTAGTGCGCTCCGTAGGTTTTTGTGTCCAGGTAAAGGGACAGGTCGGATGCGAGGTCTAGGTGTTTAGATGGCCGATGATGGAGTCCAATTTAATATTATGATTTTCAAAATATTACCTGCATCTGAAATTTTGTGGCACAGTACTGCACTTTTTTGTACATATTCTGGATATAGTTTACAAAATTTCTACCAAGAGATAGTTTAGATTTGGTTTTTATTTTTTGGTTGAGGGTTTAATTGTTTATTGAAATTTAAACAAATTTCAATCTATTTAGTTTTTTATGAACAAAAAATGTTCCTCAAATTTTAGGTCGATATTTGCAAAAATAAAAAAGCTATGCAATATTGAAAATTCAATTTTTTTGCAATTTTTGGTTAAAATCCAAGTTTATTCATTTTTTAACTGAAAATCTTGAAACTTTTTGTATAGTACATTGATTGGCAAAAGGTTTAAATTTTTTCTGTAGAATGTGCCAGTATTTATTTTTGAAAGTCTCTGATTGGCTGCTTCTTAGTATACCTTCATCAAAGGATATTGAGGCTGCGGCCAAATATTCTTTATTCGACAAATTTTTTTTGTATTCTTCTTCGAAAACCCTTCAAAATGCTTTTTTCGATCAATACTGGCCGAGCAAAGGAAAAAAAGTGACAATTTTTTGAAATATCAAGAAAAATCCATAATTTCAATTTTTGATAACATGATTAATGAAACTGAATATTATTCATACATCTTATGGCATGGACTGTACCACTGAATTTTGTTAGAGCATCAAATAGAACATTAGAAATATCTATTTTCAATAATATTAGGCTTACACAATAAGCAATACCTAATTATGAATTAATAATAAATTAAGCTATAGAGGTTAATTACTATAAAGCTGTCAAAATGAAATCAGGCAACAGACTGATAATTTCATTCATAATTAGGTATCGCTTATTGTGTAAGCCTAATATTATTGAAAATAGATATTTCTAATGTTCTATTTGATGCTCTAACAAAATTCAGTGGTACGGTCCATGCCATAAGATGTATGTATAATATTCAGTTTCATTAATCATGTTATCAAAAATTGAAATTATGGATTTTTCTTGATATTTCAAAAAATTGTAACTTTTTTCCCTATGCTCGGCCAGTATTGATAAAAAAGCATTTTGAAGGGTTTTCGAAGAAGAATACAAAAAAAAATTTGTCGAATAAAGAATATTTGGCCGCAGCCTCAATATCCTTTGATGAAGGTATACTAAGAAGCAGCCAATCAGAGACTTTCAAAAAGGGTCATAAAATAAATACTGGCACATTCTACAGAAAAAATTCAAACCTTTTGCCAATCAATGTACTATACAAAAAGTTTCAAGATTTTTAGTTAAAAAATGAATAAACTTGGATTTTAACCAAAAATTGCAAAAAAATTGAATTTTCAATATTGCATAGCTTTTTTATTTTTACAAATATCGACCTAAAATTTGAGGAACATTTTTTGTTCATAAAAACTAAAAGAAAACGAGTTTTGAGGGATTTTAAAATTTTGAGCTGCTGACTTCACGTGAAATATCCCATATACCTGAAACAACAGGAGGGTGTAACAAAATTTGAGACCAAGGGTTGAACTTCAAATGAACCTGAGTATGGTATATAAGTTGATCCGTATTTTAAAATATACACCTTCCATCATATAAACGCATAACTGCAAATTGAACATTTTAACAAAATTTGTATTATTAGAAGTATTGTCATTAATAATTACTTTGCATTATACTTGTCATGCTACTGAATGATTGGCAAAAGTAGAGCTACTATAATTTCATTGAGCTAGGCTCATAAGTTTCTTTAGCTTCTTTTCAAATTTTATGAGTTTTGTTGAAAAAAACGGAAAAGAATTAATTTTATGTCAAGACATCTAGTTTCTTATAAATAGATAACTAAATAAACTCATGTAATTGTAATTCTTTTCTGTTATAATTAAATATGTTCGCCCATACACCTTTCCTTATAACTAATAATTGTGCGTATTTCGTCTATACGCATTTTTGCATTATAAACAACTGTGCGTATTTCGTTTATACATATTTTTGATATTATAAATAATTGTGCGTATTTCGCTTGTACGAATTTTTTATTATAAATAATTGTGCGTATTTCGCCTATACGCATTTTTGTATGATAAATAATTGTGCGCATTTCGCATATACGCATTATTTATTATGAATAATTGTGCGTATTTCGCCTATACGCATTTTAATATTTACTATTTTTTTTATTACAAACACATGTCAATTTGAACGTAATTACGTTCGAATAAGTATTTATTTATAATCACGATTTTTACTTATAGTATAAAATTACGTGATTAGTAATACTTTAAGTTTTGACATGTCCAACACCTATTAGCCAAAAACTACGGAGCGCACCACCTAAATATCGTCACCGGCTTCCCCGAAGACCTGGGCCACGTATTAGATACGCCCTGATATCCAAACGCAAAAGACTACAAAGCGCACCACCTAGACCTCGTCATCGGCTACCCTGAACACCTGCACTGCGTATTAGATGCGCCCTGATATTTTAATGCAAAAAACCTAGACTCCATCATCGGCTACCACAAAGACCTAAACCACGCATTTGATACGTTCCAACATCTAGAGACAAAAAACTACGGAGCGCACGACCTAGACATCATCATCGGCTACCCCGAACACTTTGACTACGTATTAGATGCGTCCTGGGATCTAAACACAAAAAACTTCGGAGCGCATCACCTCGACTCCATCATTGACCACCTCAAAGACCTAGACGACGCATTCGATGCTTTCAATTATCGATAAGTAACACTTCCTTATAATAGTTGTCATTTCCGTATTAGCAGGTAGCAACCGTTACCGCTATAGTATTTCTCCCTTACAATTGAAGGTGGAAGCAATGTATACTAAAATCGTGTGACGCTGTTACGTCGGTATATGCCGCTGATCCAACGATCGTATAATTGTGTAATTGTTGTAGTATGAAAAGCAACATACCGTAAAAGTATGGGTCCCTTACTAAGATTGCTAAAACCACCTTACTTATATAGTAAAGGAACTCCTATACTCCACGAGTAAGCCGTTTTAACTGTAGCAGTAAGAGTTTTCTTTCCGTGTGCACCCGCAGAAAACTGTTACTTTTTGGGGAGATATAATTCGTACCTAAAAATCAGGTGTGCCCTAAATACTGACATTAGTCTAGGCACCAGGGGGGTTTCCGTGGCCGATGGATGTCCATGCCTCCACCAAAGCTTTTCTTACGTATTTTTGTCTGCTGATTCTGAATTTCGAAGGTGGACAGTCGCCAGAATGTTAGTTTTTTGTTATTAACAATTTAATTGTTTAAACTGCGGCCAAATCAATATGATTAATTATAACTGAATCCTAACTGTCTAAAACTGTAGTAAATTGATCTAGAATTATGCACGTTTGCGCTCGAATTCGCGACTTATTGCACTAAATTTGCAATAATTCGGGTTCTAATCAAAATTTTTCAATTCTGAAAAAACGAGCATATTCTAGATCAATTTACTACAGTTTTAGGCAGTTAGGATTCAGTTATAATTAATCATATTGATTTGGCAGCAATTTAAACAATTAAATTGTTAATAACAAAAAACTAACAGTCTGGCGACTTCCACCTTCGAAATTCAGAATCAGCAGCCAAAAATACGTAAGAAAAGCTTTGGTGGAAGTGTGGACATCCATCGGCCACGGAAACCCCCTGGCGCCTAGACTACATCTCGAGTCTGTCGCGGGAGCGCAGACATTCAAGTATACCTTCGTCGTCCCTTCTCCGTCGTGTCCGCCTAGGTGATGTCCTCGGGAAGTGGTAGTTGCGTTGGCTGCCCTCGAGGAGAGTAGAATGATATGAAGACCTGTTGTCTTCTGCAGGAGCTCTTCGCCTAGAGCAAAACAAAATATATTAATAATGTTTTAGGCAGTGAGGATGAGGAGAGCAGTATCAAACTGCCAGGAACAGAGGAGTAGGCAGATGGAAAGTTGGAGGCTAGGTTCGGCTATACTACAGGATAAAGTCCAAATCCGAAGTGAAGTACTTACTCGAGTGTCACGGAAGCGCGAACTACATTCAACTACACCTTCGCCCTCCCTTCTCCGTTGTGTTCGCCTAGGTGATGTCCTCGGGAAGTGGTAGTTGCGTTGGCTGTCCTCGAGAAGAGTAGAATTATATGAAGACTTGTTGTCTTCTACAGGAGCTCTTCACCTAGGACAATACAAAATATATTAATAATGTATTAAGGAGTAGGGATGAGGATAGCAGTATCGAACTGCCAGGAACAGAGGAGTAGACCGATGGAAAGTTGGAGACTAGGTTCGGCTGTACTACAGGATAAAGTCCAAATCCGAAGTGAAGTACTTACTCGAGTGTCACGGAAGCGCGAACTACATTCAACTACACCTTCGCCCTCCCTTCTCCGTTGTGTTCGCCTAGGTGATGTCGGGAAGTGGTAGTTGCGTTGGCTGTCCTCGAGAAGAGTAGAATTATATGAAGACGTGTTGTCTTCTGCAGGAGCTCTTCGCCTAGGGCAAAACAGAATATATTAATAAAGTGTTAAGCAGTATAGGAATGAGGATAGCAGTATCGACCTGCCAGAAACAGAGGGAGTAGATAGATGGAAAGTTAAGATATCTGTAGAAAATGGAAAGGGTCTTTGGAATGAAAAGTCCAAAAAGTGCACTGAGAGAAAAAACTAGGAATTGAAGGAAGAGCGCTCTTAGGTGTATCGCAAGGACGTTTTAACCTGCGATTTTTACGAGAAACTCAAGCGATGTTCGCAAGACCCCCCGCGTTATCCGCATGAACTCGTTCCTAGCGAAAATCGCAAGAGCGCCACGGGATTATCCCGGGAGGTTCCTTGCGATTAAGTTGGGGAATCGTTCACGCCTTGGCTGTGTCTACATCCAGACGTACTCGCTTCTCTCATTGGTTGGGAGCGAGCGCGCGCGCCTATGATGACCAATGAGAAAAGCTAATAGCACGCGCCCGCAGTGTAGCCGTCTGCTATGACGCTCTCCCCACCGCGCCGCATGCTTATTTGCAAGGAATCTCCCGGGATAATTCCGTGGCGCTCTTGCGATTTTCGCTAGGAACGAGTGCATGTGAATATTTCTAGTAGCCACGCGAATAAAGCAGGCGTGATTCTTGCGATATTAGCGTGAAAAAACTCCACGCGATAATCTTTAGATATTTCTCTCAGTGTGCATGTACATTTCCAACTAAGACCTCATCACCCTCGCTTAAAGTTTACCAGAATGTTAACACACAATCCAATACATGTTGAGGCATTGTATATTAAATTTTAGATCTTTTCAATCAGCCAGTGTAGGCGGAATAACTTTTTTTCTTGAACATTTCTTAAAAAGAGCATACAAATTGCAATATCTCCACACTTGCTAATTATTTAGATTTGAAACTTGATAAACAATATCCCTCAGCATGTATTACATAGTGTGTGTAAAGTTTGAAATATTTGTAAAGAATGGAAAGGGATCTTTGAAATGAAAAGTCGAAAAAGCGCGTGTGCATTTCCAATGTAGACCTCCTCACCCTCGCTTAAAGTTTATGAGAATGTTTACACACAATCCAATACATGCTGAGGCATTGTATATTAGGTTTCAGATCTACTCAATCAGCCAGTTTGGAGGAAATTACTTTTCTTTCTTAAAAATTTCCTGAAAAAGCACAAAAATTGCAATATCTCCAGACTTACTAATTATGTAGATCTGAAACTTGATAAACTGTCCCTCAGCATGTATTCCATTATGTATGGAAAGTTTAAGATACTTGTAGGGAATGGAAAGGGATCTTTGGAACGAAATGTCAAAAAGCCGCATGTGCATTTGCGACAAAAACCTCCTCACTCTTTCTCATAGTTTACCAGAATGTTCTCACACAATGCAATGCATGCTGAGGCATTGCATATTGAGTTTCAGATATACTCCATCAGCCAGTTTGGAGGAAATGACTTTTCTTTCTTAAAAATTTTCTGAAAAAGCACAAAAATTGCAATATCTCCAGATTTGCTATTTATGTAGATCTGGAACTTGATAAACTGTCCCTCAGCATATATTGCACGGTGTGTGTAAAGTTTAAGATATGTTGAGAGAATGGAAAGGGATCTTTGGACTGAAAAGTCGAAAAAGCGCAAGTGCATTTCCAACTAAGACCTCCTGACCATTGCTCAAAGCTTACCAGAATGTTAACACGCAATCCAATACATGTTAGGCATTGTATATTAAATTTTAGATCTTTTCAATCAGCCAGTGTACGGGAAATAACTTTTTTTCTTGAACATTTCTTAAAAAGAGCATACAAATTGCAATATCTCCACACTTGCTAATTATTTAGATCTGAAAGTTGATAAACAATACCTCATCATGTGTTACATAGTGTGTGTAAATTTTGAAATATTTGTAGAGAATGGAAAGGGATCTTTGAAATGAAAAGTCGAAAAAGCGCGTGTGCATTTCCAATGTAGACCTCCTCACCCTCGCTTAAAGTGTGTGAGAATGTTTACACACAATCCAGTACATACTAAGGCATTGTATATTAGGTTTTAGATCTATTCAATCAGCCAGTTTGGAGGAAATGACTTTTCTTTCTTAAAAATTTCCTGAAAAAGCACAAAAATTGCAATATCTCCAGATTTGTTATTTATGTAGATCTGAAACTTGATAAACTGTCCCTCAGCATATATTGCACGGTGTGTGTAAAGTTTAAGATATGTTGAGAGAATGGAAATGGATCTTTGGACTGAAAAGTCGAAAAAGCGCAAGTGCATTTCCAACTAAGACCTCCTGACCATTGCTCAAAGCTTACCAGAATTTTAACACGCAATCCAATACATGTTAAGGCATTGTATATTAAATTTTAGATCTTTTCAATAAGCCAGTGTACGGGAAATAACTTTTTTTCTTGAACATTTCTTAAAAAGAGCATACAAATTGCAATATCTCCACACTTGCTAATTATTTAGATCTGAAAGTTGATAAACAATACCTCAGCATGTGTTACATAGTGTGTGTAAAGTTTGAAATATTTGTAGAGAATGGAAAGGGATCTTTGAAATGAAAAGTCGAAAAAGCGCGTGTGCATTTCCAATGTAGACCTCCTCACCCTCGCTTAAAGTGTGTGAGAATGTTTACACACAATCCAGTACATACTGAGGCATTGTATATTAGGTTTCAGATCTATTCAATCAGCCAGTTTGGAGGAAATTACTTTTCTTTCTTAAAAATTTCCTGAAAAAGCACAAAAATTGCAATATCTCCAGACTTACTAATTATGTAGATCTGAAACTTGATAAACTGTCCCTCAGCATGTATTCCATTATGTATGGAAAGTTTAAGATACTTGTAGGGAATGGAAAGGGATCTTTGGAACGAAATGTCAAAAAGCCGCATGTGCATTTGCGACAAAAACCTCCTCACTCTTTCTCATAGTTTACCAGAATGTTCTCACACAATGCAATGCATGCTGAGGCACTGTATATTAAATTTAGATCTTTTCAATCAGCCAGTGTAGGGGAAATAACTTTTTTACTTGAACATTTCTTAAAAAGAGCATACAAATTGCAATATCTCCTCACTTGCTAATTATTTAGATCTTAAACTTGATAAACAGTCCCTCAGCATGTATTACATAGTGTGTGTAAAGTTTGACATATTTGTAGAGAATGGAAAGGGATCTTTGAAATGAAAAGTCGAAAAAGCGCGTGTGCATTTCCAAGGTAGACCTCCTCATCCTCGCTTAAAGTTTATGAGAATGTTGACATACAATCCTGTACATGCTGAGGCATTGTATATTAGATTTCAGATCTACTCAATCAGCCAGTTTGGAGGAAATGACTTTTCTTGAAAATATTTTGAAAAATACACAGAAAATGCAGTATCTCCACACTTGCTGATTATTTAGATCTGTAATCTTTGGAATGAAAAGTCGAAAAAGCGCATCAAATCTATAGTTGGCCGTTGTTATTTATACGCGATTGCTAGATAGGTATACCTATATATACGTAAAACCTAACCTTCAATTTTCTTTAGCCGAAGAATTGACGCTTGATTAAAGAAAAAAATAGGCAAGGATTGACGCTTGACTAAAGAAATAATAGTCCCTTCCATCTCAGACTTTCAAAACAGTGAATTTTACACGTTTCTAAGTGGGTTATAGGTTATTTGTACGACAGATCTGTCGTAGCGGTACGGACGCTACGGTCTGCGAGGTGGGCGGCTGATGCGGCGCTCCAGGCTGCGCCGTCTGCGAGCGGTCCAGGCGGCAGGCACACCGATGACACGTCGATTAGCAATGGATAGAGGAGGGCACAGGTGGCGAAGGTGGCGGCGGAGGTGGTGGCGGCAACACGGGACCGCCTCCCGGAGGGCCTAGGCCCAGGCATCGGCGATGGACTGATGGCTCAGCTGTGTTGCAGCCAGCAGCGCATGCGCGTACACACACACGGGCAAGGCCGCGCAGCTGGCCGCTGCTGTCGCTGCCGTCGCCGACTCGCGAATCTCGCGATGCTACATATTACCCATATGGTACAATAATCTATTTTTTTTTTTTTAATATTATGCATAATCATGAGTGCATTGCCCTCCGTAATGACATTATGAATCATTCTGCAAAGTTTTACGTCGATATTTTAAGGCATCTGAGAATGGCATTTGAACGAAATTTTCGTTCAAATGCCATTCTTAGACGCTTTTGAATATTGACTTGGCATTTTGCAGAATGATTAATAATGTAATTACGGAGGGCAATGCACTCATTATTTTTCATATATCGTTATATTTTTTTTTTCTATTAAAAACAATATATTTTTTGCTCGGTCGGTAAAAATTGAGTTTGACACCCCCTTATTAGGATTTATTAATAAATACCCGCTTTTCTTTTAGTTATTAATTCATTTTCTTTTATCCGCATTCGGCTTATCTAAATAGTGAATTTTCTAATTAAAACTATTTCAAAAGAATACAAATTCATTTGAATTTATTTCTCTTCTTAAAAAAGTGATGACCGGAAGATATGAAGCCTCTATAGATTTGGTTTGTGATTGGCTCTTGAGTAAAAGACGCGAGAATTTAAAATTAAATATGCATTTTTATTCGCGCGGTGAGTCGCTATACGTGCAAGCGCGCGAGATTCAAATCTCGCTGCGTGGTATACGCGACCCCCTTTACCTTTATTCATGCGCCCGTTACACCCCCCACCCAGATTTAGCGTACCCTGGACGTAATATCGGGAAAAAGGAAGGGCGCAGAAATAAGGCGTACACTATTTAGGTGGAGGCCCTTCCATTTATTTCAGCCTCTGGGGCATTATTCACCTGTTTACCTCGGTACAACAGAATAGTATATACAAAAAAAAACCAGACACAAAATATTTACAAAAAAAAATGTACAAGTCCTTCGGTTTGGGGCCCTCGGGCCCGAAGTCAAGCCCTCCCCGGGCTAGCCACGGGGAGGCGCATCCGGCTTGGGTGGATGGGCCGCCGCGTTCGGGCACTTTCCGGGCACACTGACGCCCGGCCACCGGCAGACGTGGCAGTAGCGGGTGCGACCCAATCCAGGGGCTTCGGCCGGGGTCCCCGGGGTCGCTCCTCCGCGATTCCCAGCCCAACTGCCGCCCGTTCTTCGGCCCGCCGCGCTTCCTCCCACCTGGCGCGGGCGGCTTGCAGCGTGGCTTCCTCCGTATGGCGTCTGTCGCGCGCCTCCTCCAGTTCCTGCGCCAGCTGGGCGCGGACACGCTCCTCCTCAGCCTCTTGCTCGCGCTGGAGGCGGACGCGTCGGTCGGCCTTCCAGGCCGAGACCACCTCTTCCTCCTCTCGCTTAGCCGCAATAAGGCGCTGCCAGTAGGCGGCGGAGGCGTGGGGCCGGGCGCACGTGCCCAGGTAACGCTCGAAGGCCTCAAAGGTCTCCGTTCGGCGCTGGCGGGCGGCGTAGTCGAGCGCCCTGGCTTCCAGGAGCCCGCTCTCTAGCTCCTTCCAGCTGGGTCTGGCCGGCAATGGGGCCGGGCCGGCCTGGACGTCCACGTCCCGCGTCACCCTTGGAGCTGGAGCCGGGATGGCGCCGGCTGGTGGGGCCGCGAGGCTCTCGGGGGGCGGTGCGGGGCACTCCGGGGCTGGAGCGGGCCTGGTCGACCTCCGCGTCCGCCTCCTCGATGTAGGGCTGCTCGCGGAACCGCTCGAGGGCCTCTTCTTCCCTGACGCGTTGTTGCCAGAGGAGGTGAAGCGCGGCCAGCGCTCCGCCCTCTACGGGCTTGCCCAGGCCAAGGTCGATGCGGCCGACCATGGCCCGCTCGAACGCGTCCTCAGGAATCTCCAGCATCTGAAAAGGAGATCTCAGGTTAGGCCAGTGTTCACGTTATCCGCGCGTAGTTTATCGCAAGTTTTGGGGGGAGTGAAGGAACGCTAGGCTCGCAACGCTACGGAGGCTTGCGAGGACGACCGCGCCCCCTGCGAGGAACATTCAGCGCTCTCTGTCCTACCGGAGGGGGTTCGACAGGAACCGTAGGTGCGCCGCGCGCTCTCAGCGGTCTTCTCCGAATAGTTTTGGGGGTCGCTCCTGTCTCCTGAGAAACGGGCACTCCCTCCGCGGGCGCTATCTCGGAGGCGCCTTCCACGTCGACTTCAATCGACTCAGGCGACTCGCCGTAATAGTGCTTAGGCTGGTCTGCAGCCACTACCTCCTCAATTTGGCCGCGCTCACCTACTAGTCTGTGGGTGTTGAAGCCTAGCACGGCCGTAATCCAGTGCGGCCCCTCAAACTTCGGGGCCAGCTTAGCCGCGATTCCTTTCGCGGCCGAGGAGAGGGTGTGGCTGCGTTTCCAGGCTCTGTCTCCCGGCTTGAAGTTTGGCTCTCGCCTGCCTGCATCGTAATAGCTAGCTTCGCGGTCCTGAGCTGCTCTTGCCTGCGCGGCGGCTCGCTGATGAAGGTCTGGAAGGGCGTCAAGCCGCTCCTTCCAGCGAGCCAAACTTTCTTCTTGCACCGGTGCTTCTGCCGCAACCTCCTGCAGCCTACGCTGCGTGCCAGGGGGCTCTGGCTGCCTACCGTAAAGCAACATGGCGGGGCTGACTCCGGTAGAGCTATGCACCGCCGTGTTCATGGCGAAGAGAAGTTCCGGAAGCTTCTCGTCCCATGTGGTGTGTCGTTCCTTAAGGTAAGAGGCGACCATCGTTTTTAAGGTACGATTGGCGCGCTCCATCGGATTAGCCTGTGGGTGGTAGGTGGGAGTATTGGTGTGATGCCCACCTCGCTCCCTAAGGAAGTCCTCTACGACACGGTTCTTGAACTCGGTGCCGGTATCAGAGAGGAACAGTTCGCGGCAACCGAATCGGAGGAGAACCTTCCGATCCAATTCTCCTACCACCGCCTTGGCGTTAGCTTTCCGTATCGGCGAAGCCTCCGCCCACCTGGAGAAAAGGTCTTGAAACACCACAATGTATTCAAAACCTTTAGAGGTGCGGGGCAGCGGTCCGATTATGTCTCCAGCGACGACCTGCCAGGGTCTGTCGACGACTCGTCGACCCATGAGGCCGGCTGGAGCCCGTTGTTCCACCTTAAACCGCTGGCACGTTTCGCAGTTGCGCACATACTCTTGCGTTTCCGCGTAGTAACGTAGCCAGTAGTAGCTCAGGGCTACTTTGGCAAACGTCTTTTCTCGTCCGAGATGACCAGCGGTGGCGTCGTCATGGCACTCTTGCAACACCTCGCGACGATGCTCCTCTGGTACCACCAGCTTCCAGGCATCCTCATCGTCGCCGTGGGTCGCGTCTACGTCCGGGTTCGGTCGATAGCGGTAAAGGTTGCCCGCGACGAGCTTGTAGGTTGGAAAATCGTTGGGTTGCTCCCGGACCTTGGCGCTTCACTCTCGATACCACGTGTCCTCGGTGTCCGTTGACCAGGACACCGCAGCCACCTCCGGGCCTTCCTCATCCTCGTACATCCGAGAGAGGGCGTCGGCCACGTGGTTCAAGGCGCCTTTTCGATGCTCAATCGAAAACTTGTGGCCTTGCAACTCCAACGTCCACCGAGCGAGCCTGCTCGTGGGGTTTTTCATCTGACAGAGCCACCGCAGACTGCTGTGGTCTGTCACAACCTTAAACTCGTAGCCTTCGATGTAAGGGCGAAACTTCTGTTTCGCCCAGACAACCGCAAGGCACTGCCTTTCCGTGACGCTATAGTTTCGCTCCACCGGGGTTAACACCCGGCTAGCGAACTCGATCACTCGCTCTTGTGTCTCTACTTCCTGTAGCAGCACCGCGCCAAGGCCTACATCGCTCGCATCTGTCTGCACGATGAAAAGGCCGTTTGGGTCAGGGCGATGTAGGACCGGAGCGGTCATAATCATCGCCTTTAACAGCTCGAAGGCGCTTTACTGCTCATCGAGCCACTCGTACTTCTGGTTCTTCTTTGTCAGACTCGTGAGTGGCTCCGCGATCGTGGCATAGTTCACAATGAACTTCCTATACCACGATCAAGTCCCCAGGAATCAGCGCAGCTGCCTCAGATTCTGCGGCGCTGGAAAATTCTTGATGGGCTCAATCTTGGCCGGGATCGGCCTCGTACCGTCCCGGTTAACCAAGAAGCCCAAATATGCTACCTCTTGCTTGCAGAAAACACATTTTTCTGCGTTGAGAGTTAGTCCAGCGGCGACGAGCCTTTCCAACACCATTTTCAAGCACTTCTTATGCTCCCCGAACGTTTCTGCGACTACGATGATGTCGTCGAGGTAGGCGTAGACGTAAGGTTCCAGCTCGGGTCCGAACACTTGGTTAATGAGCCGCTGGAAGGTAGCCGGCGCGTTCGTCAGTCCGTACGGCATCCGCCGGAACTGGAACAGGCCCAGCCCCGGCACCGTGAAAGCGGTGATCCTCCTCCGCTAACGGTATCTGATGATACGCGCTCTTGAGGTCAAGCGTGGAGATGAACTTCGCTTTCCTCAATTTCCGCAGAATATCCCGCATATTCGGCAGAGGATAGGCGTCGGGTTCGGTGATTCACCTTCCGCAGATCGTTGCAGAACCGTCGTGTGCCGTCGCTCTTCGGCGTCATCACGACGGGGCTCGACCACCCGCTCTTGGAGGGCTCGATGATGCCTTGGTTCAGCATTTCGCAAACCTGGCGATGCATCTCCTCCTGCACCTTATCCGACACTGGGTAATGGCGCTGCTTGATTGGTCGAGCGTTTCCTACGTGAATCTCATGCTCCACGCCTCTGACGCAACCTAGTCCTGGCGGGGGCTTGCCTAGGACCTCGTCCACCATGACCTTCAGCTCCTCTCGCTGAAGGTCTGTAGCGTCCTTGAGCCCAATTGCCGCTACCGAGCTAGGATCGGAGGTCAAGCTGGCTACTTCCAGCTCGACATAGGCTTCCGTCTCCTTACAGAATAGCCTATCCGTATCCGGGTCTAGTACGGCCCTGAACGCTCGTACGAAATTGACCCCTAAGTAGCAGTCGGCATCTAAGTTCGGCATTATGGCGACTCGGTTATAGCGAGTGAGGCCAGCCACAGTGATGGGCAGCATCACGTGGCCTAGCAAGGGGTTGCGGCTTCCATCCGCTAACCTTACCCCTCTCTTTTTGGACGCTTCAAACTCCCGGTCCAGCGCTGTCGCTAGTTGGAGTCCGACAGAGCCCATCACCGTCGTGGAAGCTCCCGAATCCAACAGCGCGCGGAGGTTAAACTCGCCGACCTCAATTCGCAGCCACCACCTTGTCTCTGCGTCGGTCGGTTGCTTCGCCGAGGCCTCTCCTCGGTTCGCAACTGGCGAGGGTGCCGCGGATTCTTTCACGGCGGGGCGGCTATCGCACGCGGCCAAAACATCTTCGCCTTTGGGGACCTCTTCGGGGAGGGGGGCGGTAGTGATCCCCTCGACGCGCTCCTTTTCCCGTTTCCCACGCAATTAGGGCAATAGCGCGCTGTATAGCCGACAAGGCCGCATGAGTAGCATGCCGCATGAGCAACTCAGCGGCGGCCTTGGCCCTTTTGGAGGGTTACCCTCGGGGCTTGCGGAGGGCGCGGAGCCGTTCGGTGGGCTCGTCGCCTTCACCTCCTGCCTGGGTTCTGGGGGCCTCCTTGCCCCGCCACGCCCAGATGGCTGGTTACCGCGCCCTCTGCGCGGTCCAGGGGGCGTATTTCGCCCGGAGCGCTCTCCTCCGGAGCCTCGCCGGTCGGAAAGACGCTCGCTCAGCACTCGCCGAAGCATTTCCTCCAAGCCTTCTGGCTTGGCGTCCTTCTCGACCACCGCGGCAGCCACTTTGCCTTCCTTGGCATCGCCTTTAGGCTTTCGTGGCGCGTCGGTGTTTGCCGGCGGTTTATTCGCCATTTCAGGCAGTAGCGCCGCTGTTGGCGGTGGGGGAGGTCGGAACGTCTTCGAATTCTCCAAGGTTTGCTCCGCGTCCACTGCCAACTCCAATAGCTCCTCTACTGTGCTGAAGTCTGACCTACGGACCATCGCTTGCAGCTGTAGCCGTAGGTTCCGGTGCAGCTGGTCCAGCTGTTGCTCCAAGCTGGGAGGCGGCGACATTTTCCTCACTATCGCGATGAGGCACGTGATATAGTCTCTCATGGCCTCGTGATATAGTCTCGTCCTCCCCTTGGGTGCGGTTGTTCGCCTCTGAAATCAACCGCCGCTGGTACCTCTTCGTCGTCCCGCACCAGCGTTTCGCTGCAGTCATGAAATCTTGCCACGTGGCCCACTTCTCTTTCACGGTACGGTACCACGTAGCCGCCGTGTCAGTGAACAGCTCTGACAGCGACGACAACACCTCTTCTTCGGAGAGGTTTGCCAGGACTCGACAGTCCTCAAGCCTTGCTAGGAATACGTCGATACTCTGGCTCTTCGCACCAGAGAATCGAATTTGCCATTTCCTGACGATTTGGCCTTTATCCCGCGACTATTTGGCCTATATCATTTTATACAGCATCGATGGTTTCATATTGAATGGTTTCTTTTTTAATGACAGCTTTCGTTCAAACTAAGGTTAAGTTATCGCCTTTTTTCAAAAGTATGGATAGAACTAATTTAAATGTTGTGAGGATCCTCGTGAGGGCCAATTCCCAGAAATAAATTGGAAACAATCTTGAATACTAGATTGCAACGTTTCGTCAGGAAGTTCCCTGACCTCTTCAGGCTTTATTAAAAATATACAGAGTTAAAACACATACAAAAATAAAAATAAAAAACTAGTCAAATAAATTAAACACAATCTATGCAAAAACCTTTACCTATAAATAGCTACGTCGATACTGGTAAGATACCAGTAGAGTCGAGATGGTATGCAGAACATAATGCACGCTTCGCTGGGGTTTATATATAATCACGCTTGTTTACCTTTTTAAATGTAACGTTCTTAACAGCTTTTTGTATATATTATTCAAATTTTGTGTATCTTCTATTCTATTGATAGTGTTATGATTTAAATTAATATGTAACATTTCGGAAATAATTCGTTTCGTGTAATTGTTTTCCCTATCTAAAATTTGGATGTTTTTCCAGTCAACGATGTGTTTCATAGTTCTTTGGTGTGTTGCTATCACTGATTTGTTATTCTTATCTCTTTCATGTTCTTTAATCCTATTTTTTAACATTCGCTTAGTTTCGCCAATATAAGTCGATGTACAAGACATACAATTTATCTTATAGACTACGCCACATGTTTCTGATTTTTCTATTTTATCCTTTCCTAATTTAATTATATTGTTCAATTTTTTGTTGATCAAAGGTACTGTGCGGATGTTATATTTGTTTAAAATATACGAACATTTTTTATAAAAGGTATTATTATATGGAATGGAAATTGTAGTTAGTGGACGGTTCTCATTATTAGTCTTTTTATTGTGATATTTGAGTTTTCGAAGTCTATTTCGTATGTGTATGTTTATAAATTCGGAAGGATAATCGTTACATAAGAGAAGTTCTGTAATTTTGTGTATATTCGCGTCATGAAAACAAGTATCGGATAAAAGAATTGCTCTATCCACCAGGTTCGCAACGATGTTTATTTTTTGTTGTATGGTGTGGTTAGAATTATAATTTAACAGTCTCGATGATGCTATTGTTTTTTGATACCAGTTAGTCAAAATTTGATTGTTTTTTCTCGTAAGACTGAGATCTAAAAAATTTATACTATTGTCTATTTCAGATTCGAATGTAAATTTAAGATGAGTATTATACTTGTTAAATACTTGTAGAACTGTATCAACTTGATCGCTTTTTATACATAAAATTGTGTCGTCTACATATCTAAAGTAAAAGAGCGGAATACAATCGTGTGTAATTTTTAAATCGCGCAAGCAGTCTGTTTCTAAATCTTCCATAACCATGTCAGCGAATAATGATGAGATAGGAGAACCCATAGGTGTGCCAAATATTTGTTTATAAGTTCTATTGTTGAAATTGAAATATGTGTTGTCAAATAAAAAACCGACTATATTCCGAATCTCATGAAAAGGAATTTTGCATTTATTGTGAATATGTGTGTAACGTCTGTCTATGCTTTCTAATACTAAATCGCACGGTCTATTTGTAAACAGAGAGCAAACGTCCGAAGATAGAAGTACATATGTACTGGGTATTATAATTTTACTGATTTTATCTTTCATCTCGAAACTATTATTAATATGAGAAAGCGGTTTCCGAATACAATTTTTTAATTCGTTGTAAATGATCTTAAATAAATAATGTGTTGGGCTACCAATAGTTGAAATGATAGGTCTTAGTGGAATACCTTCTTTATGGATTTTTGGAAGACCATATGCTGTAGGTAGTAGAGTGTTGGTTTGTGTGAGGTGGTTGTTATGATATTTTATTTGTAAGAAATCGTTATTGTTTAAATGCGCTAATCGTTTGTGAAAATCTGATTGTAACTTTGGCAATGGATTTTTCTTTATTAGTTTGTATGTATTATTATCTTTCAATAAGTCTATCATATAATACAGACATATTCACAATAAATGCAAAATTCCTTTTCATGAGATTCGGAATATAATCGGTTTTTTATTTGACGACACATATTTCAATTTCAACAATAGAACTTATAAACAAATATTTGGCACACCTATGGGTTCTCCTATCTCACCATTATTCGCTGACATGGTTATGGAAGATTTAGAAACAGACTGCTTGCGCGAATTAAAAATTACACACGATAGCATTCCGCTCTTTTACTTTAGATATGTAGACGACACAATTTTATGTATAAAAAGCGATCAAGTTGACACAGTTCTACAAGTGTTTAATAAGTATAATACTCATCTTAAATTTAGATTCGAATCTGAAATAGACAATAGTATAAATTTTTTAGATCTCAGTCTTACGAGAAAAAACAATCAAATTTTGACTAACTGGTATAAAAAAACAACAGCATCATCGAGACTGTTAAATTATAATTCTAACCACACCATACAACAAAAAATAAACATCGTTGCGAACCTGGTGGATAGAGCAATTCTTTTATCCGATACTTGTTTTCATGACGCGAATATACACAAAATTACAGAACTTCTCTTATGTAACGATTATCCTTCCGAATTTATAAAGATACACATACGAAATAGACTTCGAAAACTCAAATATCACAATAAAAAGACTAATAATGAGAACCGTCCACTAACTACAATTTCCATTCCATATAATAATACCTTTTATAAAAAATGTTCGTATATTTTAAACAAATATAACATCCGCACAGTACCTTCGATCAACAAAAAATTGAACAATATAATTAAATTAGGAAAGGATAAAATAGAAAAATCAGAAACATGTGGCGTAGTCTATAAGATAAATTGTATGTCTTGTACATCGACTTATATTGGCGAAACTAAGCGAATGTTAAAAAATAGGATTAAAGAACATGAAAGAGATAAGAATAACAAATCAGTGATAGCAACACACCAAAGAACTATGAAATACATCGTTGACTGGAAAAACATCAAAATTTTAGATAGGGAGAACAATTACACGAAACGAATTATTTCCGAAATGTTACGTATTAATTTAAATCATAACACTATCAATAGAGTAGAAGATACACAAAATTTGAATAATATATATAAAACACTATCAATAGAGTAGAAGATACACAAAATTTGAATAATATATACAAAAAGCTGTTAAGAACGTTACATTTAAAAAGGTAAACAAGCGTGATTATATATAAACCCCAGCGAAGCGTGCATTATGTTCTGCATACCATCTCGATTCTACTGGTATCTTACCGGTATCGACGTAGCTATTTATAGGTAAAGGTTTTTGCATAGATTGTGTTTAATTTATTTGATTAGTTTTTTAGTTTTATTTTTGTATGTGTTTTAACTCTGTACATTTTTGATAAAGCCTGAAGAGGTCAGGGAACTTCCTGACGAAACGTTGCAATCTAGTATTCAAGATTGTTTCCAATTTATTTCTGGGAATGGGCCCTCACGAGGATCCTCACAACATTTAAATTATTAAACATGGAGGGTGCCACTCAACATAATGGATAGAACTAATTACCTTCTTTTTGATTTAATTAAACTTTCTTATTGTCTTGTAGAGCATCGATTTTTGCTTTTCAAAAATTATACCTTCTTATTATCTTATAAAACATCGATCGTTTCATTTCACATTATAATATGAAAGTATTAATGAACATATTAAATTTTAAAGTACAAATTTATTTATTAACATATTAACAAAATATAATTATATGTACAGTGCGTTGACTTATAAACTGTGTTTTTACGTTATATAAAACATAATATCGTTACATAATAATTCGTTAATTTTTATAAACGTGATACATCAGTGCAAAAACATGTAAACACAGGCTTAGCTCACGCCGCGCCGCGCCGCCGATGTCGCTAGCGCGCGTCTTTATTAATAACGCTCTATTTAAGTCATTTATTATTAAATCAATTTGAAACTTTGTCAGAAACTTATTAGACTATTAAGGAACAAATGTCTCGCTGGAAGTTTTTCCTAGCTTCAACTTCCTTCGATACTTTTTTCCGTTAAAGTTAAGAAAACGTAATTACCGATCGCAATATATTTGCAATTAAATAATTATTAACAGTTGTCGATTTACATCCTTTTATCAATCCCATAGGCAACGCTGGAGTATTCTGCACGTCCTTGTCAAATTTCAAAATATTTCGATGATATTTGACCAAGTTTGGACGATTAATGTTTTTGAAAGCTATTAAAAATAGATGAACAAAATTTTCAGTTTTTAATTTTTATATTAAAAAGAAAGTTGAATAAAAAAAATTCCTTCTAGGTAAAAATACTTCTTTTCATTCCCTACAAGGTGATATTTTTTAAAAATTAATTTGGCTACATGGAAAATTTAGTCACTTGGACAATACTTTTACGGGTTTTCGAGCGCTAACCCCCTTATTGCATCCGGCCCTTCATATCATTCATTTAAGCCAAGGTTGAGTTGTCGGTTTTTTAAAAAGTATTAGTCTGATGAAGTACTTTTATTGAGTTTATCAAATCTTCGTATAATCTTATTATTTACCATCGATTGTTTGTTATTTTATTATATCTTACATATTTTTGGATTTCCTCGTCTGCATTTAAAATTATTTTGTCTAGCTGCATTATCACCCCTTTTTTCATATCACATCTTTAATTCAATGTAAAATTGAATTATCCTCGTATCCTAAAAGTACTGATATATTCATATATGTTGGTTTTTTAATAGTCGAAAGCATTTAATGACAAGGTTAGTAGTGATTATCCCGTCTTGTATCATTTATCAGGTCACAATTATATACCTTTTCCTGCTCCATATGTCTTTTTGTATTTTTGAAAAGAATATAATGTTGCGATTAAAATATGGAAGATAATAAAAAGAGTTTTCTACTAATCTTACCATTTTCTATACCTCATGAGTATGATGTGGTAATATTAAAAAGAAATCATTATTCGCGCTTGTATCGAAAAATGTCTGTTTAGTAATAGTTCTGAAAGTATGACAAAAATACCGCTTTTACTATAAAAACCAAACTTGACATGTGACACTAAAATTAAGATTTCTATTTGATATGTACGATAAAATTAATATATATATATATATGGCCGAATCCATCTCAAGTCAGACAGCCCGCGTATGCCTATTTCACCTATCATGTTGAAATAAAAATATTTATGTTCTACTCGAAAAAATATTTTACACGTGTTTTTTTATTTTTTTGTTTCATCAAAATTTCATGCGTTCAGCGATACCGAAAAATTGCGAGAAAATTCTTTCATTGAGAAAAAAAATTTTCAATGTGATTTTCAGACTGCTATTGTTTCAGCAGTTTTTTAAGCTTTTAAACGTGTAACACATAATTTCACTCAGTTTTGAGCCCTCTTTATCGACCTTAATGTCATTTTCAAAAAAATAAAAAATCCACGAGCTATGCACTTTTTACTGAAAAATTCATTTTTTAGAGAAGTGCCTTTTTCTCGAAAACCCCATGTTTTTTTTGCACAATTTTTGTTGTCGTGATAGAGGACGGTAATGCCTAGCTAGACGTATTTGTGAGATTCGGTACTTTTTCCCTGGGATAGCGATCACTAATGAGATAACACACAAACAAATTTTTCACGCTTAACGCTTATATATAGTCAATGATATTAGAGTCAATGTAAAGGTATTTATCTTTGTGCGTATGTAATATACATGTACGTGCGCCTACTTATAGGAGTATATGTACTAGTACATTTGTCCGCTAGATGGATATGGTTTGACTTAACATTTACAAAGAAAAGTTCGGTTTCTGCTATATATCACACATCTCGTCTTATTTAAAACCATCATCTTTTGGAAAATTATTACATATTTACACCTTATCAACTCAACTACGATGTCTCAATATTACTCAACAGAGAGAATCAAATGTGCAGACTTTTTAGACAAACACAAACAAATTATTTACAAATCTAGTTCCGTACGTTTAAAACAACTTGAGAATCTTGCTCATCCATTGAAGCACCTCTATCCTCATTTACCTTTGACACCTTCTACATATCTGTGTCAACATTGTTACAATCGTGCTTTAGAATTGGTGAGTAGTACTGACAATGAATTTATAACGGATAATGAAGTTACCGATAACGTAGTTGATAGAGATGAAGATTTTTTACCAAGTACTCCAGAACGCATTGAAGAATTTAATAATGAAATAAGTACATCTTTCTTAGGTTCTGTATCGCCTCTTAAAAGAAAAAATCTTATACATGAAAAATCAATTGAAAATTACGTAACAAAGAAGAAAAAAAAAATACTTTCAACATTGTCTAATACCCTTGATGTGAAGTTGAACAATGTTTATGACGTTTCTATAACAGCAAATGAATCAACTGTATGCCATTGTACAGAATGGATACAAAATCTTGGTCTAGCCTTGCAAAAGTGTTCTACGGTATCAGAAAAAATAAAAATTCTGACTTTGCTACCTTCATCCTTTACAAAACATGAAATTTTATCTTTATTTCCAGAAATAACAATGTATATGATCAACAAATCGAGAAATCTTGTTAAAGAAAAAGGAATTTATTCAGAACCAGATGCATATTCAGGCCATCCGATTGATGAAAACATGGAAAAAATTGTTATGGAATATTATTTAAATGATGATTTTAATTGTTCAAGACAAAGTCCTAATAAATGTGACGTTGTTACAATTAAAGTTAACAATAAAAAAGAGAAAAAAGTTAAGCGTTTTCTTACTCGAAGTTTAAAAGAGACGTATAAAGTATTTAAAAATGGTTATCCAGAATTGAGAATTGGAAAATCGAAATTTTATAGTTTGCGACCAAAGTATGTCTTACTTAGCCCCATCAAAGAAGTTTGTCTCTGTATCTATTGCGCAAATTATGATTTATTTCTTACGAGCTTAATTAATTTTAGAGGGAGTAACGTCACAGAGTTGGATGAAAGTCGGTCACAAATAATAAATGCAACAATGTGTTCTGAGCCATCTGATTTATGTTATTTACAAGAATGTAAACTATGTCCAGGGATTAAGGGAATTACGTTTCATGTTTTAAAACTGCAAGATGTAGAAGGCACAGAAGAAATTACATATGCTTTGTGGGATAATGGAAACCTGATTAAAAGACACTATCAATTTCTGCTTTTAAAGATGAACTTTCGGTTTGGACCATGAGGGTTAGTACTCACATGTATGTAAAAATATACAACGCAAAGCTATAAAAACAGAAAGAGAAAGTGCTAAAAAAGACTCACATCATTTAGTTCTTCAAATAGACTTCGCTGAAAACTGGGCTGTGATTCATAATAAAGCTGTTCAAGGAAATCATTGGGTTAATGATCAAATTTCTATTTTCACAGCAGTCTCTTATCAAGGGGATTCGACACAAAGTTTCGCAGTTATAAGTGATGACCGAAAACATGATTCAGCGTATGCTTTGCTAGCAGTACAAAAAATTATAAAATTCTTGAAAGAAAATTGTTGTGATTCAATTAAAAAAATTACCATCGTATCAGACGGCGCTGCGAGTCACTTTAAAAATCGCTTTCAATTAGATGAACTAAAACGAGCACCGTGTGATATAAAATGGTTGTTCTCTGCTACTGGGCACGGCAAAGGAGCTGTAGATGGTGTGGGTGGACTTATAAAGCATTATGCTACTTCGCATAATCTTCGAGAGCCCCTTGAAGAAGCTATTCAAAACGCAAATGATTTTGCAATACATGTTCAAAAATATACTGATGCTATTAAAATAATACATTTACAAGATGCTGAAATAGAACAATTCAGAAAAGAAAAAAATATTGATTGGCTTACAACTCCAAAGTATCCTGGAATTCAAAAAACTCATATATGGGTTAAAAAAACATGTGACGATAAAATACATTGTTTGACAGCAAAGACCGCTGATCGTCCGCTTACTAAATTAAGAACAATGAAGCAGAAAAACAAAGGTAGTAAAATAGGTATACAAATGAAAAAAAGGTATAAAAATAAAAAATCAAAAAGACGCAAATAACAAATAAATACATAGTTATGTGTACCTGTATATTACATACACACAAAGACAAATACCTTTACATTGACTCTAATATCATTGACTATATATAAGCATTAGGCGTGAAAAATTTGTTTGTGTGTTATCTCATTAGTGATCGCTATCCCAGGGAAAAAGTACCGAATCTCACAAATACGTCTAGCTAGGCATTACCGTCCTCTATCACGACAACAAAAATTGTGCAAAAAAAGATGGGGTTTCCGCGAAAAAGGAAGTTCCCTAAACAATGAATTTTTCAGTAAAAAGTGCACAGCTCGTGGATTTTTTATGTTTTTTGAAAATGACAGTAAGGCCGTTAAAGAGGGCTCAAAACTGAGTGAAATTGTGTGTTAGACGATTAGGAGCTCGAAAAACTGCTGAAACAATAGCAGTCTGAAAATCACATTGAAAATTTTTTTTCTCAATGAAAGAATTTTCTCGGAATTTTTCGGCATCGCTGAACGCATGAAATTTTGATGAAACAAAAAAATAAAAAAACACGTGTAAAATATTTTTTCGAGTAGAACATAAATATTTTTATTTCAACATGATAGGTGAAATAGGCATACGCGGGCTGTCTGATTTGAGATGGATTCGGCCATATATATATATATATCATCATCCCTGAAATAAATATTTTGTCGAGTCAATTATTCATTTTTGACACTTTTCAAAATAGTGAATTTGCTTAGTCCCCAAAACCCATTTGTATCATGTACACATTTTAATCAAATTAAAATTTTTATTATTACAAAGCTTTCTCTAGGAGAAGGAAATAAAATTTGATTATCAATGCGTGTGGCATAATTGAAATTGGAAATTTAATTATCAATTAGATATAATGTAATTGAAAATGGAAACTTAATTATCAATTAGATATAATGTAATTGAAAATGAAAATTTAATTCTCAATTAGATAATTTAAAATGGAAATTTAATTATAAATTAAATATAATGTAATTGAAAATGGAAATTTAATTATCAATTAAGTATAATGTAATTGAAAATAAAAATGTAATTATCAATTAGATATAATGTAATTGAAAATGGAAATTCAATTATCAATTAGATATAATGTAATTAAAAATGGAAATTTAATTATTAATTAGATATAATGTAATTGAAAATGGAAATTCAATTATCAATTAGATATAATGTAATTAAAAATGAAAATATTATTATCAATTAGATATAATGTAACTGAAAATAGAAACTTAATTATTACTTGGATATAATGTAATTGAAAATAGAAATTTAATTATCAATTAGATATAATTTAATTGAAAATGGAAATTTAATTATAAATTAGATATAATATAATCGAAAATGGAAATTTAGTTATGAATTAAACTGAAAATTCCATTCCTTTTTAGTTAACTATTTACAACACTGCTTGAAAATTATTATATAATCAATTTTTCAGACATAATTTTTTATTAGAAGTCAATACTTTGTGTTCCATCATTTGCAATTATTTTGTTAAATTACTAATTTCTTGTATCTGAACTCAATTGAATAAATTTTGTCTCAATTTTAGATTCCTTCGATTTTTGGATAGGGGAATATATTACTAAAGTTTCTGATGCTGAAAATTGTTTTAGTGCAAGCCTTTGAAAGTATACTGCCATTTAAATAGAATGAAATGAATGATACAGGTACTGTTTTTGTTAATTTTAACCTTTGCTTTAGTTTTAATTCATCGTTTCTAATTCATCATTTGTTGACATCTTTGTCCTCTTTCACGTAAACTTAAGATTCATTCTTTTATTTTAAAACCGTGATTCTTATATTTACAAACCTTGAGAGAGTCCTTACTCAAAGGAGAATTTTTAATTTCTTTAGCTTTCTTGAAAAAGTACGTCTTTATTGTCCAAGACGCGACACAATCGTTCACATGCATTTTTTCCGTACGCGGTTGCATGAAACCGCTGCTTTGCTTCAACAAAAAAATCGTCATAGTGATGAAAAAGATTATATAACTCGTGTTTGTTTTTATAGTATTGCCCACTTCCATAGGTGAAACAAATACCCTTTTCTGTCGAAATAAAAAAAAAATTTTTATTAACGTAATTAATTATAATTTTTTAGATAAACTGCTACGGCAGCATGAGATAAATTACCTAAAGAATATCATACGTTTTTACACTTTAAAATTTAATTCTCTATAATAAAGGACCAATGTTGCCAAACTACACTGATTAGTGTTGTAGTGTATTGATTGTGCCGCTTCTTGGTCAATAAAGACGTACTTTTTCAAGAAACCTAAAGAAATTAAAAATTTAGAATCACGGTTTGAAAATAAAAGAATGAATCTTAAGTTTATGTCAAAGAGAAAAAAGATGTGAACAAATGATGAATTAGAAACTATGAATTAAAACTAAAGCAAAGGTTAAAATTAGCAAAAAACAGTACCTGTATCATTCATTTCATTCTATTTAAATGATAGTATACTTTCAAAGGCTTGCACTAAAACAATTTTCAGCATCAGGCATTTTAGAAATATATTCCCGTATCCAAAAACTGAAGGAATATAAATTTGAGACAAAACTTATTCAATTAAGTTCAGATACAAGAAATTAGTAGTTTAACAAAAAATTGCAAAAGATGGAACACAAAGTATTGACTTCTGATAAAAAATTACGTCTGAAAAATTGATTATATAATAATTTTCAAGTACGGAACAACGAAATAGTGAAATACGTCCGCAACAGTGCGATCCGGCGTAGTTCAGAGAGCATGCGCGGTGACTCGCCGTCATTTTTTCAATTTTATTACTTATGAACCCTTCATTCCTCGAACTTGAAACTTTAGGGTAGCTAAAGACTTGTACTTTCGAATAGTAAAATTCATTTTGAAAAAAAAAATAAAATGGTATAGTTTAAGATAAATGGCTCGGAATTTTCAATTTGAATTTCCGACTAGAAGAAAGCGTTTCGGAGAAGAAACAATAGCACCATTAGAAGAAGGGGAAAAAAGCTATCGATATATTTATTTTATGCGAAAAAGGCACCGCGCGCGCTTGCTAGCTGGTTTCTGGCGAACGATCCCGTATAGGTTAGTTTCTCAACCAATCAGATGACACCTTAAGTAAAAAGTTTACGTTTGCGACAACCAATCACAGACTACTTTTAGCGCGTATAGCCGAACATAGCAAATAGCGAGGAGATTCGAAATTCATCTAAAACAGTATCTGCATGCAGGCAAATAGGCGATGAATATTTAAAATCTCAATATTCTGAAATCTAGGTTTTTATTATTTAAAAAATTGCTTTTCGGTTTCGTAAATATTTGAAGATTTTTTGTAAGTTTTAGCAGCCGCGGTAAGCCTTCAAAAAGACGTCATTAAAATTTGAAAGCAAAGTGATGAATAGGAAGAAAATGGTGGCGAGTAGAAGTGAGAAAATGTATTAAATCATACAATGTCAAAAAACTTCATAAAATCATCTTTATTGATTTCCATTTTTCGGATATGGGCAAAGGGACCTTTTATTCACAAAATGGGCTAAATTTTTATAAAAAAATTTCTCCGATAGCAAAAACCCATTTTTCAAAAATTATTTAAATAATTAGATTTTAAACAATTTCAATTAATTTCTTGCGAAAGGACCTTCATATTTAGATTCAGCGGATCAAAATACATGAAAAAGTTGCGTTTTCCGCGAGTAAGCTTATATGTAACACGAAAAAGTAGCCAGTTCTCGAACTAAGATTGGCCGCGCTGGACAATCGGCGGCTCGCATCAAAAACTCAGTGCTCAACATCTGAAAATCCCGTGCGTCGCAGTATGAGACATGCTGCGCGCACTGTGCTACGCGATGCCCTACATCCTGCTTCGCCTATCACATTGTACAGTAGCACGGGCTACCGGCAGCGTAGCATCCTGCGCAGTTCTCTTCGTGTACGTGGAACTCACATCCCCCCGTTATTTGGGTGATAGCTAGCCGTGAGATGCGAGTTCCACAGAAAAGTGAAAGGCGCGAAGACGAGCGGGAGAAAGCAAGTTGATAATTAAATAAACTTTAAAATCTAAATAGCTTAGGCATGCAAAATTCACGTAAAAGAGGAAGATGTATGGACGAGCGGGAGCAAACTCCAAAACCCATAAACCTTGTGAATGTGAGTTCTACGTAGGAAAAGAACGTACGTAACTTGCTGTCCTATGCGGAACTCACATCCCCCAACTATTCCAGTTTTTGAGTTTATTTAATTGTTGAAAATAGTCCATTTATATTGTACGTGTAAAGAGGTATATATTGTGTGTGTGCGCGTGATTATGTCGACGGCACGCAAGTATGGGTCCGCAAGTAAGCGTCGAAGTATTAAGTATTGAATAAACCAGTCATTTATTTAAATGACTCTCCTCTTTTTATTTACCGATCCACATCCTAACATTAATAATTAACCTGTTTCTACCACCCGTCTTCATACCTTCCTCGCCTATGTGGGACTTGCATCTCCAACCTATTTTGGTCTAGTCAATTTGTTAACTGTAAAATAAATGTTGAACGCAAAAAATCAGTTTTCGAAAATTGAGCATTATTATTGCAAAAACCGATGAATGTTGCCGAAATTTATGGAAAAGACGGCCAATCCAATGACCAACATGTGTGCCAAAAGCCGATTCGATTGATTGTGAAATTGTTGCTCCAGGTATTTGTTAATTAATTTCGGTCGTTTTTTGCTTCCTCCTAGAGGAAGCTTTCTAATAGTAAAAAAAAGGTTTTTGAGAAAATGTGTTAGAAATGTTATTTAGCAAATTTGGAATCGAAATACAATATTTTTAGAAAATATCCGTATGGATGTGTGTGTGCGTGTGCGTGCGCGTGTGCGTGTGTGTGTGTGTGTGTGTGTGTGTGTGTGTGTGTGTGTGTGTGTGTGTGTGTGTGTGTGTGTGTGTGTGTGTGTGTGTGTGTGTGTGTGGCCGTATACGCTGATATATCATGATCTACTTGACCGATTTTAACGAGAGAGGGATCATTTTTTTTTATTTTGCTTACACAGTTGGGGTCAATATTCTATTTTTGAAAAAATAGATTTTTTTATTTTTTATAGCGATTTTTCAATTTTGAAAATTTTTATTTTTGATTTTTTTAATATTTAGAACGAATATTGTTTATATATTATGAATTCTCTGTATGCAGAATAAAATTTTCTACAATTTAAAAAAAAAAGTCGATAGCTATATTTCGTCATAAGTTATTGATGAAAACGTAATTTTTCGTAAATAGGTTTTATTTCGAAATTAAAAAAATATATTTATTTATTTATTTATTTATTTATTTATTAACCAGACAAATTACATAGCGTAATCCTTAAGATGTAGATATAACTACCTGTACAAGGGCTGGGATATACAAAATAAAAACTTACAAATTACGACGTATTTCGCCGTATACTGGCCGTGTAGCGCCGAGATACGTCGTTCTTGATTTTTGCGCCGAAATACGTCGTTCTTCATCCGCGCGCTGAGATACGTCGTTCTTCACCCGCGCGCAGAGATACGTCGTTCTTCACCCGCGCGCCGAGATACGCCGTTCTTCGCCCGCGCACCGAGATACGTTCTTCTTCCTCTCAGCCGTCGATATATTGTTATTAGCGATTTAATGTCCAAGAGATTTTTAATTTTTGCAAAGATAAATATTAGATATTTTGTTTTATTTATGATATACTGAATATGCATATCCCATTTCATATTGTAATCGAAAATTATTCCTAGGTACTTATAATTAGTCACTCTTTTTATTTCTTGTTTCTGTATTTCAATTTTAATCTTTTTTGGTACACTATCATGACATGAATACTTTTTTGGTTATAAAGAATATTGAGTACTATAAATTGCTCAATTTTTATGTTTTTTATTCATTATTTTTGGAGAAAAAAAATAATTTATAAAAAAAGTGTTTTTTTTTTGTCGTTGCATAACTAGAGTAAAATTGGCTTAATCGCTTTGAAATTCTTTGCCGGGGTAGACTTTGTATACGAATCGAGAGAGTTCCTTGGGCAAAGGGATTGATCCACAAATTTCAGAGATATTTGAGGTTACATTTTTTTTCACTTTTTTTTCAAATCGTTATTTCTCGAGAACGGTTCTATGTATCTGAATTGGATAGGTAGCACTCGAAAGAGAATTAAAATACCTATATTTTCTAAAAAAAAAAAGTTTCTAGCTATCACGGTTCTTTTGTTATTAACAAAAGCGTAAAACCTGAAAAATGAAAAAAAATGGGATTTATATGTCCAACGATTATGGGAGTAAAATTGTCGTAATCTCTTCAAAATTCGTTGTGGAGGTAGATGTTGGATAGCTCTCGGTTGAGTTCTTTGGGCAAAATAATTGGTCCATAAATTTCAGAGATATTTGAGGTTAAAATATTTTTAACTTTTTTTCTAATCGTAATTTCTCGAGAACGGCTCGATGAATCAGCTCCAGATTTCTAGACAATTTTGTATGTGATATAGATATTATGTATGTGAATTTTCATCAAGATCATACTATTACTTTTTGGTATTTAACATTTTCCTATTTTACAAAGTCATTTTCTTTGTCGCCGGCTAACTAGAGAAAAATTGTTTTAATTTCTTTAAAATTTGGTGGAGATGTAAAGTGTATATTATTTATTATATGTGTTCTTATGGTAAAAGAATTCGTTTACGAATTTCAGAGATGTTTGAGGTTAAAACTGATTTAGCCCTCTTTTCATATCGTAATTTTTCGGATATATGTATACAAGAAAATGGAAATGTCATGTGCTACGCATGCGTGTTGTTTTCTTGCTTTTATTTTTTATTGAGGTTAATTTACAGCGCGCTTCACCGATACATGAAATTAGATAGATACTAGATAGATAATTAGATGCCGAGTAATACGTTTAACAATACTTTTGACTGCACTTCGATGTTAATCGCGTTGTCTCTTTTATAAATGGAAACATAAAATTTATAGACAATTTTGTGTGTGGTACAGGCAACATATTTGTGAAATTTCATCAAAAAACATTATCTATTATACAGAATATTGAAGTACAATGATTTGGAGGTAATAGGAACGTAGGAATGCGTTTCTTATAGATGGTGCAGTGCATGTGTGTTAGTTACACTCCAGGTAGGTAGATAATTTTGTATTTTGGAATAACGATTGATTTTTTTTATCTTACAGCCATTTTTACATAATATAATAAACTTTTCTTGAAAGATATTTAAATTACCTATATTTTCTTTTTTTAATATGTAAATTATCTTTACTATGTCATTTGTTATTAAAGAAAACGTTTTTATATTTCATAAACTAATCTCTCAAAATAGTACATTTCGACACTAGTTTCGAACGGTATTTTATACCACGAGCTCCCAAAAATCATATCAAAGTTGTGATTTTGAGGTTAGAGTGGTATAAAATATTTTATTTATCGACTTAAAATTTCAACCATTTATTAATGTCATTGAAGACTATATTTGGTTAAAATTTTAAGAGATTATCTTCATTCCGAGTAAACACGATTCAAAAATTTTTTAAAAAGATTTTTAACCTCAAATATCTTTGGTCGTAATGGACCGATTTTTTGGGCAACGAACTCGATCTGAAGATATATAAAAGCTACATATGTGCCAAATTTTATGACGATTGGATAATTTTTTTTTTAAAGTGGAGTTTTAACATTGAATTTATAATAGTCTCACCGTACAAAATAAAGTATTAAATTTTAAATATTGGAATTAAAAATTAATTAAAGGAATCAGTAAATTATGTTTGAGGAAGCTACGTGCCAATGAATTGGCAGCGGTTTTCTAAATTATTGTTCAATTACAAAATGTTAATTGTAGAAGTCAATATCGTAAATATAAGTTTTAATTGATTCAAAGAAACGTATTGAAAAAGAAAAATTTCAAAAAATTGAAATTAAGTTGCTCTTTACAACTAACAAAGTAGGATGTGCAAACCAGCGTTATAAATAAATTGTCCCAGGGTCATAATACCAAGATGGCGCCGGGAAAGAAACGTCCTCCCGACCAGAGTAGTACAAAAGTATATAAGTGCCACCCAATAAAACCGGTGGCATTAGTAATTTGTATTATATGTGGAGATGCATATCATACAAGTGATTTTGACAGATTAAACAATACAAAAGATCTAGGAGATAACATGGTAATTTGTCCGAGCACGTGCACATGTCTAACATAACCTATAATGAGGATACTGAGGAAGAAGAACACTTGAGTGAGACAGCAAAATTGATAATAGCACATATCAAAATGAGGCAAACGGAAGAAATAAGAAAAGAAATACTAGAGGAGCTAGCAGGAAAGACATTAGAATTACAAAGTGCGGCAGAAAATAAAATTGTTTTGGTCAATTCTGACCAGATCCGTTGGGAGCAGGAAAGAAAATAGACTACGATGTTAAGTAGTTGCAACGTTTCGTCTACGGGTTTATCGTCCTCTTCAGGCTTTATTAAAAAAATAATAATATAATTAACAGAACGAGCTCACGCCAGTCTTAACTTACAATGGTTGAAAAAATTTAAAAAAAAAAATGCGAAACGAATTACCTAAGTTATCGCACAGCGATTCGTCGAGTAATGTGAAAGTACATAACAACATGACATATATATATATATATATATATATATTGGCTTCCTACCAAAACGTAAACAATAACAAATTTTGAATTAGATCGAGAATGTACTTTACTTTTTATGTAACAGCTTAAAGATAGATTTGTATACTCTACTGAGATACTGTGTATTTTCTTTTTTATTTATTGTATTTGGTGTACTGTTAATAAATAACATTTCAGAAATAAGTCTTTTATTATAGTTATTTTCAATAACTCTAATTGTTACTGCTTCAAAATCAAATTCATGATTATATTCATTTTTATGTATATTGTCAACCAACTCATCATTATTATTCTTGCGATGTTCGGCAATTCGTTTATTTAGGGCACGTTTTGTCTCGCCTATGTACCGTGCATTGCAATCTTTACAAGGGAACTCATAAACCACATTCGTTTGCTCGAGTTTGTTGGTTTTATCTTTACCAAGAACAACTAGTTTTGAGAGTTTATTAACTATATTTGAGATCTATATCTTTAAGCTATTACATAAAAAGTAAAGTATATTCTCTATCTAATTCAAAATTTGTTTTTGTTTACGTTTTGGTAGGAAGCCAATATATATATATATATATATATATATATATATATATATATATATATATATATATATATATATATATATATATATATATATATATATATATTTATATATATATATATATATATATATATATATATATATATAAAAGTCATGTTGCTATGTATTTTCACATTACTCAACGAATCGCTGTGCGATAACTTAGGTAATTCGTTTCGCATTTTTTTTTTTAATTTTTTCAACCATTGTAAGTTAAGACTAGCGTGAGCTTGTTCTGTTAATTATATTATTATTTTTTTAATAAAGCCTGAAGAGGACGATAAACCCGTCGACGAAACGTTGCAACTACTTAACATCGTAGTCTATTTTCTTTCCTGTTCCCAACGGATCTGGTCAGAATTGACCAAAACAATTTTTACATTTGGCGATGGGGAGTAAAATTGTGAATACGATTACAAACTCAAGTTACGACTACGGCCTAGGATCAGAGACAGGCCAATCATCATTTTTTTAATTTCTCACAACTACCTATGGATCGAGCGCAACAAGTAAATTAAAGGAATGGCTCAACTTACGTCGCAAGCAGAGAGTAGTTACTCATCAACTGAATTTTCTCGAAAGCTGCAAAGGATTCGACTTAGCACCTAGCCACATACACAACAGAATACAGAAATTAAAAAACTTTACATTCTGAAGTAAGTCTTGTAGAACCAAATTATCAATTGACGCTGAAAAGATTGCCAAAAAATTGCTTACACTAGAAATTAGGGATAGTAGTTTTAAAAAAAATGCATTAGAACTCGCTACTCATCGTGTATTTATTCAGATTAAAAATTTATACATTGATTTTCACATTTAAAAAAAATTTTTTAATTTAAGCAATAATAATATCAAAACTTTGGATAAAACCATTAAACATCGTTTCAACATAAAACTTAATTTGATCAAAAAGAGATGTAACTACCAGGATTCCCGCATATATGTAAATATTGAAAAATGTTTCAAAAATGTTTCTAATACACATATTCCGACCGATGTCACTGAAATTGTTTCTCTGGGTCGCAATTTCGCATTTAGACAACACAACATGCAGAAATCGATTGTTTTTAACACCATAAAAAACGTAGAATCAATGTTTATTTCCTCGCAGCTCAATACCGATGACAAAAATAAAATTAGAGAAGACATAGTGAAAGCTATAAAGTTTCAAAATAATTGTAAACAACCAACGAAACATAGTGACTTATCTTTACTTAAGAAAATCAAAACCGCTCAAAAATTTATTAACGATAATAAAAATATATTCTTTACACAATCTGATAAAGGCAATGTTACCGTGTGCTTAGAGAAATCTGACTATATAGAAAAAATGAATAGTTTATTGAATGATAATAAGGTATACAGAGAAATAAAAAGAAACCCGTTAAATACATTACAAAATAATGTCTATAGGATTCTGAAAAATCTGAATGATAACAACTTTCTAAAACAAAAATATCATAATATACAACTTACGCAGGCAAACACATCTCTTGCTAAATGTTATGGATTACCAAAAATCCATAAACCAAAACTATCCTTTAGACCGATAATTTCAACTGTGAACAGCCCTACACATTTCTTAGCAAAAATAATTTATAAAAACCTCAAAACATGTTTCACTCTTCCTAAATCACATATAGATAACAGTTTTGATCTAATTAATAAAATTACGAATATAAAAATTCCAGATAACTACATACTGATATCTTTAGATGTGGTTTCACTTATTACAAATATCTCTGTAGACCTTGTTATCCAGAGTTTGGAAAAACGAGCGCAGTATATTCTCAACAATTGTAAAAACCGTTCGGTGATATTATTTCCTGTACCAAATTTTTATTTGAAAATGTATTTTTTACTTTTAATAACAAATATTACCAACAAATTTTTGGGACACCTATGAGTTCTCCAATCTCTCCGTTTTTTGCTGATCTAGTCATGGAAGATTTAGAAATTGCTTGTTGGAAGAAACTAAAAACTGAATTCAACATAATACCTATGTTCTATTTTCGATATGTTGATGATTTGATTTGTTGTATCAAAAAAGACGATATTCATATATTGAATCAATGTTTTAACAATTTTGATCCCAACCTTAAGTTTACTTATGAAATTGAAATTAAGAACAATATTAACTTTTTGGACGTGTCTCTCATTAAACAGGATGGTAATATTATCACTGACTGGTATTCAAAATCGATGTCATCTAATAGAACTTTAAACTACTACAGCAACCACCCGATATCATTAAAAAAGAATATAGTTTTTAACTTGATTTATAGAGCTATCCTTTTATCAGATAAACGTTTTCATAATAGAAACATATTGCGGGTTAAAAATATACTTAAAGAGAACTCATATCCACCAGAGTTTATTGACAAACATATAAGATCTAGACTATTTAAAATTCGTTTTCAGAATAAAACAAACAGTCCTGTAAATACTAACCGCCACCACATTAAAGTATCACTTCCATTTTATTCAAAATTTTACAACAATTGTTCAAAATTTTTACGGAAACACGATATTGTAACGATCCCAAATATAGTTAATAAACTCTCAAAACTAGTTGTTTTTGGTAAAGATAAAACCAACAAACTCGAGCAAATGAATGTGGTTTATGAGTTCCCTTGTAAAGATTGCAATGCACGGTACATAGGCGAGACAAAACGTGCCCTAAATAAACGAATTGCCGAACATCGCAAGAATAATAATGATGAGTTGGTTGTCAATATACATAAAAATGAATATAATCATGAATTTGATTTTGAAGCAGTAACAATTATAGATATTGAAAATAACTATAATAAAAGACTTATTTCTGAAATGTTATTTATTAACAGTACACCAAATACAATAAACAAAAAAGAAGATACACAGAATCTCAGTAGAGAATACAAATCTATCTTTAAGCTGTTACATAAAAAGTAAAGTACATTTTCGATCTAATTCAAAATTTGTTATTGTTTACGTTTTGGTAGGAAGCCAATATATATATATATATATATATATATATATATATATATATATATATATATATATATATATATATATATATATATATATATATATATATATATATATATATATATATATATATATATATATATATATATATATATATATATATATATATATATATATATATATATATATATATATATATATATATATATATATATATATATATATATATATATATATATATATATATATATATATATATATATATATATATATATATATATATATATATATATATATATAAGTCATGTTGCTATGTACTTTCACATTACTCGACGAATCGCTGTGCGATAACTTAGGTAATTCGTTTCGCATTTTTTTTTTTTTAATTTTTTCAACCATTGTAAGTTAAGACTAGCGTGAGCTCGTTCTGTTAATTATATTATTATTTTTTTTAATAAAGCCTGAAGAGGTCGACAAACCCGTCGACGAAACGTTACAACTACTTAACATCGTAGTCTATTTTCTTTCCTGCTCCCAACGGATCTGGTCAGAATTGACCAAAACAATTTTTACATTTGGCATTGGGGAGTAAAATTGTGAATACGATTACAAACTCAAGTTAAAACAAATGTAATAGTGCCAAAACAGAATGCACTAACTGTATCTTTAGTAACAAAACATACAGAACAAACTTATATACTAATCATTCTCCATATGACATGAGCAACTGTGAAATACTTTAAAACAAGATAAAAAAATATATAGATGCAACCGATTACCCTATCAAACCTGAATTACCGATATGGAAACCAGCAAGACCGTCCCAGCTAAATACACAACAGAGGGCAGATGCAGCTAACACACTCACCAGACCTGCAGTACCGGCAAGGAAACCACCAATACCGCTTACGCTAAATCTACGATAGAGGCCATCTCAACAATCTACAGAAAGTATCTCGAGCATCGGAACCAGCCCAAACGCAATTCCAACAACACCAAATGTAATAGATGGCGCAGAATCATGAAGTATTAGAAGACATACATAAGCAATTATATCATCAGGAAATCGCATATAACGATTTAAAGTCTTTTAATCAAGATAGAAAAGCAACAGATAATTTGATTTTATATTTGAATATAAGAGGTTTAAAAACTAATTTTGAGAAATTGCAAATCTTGAATAAAAGGCTCAAAATCAAACCTTATGTGATAATATGTGCTGAAACCGGTAATTTAGAACACTATCAATATTATAAACTAAATGGATACAATATTTATTATAACCATAGTCACATAAACAAATCAGATGGTGTGGTCGTATATGTAAAAAAAGATGTAACCCAGACAACTAATGTGATAGAACTGGGTAGGCTAAAAATACTAAATACAATTATAAACCTTCATAACAATAGTCATTTGGAAATCTCATCTATGTAAAGATCACATGATTTGCATAACAGAGTTTATTTTAAAAGTAAATCAATATTTGCAACTTAAGAGAAACGTTAAAAACCATTTGATAATAGCTGATTTTAATATAAATATAATGGTACAAAACAATATTAGTCAGAATTTTCTGTACAATTTTCTTGAAAATGGCTATTACCCTGGTTTTACTGATACGACTAGACCATATAATGTAACTACTGATAGTGGGACATGCATAGACAATATTTTTATAAAAACTAGCTCAATCAATACAAATACTTTCAAATTAATGACACTAATTACTGATCACTATCCGCTATTTATAGATATAAAAAAAACCACTAGTGAATACAGAGATGGAAAAAAAGAAAACTAATTATTCATTAAATTACAAAAAAATAGCTATTATAGCAAGTCAAAAATGTTGGACTGAATACACACAAATCGAGGATCTAAACGAAGTAATAAACCTATTTATAGATGGAATAACACAATGTCAAGAAAAATCAAAAAGAAACCCGGTTAAATACAATAATGTACCTAGGAAAGAATGGATTACTATTGCTTTAATAAAATCTTGTAAAAAAAAGGACAAATTATATTAATAACTTAAAAAAGATCCAACGAATGAAAGATTACAAAGTGAATATAAAAACTATGTTAAATGTCTAAACAAAGTTATAAAAGATGCCAAAATTAAATACGAGAAGGATCTTATAGAGAAAAACTCAGATAATCCAAGACAGCTATGGAAAATTATAAATTCCAAACTGGGTAACAAAAGTAAAAAAGATAATAATATAAGTGAAATATATGATGAAAACGAGGAGATAGTAAAAATCCCATCCAAAATTGCGAACATCATGAATGACTATTACGGCAAAATGGGCAAAGAAATGAGTGACAAAATTACTGCCCCAAGTAATAAATTTATTCAACTACCACCAAGCAACTTAAATACAATTTTCCTACATCCTACAAATGAAATTGAAATTAAAAAAATAATTGAAAATTTGAAAATGAAGAATGGTGGAGTTGACAAAATAAATGCAAAGACACTCAAAACAATATCTGATCTTATAGCAGATCCTTTGGCACATATCATCAATAAATGTATTGAAAAGTCAACATGGCCGGATGCGTTAAAAGCAGCTGAAGTGGTACCAATTTACAAATCAGGGAAAAAATTAAAAGTTAATAACTACAGACCTATATCATTAATATCGAATATAGCAAAAATATTTGAAAAAGTAATCTACGAAAGAATTTTTGATTTTATTAACAAACATAAAATATTAAGCGAAAAACAGTTTGGCTTTATTAAAAACAAAGGAACCAGAGATGCTCTAAGCTGTATTACAAAGAGGATCTATGAGAACTTAGATAAGAGTAAGCCCATCATAGTCGCATTTCTAGATCTAGCAAAAGCCTTTGATACCGTTGATCATAATATACTTCTACATAAGTTGCAAGCATACGGGATAAGAGGTAATGCTTATAAATTAATGCAAAGCTACTTAACAAATAGAAAGCAGAAAGTAAGAATTGACCAAAGTCAGAGTGAACCGATAACAATAACGGTGGGAGTGCCACAAGGAACAATTCTTGGGCCATTACTTTTTATATTATATATAAATGATCTACTGATAACAATGCCAGAAAACTCAATTTTATCATATGCTGATGATACAGCAGTTATATCGCCAGGTAAAACCTGGAAAGAAGTTGAAAGTGCAATGAATCGATATCTTGAAAAAGTAGCTATATGGCCCGCGCAAAAATGTAACCTATGGGCAACATATTGGAAACATATTGGATATACAAATTACCAATATGTGGGCAATACATTGGAAAACGATTTGCAATATATACGCAATATAGCGCTAGAGCACAGTATCCAATACTTTGTCCATATGTTGCCAATGTTATGCAGCCCATGGGTTACCAATATATTGCCAATATATTGACAGCCCATGTGTTGGCAATATATTGCCAATATTTTCTGGATGGTTACTGGTTAGATAATTTATTTTTATTTCTTGTTTCTCGATTTAAGATTTTTATTTCGTATAAAAAATCATTTTACGAAAGAATTGCAAAAATTTCAGAGTCTCAAATAACGGGACATCAAAAACAAGGAACGCCTTGTTAATTAGACTCTTCGTAAAGAGTCAATCGGTTCATTGAATCTCGCCGCCTTATATACTCTCGGTGCTCCAATTTGTCGAAGGGAGTCTATACCGATGCGCCGCATAGCGGTTACAGCGAAGAACTGATGAACTTGGTCTTCCAATTACTAAATACCGACGCTTGCCGCTACGCGGCGCATCGGTATAGACTCCCTTCAACAAATTGGGGCACCGAGAGTATATAAGGCGGTGAGATTCAATGAATCGATTGACTCTTTACGAAGAGTCTAATTAACAAGGCTTTCCTTGCTTTTGATGTCCCGTTATTTGGGACTCTGAAATTTTTGCAATTCTTTCGTAAAATGATTTTTTATACCAAATAAAAATCTTAAATCGAGAAATAAGAAATAAAAATAAATTATCTAACCAGTAACCATCCAGAAAATATTGGCAATATATTGCCAACACATGGGCTGTCAATATATTGGCAATATATTGGTAACATATGTGCTGCATAACATTGGCAACATATGGGCAAAGTATTGGATACTGTGCTCTAGCGCTATATTGCGTATATATTGCAAATCGTTTTCCAATGTATTGCCCACATATTGGTAATTTGTATATCCAATATGTTTCCAATATGTTGCCCATAGGTTACATTTTTGCACAGGCGCTCGCATTGAATAAACTAACATTAAACATAAGTAAAACTGTGTACATAACTTTCGGGAATTACTGTGACAGTGTACCAAAAAATTTAGATGTATATATTAACAAAGAAAAAATAAAGAGAGTTGACTCATGTCAATATTTAGGAGTTAATTTTGATTATAATCTAAAATGGGATGAACATATTAACTACCTAATCAAAAAAACAAGTTATTTAAATTTCATCTTCTACAAAATTAATAAATTTATGCAAATAAGTACGTTAAAGGTTATTTACTATGCGTTTTTTCACAGTGTTATTAATTATGGAATAATTGCCTGGGGAGGTGTATATAAAAACAATCAACATTTACTTCAAAATATACAAAACAGACTACTTAAACTAGTTTTCAAAAACACTTTTGAGCAAAATAAACCTATGAATATTAAGCAACTATTCACATGGGACTGCTTAAAATATCATTACAACGAAATGAAAAATATATTCACAAACTCAAATAGTAAGACAAGAAATAAAGCTATATTATTACCAAAAATTGACAAAAGAGTAAGCGAAAAAAACAATCATATAACTGCAATAAAGACTTTCAATCTACTACCAAACGAGCTCAAAACTAGATATAGACAAAAGACCCACGAGGTGCAAAATAAAAGAATGGATTGTGAAAAATATTAATTGAAACGAGTTGAATATTCCTTGAAAACGATTTGATACTATAAGTTCGTTATAGTAATTCAAGTCGAAAATTTAGATAATTGCATATAGCATATATACATATTACTGTTTTTAGAAAGTCTATTATGATGTTAAAAAATATTTCATAGTTTTAAGAATTAGTATTAGTTTTAGTTTTAAGTATATCTATACTCTGGACCTACAAACAGGAAATTTATTTTTCTCTGCAGGGTTACTAAAATGTAATGTACTTCTATAATGTACTCTGGATAAATAAATAAAAAAAAAGGGTCAGGCCAAAGCCGCTCAGGAATTCGCTATTTTTGCATTTAATACAGCTTATTTTTAGGGTGATTTTAAAACAAACAATAAATCACCTACGCCTCTTTGTTTCCATAATAACTTTTTTTTTTATATCGTTAATTGTTAATTAACTATTGGGGTGATTTTAGGGACTAATTAAAAAAAGGATTAAAGACTTATTTTGAAAAAGATTTACATTTATAGTTCATGTAATAAATGTGCTATAAGTAGTAAATGTTGATTTTAATGAACGATCTGCACGATGCTTTGGGCTCCGCGCGAGATTTTTGACTTGAACGTTTCAAATTCGGTCTCGTCTATATCTCGTTATTCGCTTGATCAATTTTCATGCTTTTTTTTGGCATACTTGGCCCGTCGCCAATGTGGTCGTAAAATGTGGTATTCATCTGTCGAAAATTAAACATTAAAGATTTCAAAATTAAAAATATTCATATAAATTATACTTCTGACTGAATATTACCTATAAATATTATTTTTTTTCTCATATTTCATTTTTTTTTGCTTTATTGAAAGAATTTTTTACAGAATATAATATGTCTTTTAAAAATTTCTGTGGTATAAGGACAGTAAAAAAATACAAAGCAATAATGAAATAAAACTTTCTACGAAAGTATAAAATAAGGCAAGTATAGACATTTTTCTGTATAATCTATGAAATAATAATATTTATGATTGTATTTAAGTACATTCACATTGTTCACTGCAAATTAATAAACAATCGAAGGTTGTGATATCAATTATCGATAGTCAAGTAATGCAAACAATTACGCAAAATAACTGTAAAATGACTTTTCTCTGAAATGTATAGATACAAATTAAACACATGAAAGTACTGAAATCAATTTATTGTAGTCAAGTATCCGTATAATTTAACTTTGATGACATAATAGAACTTTTCGTACCTCGGGTGTAAAATTACATTTTACGTTCACATTGTGATAATAAGCTCGAGCGCTAGCAAGGTTGGCTTCAAGAATTATTTATCACATAAGAGTATAAAATCTTACACCCGTGGTACGAACATTATTTTTCGTCGTCGTGTGAGCGCAATGTATCTTCATAAAACCTTTTCCTTGTAAACATATTGTAGATCCTTTGCGAAACGATGGTATAAAGTTACCATCCCTATTTTCCCTTATTCTTTCTCAATTTTGAACTTTCTATAGTAAAACATTACGCATCTTGGGAGGATAAGAGAAGAAAAGTCTTGAGCTGCTCTATAACAGGGAAGGTCTTTCGTTCTCCCATATATACTTGGCGGGCCCGACGGTTTGCAGTTTACATATGTACTGGACCATATGTGGTGGATTATTTCCATAAATGCCGAATATACTAAATTTTTGCATAAATTCATTAACAATGTTTATATGAGTCCGCTATAAATAATTGCGTTTTCTCTAATTTTTAATTGATTCCGATTAAGTACAATATTCCTTCATTTACTGAGTGCATAATAATGGTTTACTTTTATTACCGAAAAAATTTTTCCTATTGTTCATCTTTCTTTAAACTCTAAAATTTCATATATAAATTTATAGTCTATATTGAAAAGGACTTTACATTTTACAAACTATTTTATAAGTAACCTCTTTATATCATTTTGCACTATCTATTTAAAAACAGTGATCGATTCTCGGATCACTATTTAATATCTAGAAGCAATCCATTCATACTTTTTACCTATGACCTTTAAACATATGAATATTTTCATGATGAAAAATCGTATACGCAACATGGAGATAAAGAGGACCACCTCGTATACCTAATATACTATAACATGAAAACGACTATGTCTACACCTTAAACTGCAAACCGTCGGGCCCGCCAAGTATATATGGGAGGAACGAAGGACCTTCCCTGCTATAGAGCAGCTCAAGACTTTTCTTCTCTTGTCCTCCCAAGATGCGTAATGTTTACTATAGAAAGTTCAAAATTGAGAAAGAATAAGGGAAAATAGGGATGGTAACTTTGTACCATCGTTTCGCAAAGGATCTACAATATGTTTACAAGAAAAAGGTTTTATGAAGATACATTGCGCTCGCACGACGACGAAAAATAATGTTCGTACAACGGGTGTAAGATTTTACACTCTTATGTGATAAATAATTCTTGAAGCCAACCTTGCTAGCGCTCGAGCTTATTATTACAATGTGAACGTAAAATGTAATTGTACACCCGAGGTACGAAAAGTTCTATTATGTCATCAAAGTTAAATTATACGGATTATTGATTTCAACGATCAAATTAAAAAAAGAATACAGGGCGTGTGAGGTTTTCTGGGTGCAGGCACTTGAAATGACAACCAGACTTGTAAGGAAAAAATCAGCTTTATATCAATCAAAAGGGTTTTACAAGAGCTACTACTCGGGAGCTTGGAGACGTGCTCCTCACTCGTGCGATTCCCATCGCCAACTGACTTTCGAATTCAGTTCCCGCAAGAGGCGCTCACGATCGCTCTGTTTCTCGCTACGCTCGCGAATCAGTCCCGCCGAGACTCTATGTTTTCTCTCAATTTACAACATCCTCCCACCTTTGAGGTCTTACCTCAAACATAACAAGTAAATCGCCCTTATACACGTCAATATTAAATCATTTATCAAACCCGAACTTACTCATCTTAAAACTAAACATCTTATCGAATTCTCGGTTTGACAGTTCTACCGGATCTTGTAACATATTTGTTGTTAATAATTGGTGATTTTAGTGTTTTAGTTTCTATTTTATTTCTAATAGTTTTTATTTCCGCAGGCCTAACTTCTTTTAAAGACGGTGTACCCGCTTTTTCATCTGAAAAAGAAAGTTCCAACGGATACACGCGCTGAATCGGTCGCGTCAATTCGCTTTTACACGTCTTTATCTTTAACGTACGAACGATTCCGTCTCGTCCCGGAATTAGCGTAGTCACAATGCCGAGAGGCCAGTCGATTCTCTTACTAGCGTCATCGCCTATCAACATAACATCTCCCACTTTAATCTTTCGCTCTTCCTTGGCAGTGTTCGAACCTTTCAAGAAACCGAGGTACTCCGACCGAAAACGTTTACGCAGATCAAATTTTAACTTTTGCCGGTATCGCAACCGCATGCTTAAACTACCGGTTTCAATGCAATCACAATCTGAAACGCCCTCACTAGGTACATCATGCAAAAACATCGACGGCGTTAAAGCCTTTAAATCCGAAGGATCATCTGAAAGGTTCGATAACGGCCGGGAATTAATAAGCGCTTCGCAATCACACAGTATTGTACACATTTCTTCGTAGGTGACACAGGCTTTTCCTAATACTTTTCGCAAAATTTGTTTGACCGAGCGCACAAGGCGCTCCCACCAACCACCCCACCACGCGGCCGAGGGGGGGTTGAAACGCCACTCAATTTTTTGAGTTGAGCTGTACGTCGCGATCACTGTCCAGTCTAGCTTATCGGCGAGATTTTTGAACCCTACAAAATTGGTCCCGTTATCACTGTATATAGTCGACGGCCTATCCCGTCGAGCAATAAAGCGTCGCAGCGCTTCTATAAAGGCCGGAGTAGAGAGTGACCCGACCAATTCAAGATGAATCGCCCGATAAACCGCGCACGTAAATAGGCATATCCATACCTTCTGTTCTCCGCGCAAATACAAAGGACCCGCGAAATCTACGCTTGTCACTTCAAAAACGGCAGCGTCGCGCACGCGATTAATAGGTAACGGTGCCGGGGCGCTTTCCAAACGCTTCACCGCATGTCGCTTACATCTAATACATTTATCGATTATACTACGAACGATACGCCTAGCTGCTATAATCCAGTATTTCTCGCGAAGTTGACTCATGAGAATCTGTACTCCCGCGTGCTGTTTCTTATGTTCATACTCAACCATACGTCTTACTATTAAATGTTTTGAATCAAGAAGGATGGGAGCGCAAAATTCAGCAGCATCATCGCGATTAAATATTTTAGTTTTGATTCTCATGAGCCCATTTTCGTCGTGAAATATCTCAAAATTTTTAATTTTTTCATCGTTTGAGCTTATAAACATCTCTTTCTGTACAATACATATTAAAACAGTCTCCGCGCTAACAATCTCATCGCTCTTTAATTCTCCGCGCCGTCTCAGCTTTGCAGTGTTTCGAGCATTGTACACAAAACGACGTATCCATGCAATCATTCGAATGATTTTTAGATAATTAGAAAAATACCGCACACACCATGACTCGATTACGTCGGGGACCGTGCTCGATACACCGCTAGCTATCGTGACGATCGCATTTTTCTTACACTCTGCATAAATCAAACCTTCATCGGAGTCACATTCGGACGAAGGCCACTGATTTTCTTCTTTCAACCATTGTGGGCCCTCCCACCATCTGCACGCAACAAGGTGTTCGGCGGAGCAGCCTCGAGAAGGTAAATCTGCGAGGTTGCACTCTCCAGGAACGTGCCTCCAATCTTCTGTGCAGCTAAGGCGCCGAATCTCTTGAACTCTGTTCCAAACAAACGTGTTCCACGGAGCGTCTCTTTTGATCCATGCGAGTACGGTCGTTGAATCCGACCAGTAATACATTTTTAGATTATTTAGCTTAAGCGCTTCTACTACTGACGAGGCCAATCTAGCTCCAATTGTCGTAGCCAATAATTCCAATCGAGGAATTGTCATTCCTTTTAGCGGGGCTACACGTACTTTGGCCACTAAGAGGCGAATCCGAGTCTCGCCATTGATCTCCGTACGTAAAAATACAACAGCCGCATAAGCGTAGCCGCTGGCATCGCAGAATGTGTGTAGGCTGGAGGCGCCTGTTTCATCTGTCCATTCCATCGCTCGTGGCACCTTCAATTCTTTCAAACTCGGCAAGCCTTTCAGTCAGGTTTGATATCCAACCGATAATTTCTCGTCCAAAGCAGTGTCCCAGCCAATATTTGATAGCCATGCCTTTTGCAGCATCAATTTTGGGCGAATCATTACTGGGCCCGCCACACCAAGGGGATCGAAAATGCGATGAGCGGCGGACAAAACGCTGCGTTTCGTTGGAGTCAATGGCGTCAGATTGTCTAAAAAGCATAAATTAAGTGATAATGTAAAAAAACCATGGTTTTCTTGGGGTCGGGGTCGCCGTTGTATTCCCATCCTCTCAAAATAAAGCGTCCTTCGTCCATTATCGATGTAGCCTGCGCAATGAATTCATCGCGCTCCTGCTCCGTGTCGACGCTGCAGATACAATTATCCACGTAAAAGGACATCGCTAGCTTTTCGATGATCCACTCGCAGTATGTTTTGGAAAGCTCGCCGTCACGCGCACGTTGTAGATGGAGCTCAATAACTGCGGCCAAAATAAAGGGGCTGCAAGACACTCCAAAAACGACTCTGCAGTGTCGCAGCGTCTCGACGACTTTTCCATTTAATAGCAAAAAACGAAGGCTGTCTCGATCCATGGAGGCGATGCTTATTTGTAAAAATGCCCTCTTTATGTCTGAGATGATTCCGATCTTTCTTTTCCTGAATAACAGCAGACAGCTGGCGCGCGCCGGTAAAAAGTTTCCCCGCTACGTCAGCACCAATCAAAATATCTATATTTTTCCGATTACTTGCTACATCTGTCAAAACAACATTCTTTTCCTTCAAAAAATCTAACCAAGGAGCGGGCTTTATACATGACACGTCACCACAAATTACGTCTTGGTTGGTGGCTTTAAAATTACAAGCGTACTCACCATCGAGGCTCTTTAACCGTAACTGAAAAATACTGTGTACCTTAGATGCCGTTTTGCTGCCTCCGAAAAGCGAGTGTGTGATTTCCTGTGTGGCTACATGTTGATATCCTAACCTTCGAGCGAGCGCGTCAGTAACATAAGACCTCTGTGAGCCCGTATCAATAACAGCTCTAGCCGTAACCTCCAAAACGCCGTTGAATGCTTTGACTAGTAACGTCTGTAGATAGACGGTCGGAGCATCTTGAACGCTGTACAGGCTATGCTCGCTAGTCTGTTTTGTCTTAAACGGCTCTTCGGTTTTTTCAGCATCGATCGGCGTGTGCATTTCGGCGCACATAATTAAAACGTGCATCTTTCCGCACCAAGCGCACTTGACGTTTGAACGACATCAATTGTATGTATGCCCCGTCTTGAGACAGTTATAGCAGCATTTGTTTTCTTTGACGATTCCACGCTTTCTTTCTACAGTCATTTTTCGCGCAGAGCCACATTCACACGAGTCATGCGGCGCTCCGCAAAATATACACTTCACGGTTTTGCTCGCATTTGTTGACAATAGGCCCGCTGCGGTGGTGACATCTTTTTTCGGCTTCCTTCGCGACTTCGTTTTCTGGAGTTTTTCTTCCTTGGCCGATAAGGAGAATCCCTGCATCGCCATGCTGACTCTTTCTTCGTTCTGTACCTCAGCTTGTAGAAATTTCATCAGCGTGGTCAATCGCGCGTCCGCTTCCGCCACTTTTCCCGCTTCGCTCATGGAGCTGCGCTGCCATGTACGTAGGACCTCCTCCGGCAACGCTGACTCCACTAGGGGGAATAACATGGCCGCGCAATTCTTGGCGGTGACGCCGAGCGTTTCGAGCGCGCGCATCTGCGTTTCGAGTTGATCGTATAGACTAGAGAGACCAATGTTCTCGGTCTTTTTCATGACGTTTTTCAACACAAGTTCCAACAACTCGCGCACGTACACTTCGATAAGTAAATCGTTCCTTCCGAAACGCTCCTCTAAACTTTCAACCGCTTTAGCGTAATTGTCACCGGTCGGAGGAAAACTGTGCACGAGATCGTATGCGCGTGAACCCGCGACGACTGCTTGTAGAAGGTATTGAAACTTATCCTCAGTCGTGATTCTATCGTCCTTATGCACCTTCTTAAATTGACTCCAGAATGTCAGCCAGTCGCGCGTGTTTCCACTGAATTTTGGAATTTCCAGTTTCGGCAATCTATGCGACAGTTTAGAGTTTTGCGGGTCGACCGCCGCGGCCACCGGCGCATTGCTTTTCAGAGGTTCCAGGAAGACACGTATCTTGAATTTCATTTGGAGATATTTTGCACGATAGTCATCCGCCGTGGTCATTTCTTTCTGTATATCCTCGTCTGAAGTAGTTTCATCGTTCATAAACGCGTCGAGTATTTTACACTGTATACTGTCCAGCTCCGCCATTTTGTCTTCAAGTAACTGGAAAACGATTTCAACTCGCTCACAATCTACTTTTGTCTCTGTAAGACATTCGTTCAGCGCAGTAACTTGCTTCGTAAGAGCTGTACGAAGCACCCTTTGTGACTTTTTAAATTTGTCTATTTTCGCGGTGTGACTGCACAAATATAACGATAAAACCTCGCACCGTCCTGTCACGGTCGCCAGATATTGATTTCAACGATCAAATTACAAAAAGAATACAGGGCATGTGAGGTTTTCTGGGTGCAGGCACTTGAAATGACAACCAGACTTGTAAGGAAAAAATCAGCTTTATATCAATCAAAAGGGTTTTACAAGAGCTACTACTCGGGAGCTTGGAGACGTGCTCCTCACTCGTGCGATTTCCATCGTCAACTGACTTTCGAATTCAGTCCCCGCAAGAGGCTCACGATCGCTCTGTTTCTCGCTACGCTCGCGAATCAGTCCCGCCGAGACTCTATGTTTTCTCTCAATTTACAACACGGATACTTGACTACAATAAATTGATTTCAGTACTTTCTTGTGTTTAATTTGTATAGAAGAATGAGCAAATTTAAATACATTTCTGAGAAAAGTCATTTTATAGTTAGTTTGCGTAATTGTTTGCATTACTTGACTATCGATAATTGATATCGCAACTTTCGATTGTTTATTAATTTGCAGTGAACAATGTGAATGTACTTAAATACAATCATAAATATTATTATTTCATAGATTATACAGAAAAATGTCTATACTTGCCTTATTTTATACTTTCGTAGAAAGTTTTATTATTTCTACATTAATTTAGACAAATTTATAAATTAAATATTTTCGAGAAAAAATATTAATGCTTTCTTTTTAGAGAAAACATTTTTCGAAGATTTTGTAGATCTTTCAAAATAAAGTTTGTTAGTGGATTATTCTTGTACAGAATGTCTTGAGGGCTGTTTTTAAAAAATATTCTACGTTTTTCATGGAGTTCTTATACATAGTTGTTAAGTAAAAATAGACGAGAGAGATTGCGGTGGGGGGGGGGGGGTTACAAAGCGACTTAACAGTGGTTTAGAGAAATAGTAAAAATAATTTAGTTTTGTTAGCATACAAGTTTTGCATGAACTTTTCATTTTTCTTCTTGTATTTTTTGTAATTATTGTTTTTCGAAAAGAAAGTTTTCAGTTATTAAGAGAGATGATAACAATAGTTTAGTTTTAAACATGTAGGTTTTGCATAAACTTTTAATTCTTATATTAATAAATTAAAAAATTTGCAGGGAATGATAATATACAATTGCCTAGCTATAAGTTCTGACTTTTATGAAATATTTGTAGATTTCACAACTTTTTAAGAAACTATATTAAGAATAGAAAAATTAAAAATAAGAAAGGTTAAAAATTTTTGCAACTTTTTGTTGAGTTATTTATTTGAGGATTTTTTAAAAGATGTAGTGATAGACTATTTTTAGAGACATTGTGCAGAGAAAATAATAATACGACTTATTTACAGAAATAATACTGTTATTGAAAGTACAACTTTAATTTTGATTTTTGTAAGAAAAGGAAATGAAAATATTTTGATAGCAACTTCACTAGCACATATTGCGTAAAGAGATAAAAGAGACACTATTGAAAATGAGAATGAGATACTATACTGATAGCAAAATTCATTTTTGTAAAAAATAGAAAATATTTTTATAGAGATCAAAGAAAATACTTTAAAAAATAGTTTTATAACAGTGTTTATAATTATTATTGTTTCAAAAACCATTTAAGCTCTCAGTCGAGTTGTTTGTAGAGAGTGGGGCAGATGTTAAATTATTATTATAAATTCGAGTTAAATAAAAGCGATTGTAAATTGCAATAAATATTTCAAATTCTTAGGCACCCATTTCAATGTAAATAAATATTTAATAATTTATTGTAAAGAATGTTACAAACAGTTGTAAACAATAATTAGTAACGTCCGTAATCCTACATTTTATAATTATTTTTAACAGTTTAAACTCTTATTAACAGTTTTCAACTTTTCTAAACAAAAATTTTCTGCTAGGGAAAATACCAATAAAATGGCTATGATTTCGTTACTTTCACTACAAAAATACCAATTTTCACTATAAATTATAGTCATTTTCATGAAAATTTGAATCTGTCCCACGGTTACTATCGAAAATTGTAATTTTTCCTACACAGTTTTTCTCTGTGTATATACAAGGATAAATGTAGAATATGTTGAGCAATCCAAACTCCAGAATGCATGTTATCAAACCAGTAACGCTGTGGCCAAATGCTTAATAAAAATGTTTATAGCAGCAACACTTCACACGACTTATAAATTGATTGCAGTGCATAACTGTCTCAACTTCATAAAATAAAATGTGAATTGTATCATAGTTAATGCAGTCAATGTTTAATTGCTACTATACTTTCCGGCATAAAGAAAGGTTCTATTTTAATAATTCATCCTTTTATAAAACACACTTGTTCTAACACATCATACCAGTACATTATTTTATTTATTACACAAAACACTGGAAATTATATTGTATTTTTATATATAAACGTCCCGTGCCACTCAGCAATATTATCTTCTATGCAAAACTTTATTATGATGTTTATGAATCTCATAATGTAATTATTTATTAATACTCACTTGTGCTATTCTCAAAACATGTAAAAGTGATTTTTAATAGAAGTTTTAAAATTTGATTATAAACACTTCATGTAACATTCTAATTCTTGTCATACCAGTACGATATTTTATTTATTATTACATAAAACACTGAAAATTATATTGTATATTTATATAACCTCCCGTGTCACTCAGCAATATTATCTTCTATGCAAAACTTTATTATGATGTTTATGAATCTCATAACATGTAATTATTTATTAATACATACATCTTCTATTCTCAAAACATTTGAAACTGATTTTTAATAGAAGTTTTAAAATTTGATTAGAAATACTTCATGTAACATGTCATACCAGTAAGATATTTTATTTATTATTACATAAAGCACTGAAAATTATATTGTATATTTATAAACCTCGCGTGTCACTCAGCAATATTTTCTTCCATGTAAAACCTTATTATGAAGTTTATGAACCTCATAACACGTAATTACATATTAATACACACTTGAGCTATTTTCAAAACATTTCAAACTGATTTTAAGTAGGAGTTTTAAAACTTGTTATAATACTTCATGCAACACATTTTACGGTATTTTATTTTTTTATATTACAGAAAACACTTATTAGATGTCATTTTTTTAATCAGTATGTTATTTGTTATCAACGACATTTGATTATATATGCACTTCTTGCAACACATAATACCGTTATTTTATTTTATTTATTACACACTGACACTAATTAGATGTCATTTTTTAATAATCACAACATTTTTATTATGAAACTAATTTTCAACTAGATAGACGATCTATGAAAATGACAATTTTCTTTTCGCATTTTGAAATACTTACTTCAAAACATAATACTTTTTTCGCACTTTGAGTCCAATACTGTCTAAATAAACATCTTAGTTGTTGTTTGGTTCATGTGTGATTCATTGAAAGCAATGAAACTGTCATTTTCTTCATTGACATCCAAGTACTCTATTCATCCTGTCAAATATGACAAATTTTTAATATTCTTCTAAAATTATATCTGATATGAAACATTTTCATGTTGAGGATGTATGGATACGTCTTGAAAAATATTATGTCGTAAATAGTATTTACCTGCTCTTCCATAATAAAATTGGTTTGAGTTTTCTTTCTTGGGTTATATTCCTACTATCTTCTTTAATATAATTCTACCCAAGCGTCTGTTCGTGTATCAAAATAACATTTTCTTGTCTATTAATAATAAAATAACCACCAGGATCATGAGGGCATTCATTCATTTTTGCTAATTCAAAATTAGGTTTTTCAGACAGTACTTAAATAATTAGAACTCCTTAACATTATTGGCTATATATTGTAATACATATATCTCCATATTTCCAAAGTGACTCGAAAAAATCTTCTGGTATAATATCTGTAAAAATAAAAAATCACACAAAGTATCTATTTTTAAAAGATGATTATAGCCATTTAACATTAAGCCAGTAAGTACTTATTTAATAAAAGTTATTCCCTCGTTGATTGATACATGAATAGATGAATTCTTGTCACCAGTTGACTACTTGAGATCTTTGAAATTTATATTAACTAATTTTAATTTAACTCACGATATGATAACATTTGTAACATCAGCTGATTAGAATTGAAAAATAACCATATTTTGAGGTTATTACAAGATTTTAGAATTACAGTTTTTATTGTTTGTTATCATACCTACTGATATTCTTTTCTCTCTCTCTTTCTCCTTTCAAGTACCACAATGTTTTTGTTAGTTTTGTATATATTACTTCTCTCTGTCTTTTTGAGTCGAGTAAGATATGCTTATATACTGTAAGCAATACTATAACTATATATAACTATCGTTAATCAGCGCGCTACGCGCGCCACTATTTCGTCTTTTGTTTCTCTCCTTTCAAGATTCGAGACGAATTCGATTATTCGAGATTTCGAGATCGTTCGAGGGCAAAATAGATTAACTCGAATGCTCAATTTATACAGGGTGGGCCAAAAGTACCGGAACAGCAAAATAACTCGGCGGGATTGTATTTTAAGAGAAAAAGCTTAAAACAAAAGATATAGGATTTTTTCTTGGCTATTCGACGGTGATAATGACCATGACCTTGACCATAACCTTGAATGTAATTTCAAGGTCAAGTTAATTTCTTTAAATGGGAACCCATAATTTTCACCTCAGAAATCAAAAGAGCGGAAAATTTTACGTCCGAATGTGACCTTGACCATGCCCTCAGCCTTGACCTTGAAGGTTATTTGAAGGTCAAATTTTTTTTCAGTGGGAACCCATACATATTTTTGACCCCGGAAATGGAAAGAGCAGAACATTCTACGTCTAAGTATGACCTTGACCATACCTTGACCATGACCTTTAAAGGTAAGAGACTCCGGCCAGTCAAGGCAAGGGTGAGAGACTCCGGCCAGTCAAGGCAAGGGTGAAAGACCCCGACCAGTCAAGGCAAGGGTGAGAGACCCGGCCAGTCAAGGCAAGGGTGAGAGACCCCGGCCAGTCAAGGCAAGGGTGAGAGACCCCGGCCAGTCAAGGCAAGGGTGAGAGACCCCGGCCAGTCAAGGCAAGGGTGAGAGACCCCGGCCAGTCAAGGCAAGGGTGAGAGACCCCGGCCAGTCAAAGCAAGGGTGAGAGACCCCGGCCAGTCAATTTACAATTCATTCTCAAAATATTTCCCTTCAACAGTCTGAGAGTGTGCTAAGCGAAAATAGAAATTCTCAATGGCACGTCTAATCATGTCTGGTGGTGTCTGAGCACACACGTCAACTATTCGCTGCCTTAATTGATTCAGATCACGTAGTTTGGTATAATCAATTTTGCTTTTTATGTACCCCCAAAGAAAATAATCGTTTGGTGCTAGGTCCGGTGACCTTGCTGGCCATTCAATTGCGCCTCTCCTACCAATCCAGCGATTTGGGAACGTAATATTCAAATAATCTCTGACAATTACCCGATAATGGGCAGGCGCTCCATCCTGTTGAAACCATACACGATTGATATTATTACCAGCGATCTCCTGTATGTTCGGAACAATACGTTCTACCAGAAGTTGCAAGTATTTATTGCTATTCAAATTCCCATCAATAAAAAATGGCCCTACTATTCGATTGTTATAAAGCCCTGTCCATACGTTCAACTTTTGAGGTGATTGTGTATGACCCTTATACAACCAATGAGGGTTTTCATTACTCCAGTATCTACAGTTTTGACGATTGACTTTCCGGTCAGTTCGAAACTAGCTTCATCCGAAAATACGATATTAAAAAGGAAAATGGGGGTTGCCATTGACTCTTTGCATCATAATTTCACAGAACTCTATTCTGCGATCCAAATCATCCTCGCTTAGCTGTTGAAGAATATGAATTTTGTACGGATGAAATGTGATAATTTTTAAATTCCTTCTAATTGATGTTCGACTCATTTCAAGTTCTTGGGTTGCTTTTCTACTTGACAAATGGGGATTTTCAACGAATGCTTGCGCTACTTCAAACTGACTTTCTTCTGACGTCGCGGAAACTGGTCTTCCAGATTTCGGACGATTTTTATTAACCCCAGTTTCTTCAAATCGGTGCACAGTACGGAAAACAGTTGACTTCGAAATTCCTTCCTCGTCATTACGGAAGGTTTCATTAAATAATATTCGCACTTCATCGTACGATCTCTGTCTATCTCCCCACCCTCTCATCATCAAAATTGTAACCCTCTCTTGTTCCGTTAGAGGAGCCATTTGGAAGAAAATGGCTACAAAATTAAGACTCGGCAACCCTTCAAATATCCAGAAAAGGACTATTCATAAAGGAAACAGGACACGCAGGAAATCTCGCTAACTATTCTGTGGATGATAGGTGGAATAACAACCAGCAAAAACTTTCTCTGCTTCTCACCTATTCTAAACAGAACTTTCGAAGAAGCGACAGCTACAATAATAATTTCGCCAACTACAAGGGCAGTATCACTAACAGTCAGACCAACTGCTAACAAAATATCCAGAATTACCATTTGCTGCTTTTTCGGAAAAAGTGAGTCCAATTAACTAAAGAATTAGTGTTGAAATTCCAAAAATCAAAGGTATCTAACTTTGAATTCATTTATGGCCACTAGTGGATAACCGCAGATCTACCCAGTCATTGATGGTCACTGAGCGTCATCAAAGGTAAATTTTGGTCACTCATGGCTATTGATGGTCACTGAAGGCAAACGAATTAATTAATGGCCACTAACGATAACTGAAGGTCCACTCAGTCATTGACGGTCATTAATGGTCATCAGAGGTAGATTTTGGTCACTTATGATTAGTGATGGTCACCGAAGGCAAACTAATTTATTCTTGGCCACTGGTGGATAACCGCAGATCTACCCAGTCATTGACGGTCACTGAGCGTCATCAAAGGTAAATTTTGGTCACTCATGGTTATTGATGGTCACTGAAGGCAAACGAATTAATTAATGGCCACTAACGATAACTGAAGGTCTACTCAGTCATTGACGGTCATTAATGGTCATCGAGGTAAATTTTGGTCACTTATGGTTAGTGATGGTCACCGAAGGCAAACTAATTTATTCTTGGCCACTGGTGGATAACCGCAGATCTACCCAGTCAGTGACGGTCACTTATGGTCATCAAACGTAAATTGTGGTCACTCATGGTTATTGAATACAAGATATGGGTTCCCACTGAAAAAAAAAATTTGACCTTGAAACAATCTTCAAGGTCACGGTGGAGGTCGTGGTCAAGGTCATACTCGGACGTAGAATTTTCCGCTCTTTTCATTTCTGAGGTGAAAATTATGGGTTCCCACTGAAAAAACCAATTTGACCTTCAAATAACCTTCAAGGTCAAGGCTGAGGCCATGGTCAAGGTCACATTCGGACGTAAAATTTTCCGCTCTTTTCATTTCTGAGGTGAAAATTATGGGTTCCCATTTAAAGAAATTAACTTGACCTTGAAATTACATTCAAGGTTATGGTCAAGGTCATGGTCATTATCACCGTCGAATAGCCAAGAAAAAATCCTATATCTTTTGTTTTAAGCTTTTTCTCTTAAAATACAATCCCGCCGAGTTATTTTGCCGTTCCGGTACTTTTGGCCCACCCTGTATAAGGGATAGATCGACCAGATACGCGTGTGTATTAGTATATGTATTTATGTATGTGTGTGTGTGTGTATACACACACACACACGCATACACGCACACACACACATACACACATACAGAAGTGTCCTCAGAGCTGCAAACAGAGATGAATAGAGAGATTGCCAGCGCCCCGGAAAAAAGTGAGGCAGACTTCTGCGCGCGGCGCGCTGCTGCCTCTCGTGGCCAAAGTAGCGAAGCATGTCCACAATTTCGTGATTGGTCGTTGAGACGTGTACACGCGGCGCGGGGCGGGACAAGCGGGAGACGACGGCTCGGCGGCTCAGTGCGCGTGCACCGGTCATGTGTATACACGAGCGACCCAGCGGCGCGCCCCGCGCTCGCCGTCTGTTTACTTCTCCCGCAACAATCCGACTTCGGCCGAGCGGCCTGACAACCGCCGCTCGGTCGTGCATTTGTATATTGTATACACGCAAATTAATGAAATTATAAACTTTAAACTGTAAAACTCAAATTCTAATTCACAACCTAAGCCGAAGGGGAGAAGATGAACATAAACTATTTCAGTGTTAGACATTGACATCGTAGCGGTAGCCGTGGTGGCTAAGGCGTGCGGCTAGTTTTGCCGTAATCTTTTGGATCCACGTTCAATCCCGACTCAATATATTTTTTTTTTCTCGTGCATAATTTTTTTCATTACATTATTGTAACACAACATACAGAATTTTCACCTTTTTATCATTTAATTATCATTCTCTAGAAGAATTGATGTTTTAAATTATATTTTAAAAAAAATTTTATATTCTGAATAAATTAATTCACCAAGAGTAAACTCATTAAAAATATCGTTATATTTATTTTTTGCAATAATATCCCTATCCAATTTATATGTAAAATGTAATCAATCACGGTCAAGATAAACTTTTTTAAGGATTAAGCAGGATAAAAAAAGTATCGTTGACCAAGCAAGTTCAATTTCAGGAATACATATTATATTCTCATTCCCATTCTCTAATCTCTATAAAACATGCGTTATTTGTTCTAAAAGTAAGTTTTTATTAATATTATTTATTAAGTGGTAATCAACAAGTAAGCATATAATATAAAAAGCATTTTTAATCGGCCGAAAATGCATAAAGGCTATTCTCAAAAAATGTGCTTGTGCTTCAAATTGTTTTATTTAAGCCTCAAAGATAATCCTGCATAAGATTTGCATTCACATTTGGGATTTAATGAAAACACCATTTTCCTCTGAATTATAATCAATAATAGTGTATAACATAAAAAAATGGTATTATATTATACACATTTTTTACTCTAGTAGAGTTGAAATTTAATTCGAAAAAATCATATTTTATTCAATGTAACAACTCTTCTGTAAAATAAATAATTATGTACATGTTTTTACAGCGATTTCGTCATTTACTCGATTTTCCATACTCTATTTTTAATCTATTTAAAATATAAGTAATCACCAAGACTTCTGACTTTTCCATATAAATTCTTCAAAATATTTAAATGTAAAAAGTTATTAAATGGCGTTAATCATATAAGAGAAGGCAAACTTTTTAACATTCTTTCGAAAAATCTCTTATATTGACATTTTCGTACTTCTCAAAATGGTTGCAAACAATTTAGAAAATTCCGATAATCTCTTAAATAATATCGTGCGAACCATTCAATATTTTTTGAAGCTGCGTTTCTTATTTTCAAAGCGATATTTTAGTAGAGAAATAATCAATCCAGCTGCATTAAAAGCTAATGAATAATATTAGTTGAAATTTCAATTAATTACTCAGTTTAATTTAAAATTAAAATTTCAATCGTTATTTAAACCCCAGTTTAATTAATAACTAAAAATTCAATCGTTAAATATACCTGCGTTCAATTCAGAATTAAAATTTCAATCATTAATTAAACGAACGTCTAATTAAGAATTAAAGTTTGAATCGTTTATTAAACTAGTATTTAATTAAGTTTCTTCGGACCTGATTCTGCAGTAAAAGCGTAGTCCTAAATTCAATTATTTAAGATACGAAAACGGTGAAACAAATATCTAAAAGTAGACAGTAAAAGCTAAAATTTAAGCCCTGATTCGTTACAAAATTTTGATTTTTCAGGAAGTTTCAATCAATCAAAGATAACGTAAGAAAATATTTAAAATTTATGTTTAGTTTAACTGATTAAATGAATTGCATTTTTAGCTTTTTTTTTACTCGACGATCGTGAGACATAGACGTAAATTCGTGTTTTCGGCCGTGATTCTTTACAAGGACTTTATAATTACTGCTCGGGGATATCGCATTCGACTTCAAAATCCATTAAATGATTAAAATGAATTCTTAATTAAACGCTGCCTTAATTAACGATTGAAATTTTAATTATTAATTAACCGATATGAACTTAATTAACGGCTTATTTAACAATTGAAATTTTTATTATTAATTAAACCCGGGGTTTTATTAATGATTGAAATTTCAATTTGGAATTAATAATGGTATAATTTACAACCCCGGGCATTATATTATCTCGATCAGAATATTAGATTAGTCCAATTATTATATCCATCCATAATATTCTGCTTTAAAGTTTTTGGCTATCTTTTCTTGTTGACAGCGAGTCGACAAGATTTTACATTCTAGAGAAAAAACTTTAGATTCAAGACTTTTAATGTAATTATTATTTTTTAAATAAAAAAATTTTTAAAAACCTTTTACAGATTATGATGTACGCGTATTAGCGTAATTTTTTGCAGGGATGTTTTGAATATCATATGACAGTATTATTACGGTCACAAGAGTATATACAATGTTATTTTCTATAATTTATCCGTTATTACAATTTTTGGTTATCATTTTTGCACAGTCTAAAAAAATAACTTGCTACATCTTTTTCTGGACTTTAAATGGTCTGTGCTTTCTTGGAAATCCATCGCGCGCGCGCTCGCGAGCTACGGCGGCTCGGCATGAGCGCGCGCGTTTGTTGTTGTTACGTGTTTGGCGGGTTAAAGAGCTTGCGTTTGTTTTTATCCGGGCGCTCAGATGCGTGTCGCGTGAAAAATTAGTCTTTAGAGTAGTGCAGTGATAGCGATATTTCTAGTGCGTGAGATAAGTAATCAAGTGTATGAAAGTGTCATTAGTGCGAATTTCATGTGCACTTTCTAAATATTGTGATAGTTTTTAGCTACCGCCGAAATGGTTAACTTTTTGTAGGTTATCGATTGCGTTTGTTTTATTTATCTTCCGAACTACGCTATTGGACGTACTCTTGTGCAGTGTTTGTTATAATGTAGGGTATTAAGATACTTTTTTTAAAAGTGTGTGAAAGTGTTAAGACTATGGCGCAAAAGCAAGATACGGTCTACGATCGATGCCAATACTTGCATTGCAACAATAGGAAATGTGATGGTCACCATTTGTTCCGATTCCCTGCTCAAAAGGAAAGGCAAAAACAATTACAGTGGGTAGAACATTCAGGTTAGTGCAGTACTATTTTCTTGTTGGATAAATCTCATTTAGATAAATATATATATGACTTATATAAGATTTACTAAATAAAACAAAATCTATTTACTTAAATAAGAAAATATCATTTTAAGATAGTTGTAAATAATTATTTTGTAAGACTAATCTAGTACCTATAAATTTCGTTAATCAGATAGCTTCCATTTAATCCAACAAATGTGCTTTATGAATAATTTTTAAAGCAATTAATTTTAATTAAGCGCATACTTTTTGCTTTATTTATTTTTATTTTGTGATTTTCTTTATGAATTATAATAATTTTTTTATGCGTTCAATTTTGTGTAAGTTAGTAGATTTAGACTTCTTGCAGTTGTTTTTTCTAAACATTTTTAATTAATTGAAACATATTAATAAACACCTGTATATCGTCGGTTGAGTGGAACAAGGTACCAACTCAGGCGAGCGCTTTAATAGGTACCAACTCGCACGGTACGCTTTTTAATATCTTAGGAAGCTATTAAAGAGGCCAACAAATATTCCACAAAAAAGCGATTAAAGTAGAAAAGGAGAAGTTTAATTTAAGATGAGAATCGTTGAAACCGTTCGATTCTGTGCAAAGTTACATGCATTTGAAAGTGCAAAAAATGACAAAAAATGAGCGATTTTTTCCCAAATCCACGTAATACTTTACATGTTTATCATTTTCATATATTACATTCAAAATTAAACTTCTTCTCATTAATTTTAATTGCTTTTTTGTATTTTTTTTTGCTTCTTCAATAGCTTGCTAAACATTCAAAAGCCGACCGCGAGAGTTGATACCTTTTTACGCGCTCAAAGGAGTTTGTACCTTTTTACACGAACGCCCGAGTTGATACGTTTTCACGCGCTCGTCCGAGTAGGATCCTTTTCAAGCGCTTGCTCGAGCTGATACCTTGTTCCTCCCAACCGATGATATGTATACATCGCCATTCAAATATTTCTACATAAATAAATTTTTATTTTCTCATTTTTATCCCAAATTAAAAATCATACTACATTTAAAAAATACTTTTAGTTATGGTTTTATTAACAAAATTTTAAAATTATTTCCTATATGTTAAATTGGTGGTATTAACCTTTATGAAACTGAAATTATTAATACATTATATTAATTACATTGTCCAAAGAAATAAAAAATTTACGTCAAAACAAACTTAAATCTTTTTAATTAAAACTTTTATAATAACAGAATTATATTAAATTTCCTATTTAATTTCTTATTATTTTTTGTTATTTCAAAAATATTTAAAGAGCTATACGGAATCAAGATATGATTGAAGAACGGTTTTCTTATTGGTTTATCAAGACAAAATAATAATGAAGGTTATAAATAAATAATTTTAAAAATAAATAAAGGTTTTTAATAAATGGTTTAAAAAATAATAAAAATTTGAAATAAATAGATATATCTTGTTCCCAGAAATTGATCAAATTAAATAAAATGATATAATGAAGTGTCAAAAATGTTAATGTAACTTCATTATACTTATATTTTTCTAAGAATAAAAGAAAGTTCATTTTTACAATATATTTGATAAAAATAAACTATTAATAAAAGAACATAAATTTTTCTGTTATCATTTTATTAGAACATTTCGTCAATTTTTCCTTTTTTTTAAGCTTATAAATGAATGTATAAGAAATACATTACAAACTCCATTAATATAAATCCATTTGAAAGCAAATCAATTCATTTTATTCTCAGTACTGTTAAGTACGAAAAATGTATTTTTTTTATAAAATATTGTTTTCTCCAAAACCAACCAACATAAAAAATAATAATTTTGATAAATTACAAATTTATATATTATACATAAACCAAAAAATGTTATCCTGATATTATTTGTTTTCTATTTTAACCTATTATTAAAAGAGTGATTTTCCATAAGAACTACGAAGAATAGCTAAAAAAAATTTTTGTTTTTTAAATGTCGAAAATTGAATCCTGCGTCGAGTGCATCATTAATATAAGTTTAACGTTAATTTCGAAGTCTCAAAAAATGAAAAATTTATTTATTAATTGTAACAAAATTATAGAAATAAAATTAGCTTCGAAAAGATAGAATCTTATAATTTTCTGAATATATTAAATGAAATTATATTCACGTTACGATGTGGAGACATTATTTAAAAATAGCGTTTTTCGATTTTAATTGAATTGAAACCCACCATGTCTTTTATGGAACTTTTTTTCTTTTTGCCACAAAGTTGCTGTAGTAAAATAACCATAAATGCTATTAATAGTCGAGTAAAATAATTTACTTCAAGATAAATAACAAATTACTGCTAACATTAGTTGAATAACTAAAAAAAATAATACGAAACTCTAAATCAATTTTAAATTTTCGCAGGAAACCAAGTACTTTTGAATTGGACGCCAGCTTCACTTAGGCGTGCAGCACTTTGTCGCCTCCACTTCAGCGAGGATGACGTGCTAGGGCCGACGAGTTTAAAGCGTGGCACAGTTCCCCTTCATTGGCAAAGACTTGAAAATGCTGACAATGAACTGCCTGCGCAACTGCAAGCCCCGGTGCAGATGTGTGAAGAAGAAACCGAACATCAACAACAACCAGAACAACAAAGGCAACAACCACATCAAGAGCAACAACAACAACAAGGACAGCAACAACAGCAACCAGAACAACAAGACCAACAACAACAACAAGATCAACAACTAGAACAACAAAAACAACAGGTAGCACAAGACATTGCTACTGAAACGACAGAAAAGTCCCAACCGGAAAAAGAAATTGATTTTGTAGGTGTGTTGAAAAGGTCATTGCCACCTATAACTTACCCCTCGGGTAAAGAAATTTTTTCTTTTTCTGAAAAAGATGATGACCTGTCGTTTCTGAATTACGAATCTCCTGTTAAAATTGTTAAAGTAAACGTTAGCTCCACAACTGAGGACTCTGCTCCAATTGCTTCACCATTGAGAAAACGCGTTGTTGATACAATGGTTCGTAGTAAAGTTTATATTTGTAAATTAAAAAGTAAATTATTAGCTGCAGAATCAAAGGTTAAGCAGTTACAGAGATCCCTCAAAACTGAGAAAAATAAAAGCAGTCGTTTGACTAGACGTTTACATCAAAAAGTGTCCAAAAAATTTTCTGATATTAATGATCTTTTAAAAGAAAAAAACATCCCTGATATGGCTAAGACGATGATGAAATTGCAATTGCACAAGCCCAACACGCCATACACAACCGAAGAGAAAGACTTGGCAAAACAAATTTATTTTCATTCAGCAGCTTGCTATTCTCGATTAAGGGCGGGAGGGTTAGTTTTGCCAGCTGAATCAACGGTTAGATCGTGGGTGGCAGAATGTGAAATCGTCCCAGGGATCAATGACGCAATTTTGAAGAAGATAGGAGAATATTTGATGCTGCTTCCGCCACAAGAGCGACTGTGTGCGTTGAAATTTGATGAAATGTCCATCAGAGCAGCGGAAGAATATTCTAAGAAATATGATGTAATTGAAGGTCTGGTCGATATGGGAAAAGATCGCAGAGATTGTAAAGTCGCGAAACACGCGTTGCTATTTTGTACTGACAGCATAAATGCAAAAAATTGATGGCGTCAAATAGTATCTTTCGGGTTTAACGAAAATGGCGCCAGTGCAGAAGAGCTCTTTGAGATTGTTCCCCAAATCGTAACAGAACTTCGAAAAATGGGAGCAGATATTCGTGTGATTGTATGTGACCAAGGTAGCAACAATCAAAAGTTATTTAAATTATTGGATGTATGTCCAGAAAAGCCTTATTTTATTTTAGATTCTGTTAAGATTTTTCCAATTTTTGATTGGCCACACCTTATTAAGAGATTGATAGCACAGCTAAGAGCCCACGATTGCATTTATGTCGATAATGAAAAAATTATTTCTTTTACCGATTTAAAGCAAACCTGGGAGCTTGACCGCTCTCATGGTACATCAAATTTATTAGGCTTTTTATCAGAAAATCACTTTAATCCTAATAGTTTTGATGCTATGAAAGTAAAGCTTGCTTTTCAACTGTTAAGCCGTCGCATGGCCTGTGCAATTAAATTAGCCGGCGAAGATGTTTTATCAGGGTTGTCTTCGAATACATGGCAAAATTCAGCCAATTTCGTTGAAACAATGGATGCTGTCATCGATGCATGTAATGTATATAGTTTGAAAAATCGCCATGCATTGAAGCGACCATTATCTGACAGAAATCCAGAAATCCAGCAGCGACTTGAAAGTTTTATCGAGTGGTCAGAGAAATGGAATGTAAAGAAAAAAGGGAACGACAACAAGCCACCTTGTTTTTTGGGGTTACCTCTGACTGCTCGTGCTTTAGTAAGTCTGTATTTGGAAATAAAATCTTCATTCCCCGACTTTGAATTAGCAACAGGTCTGTACAACCAAGATTCTGTGGAACATGCTCACTCCAAGTTGCGTGGCAGAGGTGGATTCAATCCGAATCCTACCTGTAGGACGTATCGTTTGACTCTTAGGCACATAATGTCAACCGATTTTATTTATACGAGTAAAAAAGGTAACGCAAGTTGCGAAGAGAGCCATTCGTTACTTCCTCAAAATGACGTTGAAAAAGAGACCACAGAGTTAGTTGCACTACCTGAATATAATTCCAAGGAAATGCAAGAGCTCCAAGAAATTACAGATGCTGCAGACGATTTACTGGATTTCCATCTAGAGTTACGGTCTTCTAACATAAAAGATATGGACACTAAATTTAGTTATGAACAAAACGCTATAACATACTTTTCTGGTTACGTGGCGCGTAAATCATTAGAAAAAAATCATTGTCTGACATGCGAAAAAGATTTAATGAAAGATGCATCAGAATCTGGAACCAGTAATGAAATATACATCAACTTGAGAGAGTACCCTCATTCTGATCCAGAAGTTCCATCAGTAATGTTCTTAATCAGACCAACGCAATAGTTTGCAAAAGTAGTTAACTGTCAATTAGAAGCCTTTGACAAAATTTATTTAAAATTTTGGCATGAGCATGATCTTTTACTTAAGTTAGCTGAAAACGTAGAAGCGTACACTCGTAAACAGTTCCCTGATTGGTTTGATCAAGAGAATGTCTGTTATGAGCACAGAGTATAAATGCTTAAATTTCTTTTGTTAGTTAAAATTTATGCGAAAACTAGGGAACGTAACAATAATAGGAAAACTGCGTCTAAAAGACCGATTGCGACAAAATGTAGAAAGCTGAAGATTGTTCAAAATGTATAAATTTGGTAGAAACATTTTTTGTAAATTATTGGAAAAAAATTGCTAAAACTTATAACTTCACTTGTTTAAAAAATATTTTACGTGAATTTTTTAATTATTAAATCTAGAGCGTGCTTTTTCTAATGATAGTAACTGAGTTCCCGTTTTTTAATAATAATAATAATAATAACATTGTAATATATGTTCTGATGTAAATACGTTGATCCTGTTCTAAATTATTAATATTTTGCGACTCAATTTTCCGTATTGTTTTGTAATTATAATGTATAAAGTTTGTAAATAATATAATTGTTATCCTTTTCAGGATACTTTTCAGGTATATTATATACTATAAAAATGATTAGAAAATAATATTATCAAGTTAAAATAGAATATTATAAGAAAATAAAATAATTTAGCATTCCTGTAGCTAATAAGGTATTATCGTTTTCAGATAATTTTATTTTCAGATGGGGGTGGTATTGGTTGCCTTCCCGTTGGTGCCCCCCGAAAACAAATGGACTTATTGTAATTGATAAATGCAATACAATAAGTTCCTTTGGCCAAACAACCAATGAATTATTTTTAAAATCATTCTGCTCAATGCAAAATGTTAATGATATTTATCACTTATTTTATATAAAAATTTTTTACATTTAAAATCTGATTTGTGAAAAGACAGATAAACAGAGCAACTAAAGATAGCCAAATACTTTAAAGAAGAAATAAAAAAGAAAAATGTAATTGGACTAATCTAATATTCTGATCGAGATAATATAATGCCCGGAGTTGTAAATTATACCATTATTAATTCAAAATTGAAAATTCAATCATTAATAAAACCCCGGGTTTAATTAATAATAAAAATTTTAATTGTTAAATAAGCCGTTAATTAAGTTCATATCGGTTAATTAATAATTAAAATTTCAATCGTTAATTAAGGCAGCGTTTAATTAAGAATTCATTTTAATCGTTTAATGGATTTTGAAGTCGAATGCGATATCCCCGAGCAGTAATTGTAAAGTCCTTGTAAAGAATCACGGCCGAAAACACGAATTTACGTCTATGTGTCACGATCGTCGAGTAAAAAAAAAAAGCTAAAAATGCAATCCATTTAATCAGTTAAACTAAACATACATTTTAAATATTTTCTTACGTTATCTTTGATTGATTGTAACTTCCTGAAAAATCAAAATTTTGTAACGAATCAGGGCTTAAATTTTAGCTTTTACTGTCTACTTTTAGAGATTTGTTTCATCGTTTTCGTATCTTAAATAATTGAATTTAGGACTACGCTTTTACTGCAGAATCAGGTCCGAAGAAACTTAATTAAATACTGGTTTAATAAACGATTCAAACTTTAATTCTTAATTAGATGCTCGTTTAATTAATGATTGAAATTTTAATTCTGAATTGAACGCAGGTATAGTTAACGATTGAATTTTTAGTTATTAATTAAACTGGGGTTTAAATAACGATTGAAATTTTAATTTTAAATTAAACTGAGTAATTAATTGAAATTTCAACTAATATTATTCATTAGCTTTCAATGCAGCTGGATTGATTATTTCTCTACTAAAATATCGCTTTGAAAATAAGAAACGCAGCTTCAAAAAATATTGAATGGTTCGCACGATATTATTTAAGAGATTATCGGAATTTTCTAAATTGTTTGCAACCATTTTGAGAAGTACGGAAATGTCAATATAAGAGATTTTTCGAAAGAATGTTAAAAAGTTTGCCTTCTCTTATATGATTAACGCCATTTAATAACTTTTTACATTTAAATATTTTGAAGAATTTATATGGAAAAGTCAGAAGTCTTGGCGATTACTTATATTTTAAATAGATTAAAAAATAGAGTATGGAAAACCGAGTAAATGACGAAATCGCTGTAAAAACATGTACATAATTATTTATTTTACAGAGTTGTTATATTGAATAAAATATGATTTTTTCGAATTATTAAATTTCAACTCTACTAGAGTAAAAAATGTGTAAAATATAATACCATTTTTTTATGTTATACACTATTATTGATTATAATTCAGAGGAAAATGGTGTTTTCATTAAGTCCCAAATGTGAATGCAAATCTTATGCAGGATTATCTTTGAGGCTTAAATAAAACAATTTGAAGCACAAGCACATTTTTTGAGAATAGCCTTTATGCATTTTCGGCCGGTTAAAAATGCTTTTTATATTATATGCTTACTTGTTGATTACCACTTAATAAATAATATTAATAAAAACTTACTTTTAGAACAAATAACGTATGTTTTATAGGGATTAGAGAATGGGAATAAGAATATAATATGTATTTCTGAAATTGAACTTGATTGGTTAACGATACCTTTTTATCCTGCTTAATCCTTAAAAAAGTTTACCTTGACCGTGATTGATTACATTTTACATATAAATTGGATAGGGATATTATTGCAAAAAATAAATATAACGATATTTTTAATGAGTTTACTCTTGGTGAATTAATTTATTCAGAATATAAAATTTTCTTTAAAATATAAATTAAAACGTCAATTCTACTAGAGAATGATAATTAAATGATAAAAAGGTGAAAATTCTGTATGTTGTGTTACAATAATGTAATGAAAAAAATTATGCACGAGAAAAAAAAAATATATTGAGTCGGGATTGAACATGGATCCAAAAGATTACGGCAAAACTAGTCGCACGCCTTAGCCACCACGGCTACCGCTACGATGTCAATGTCTAACACTGAAATCGTTTATGTTCATCTTCTCCCCTTCGGGCTTAGGTTGTGAATTAGAATTTGAGTTTTACAGTTTAAAGTTTATAATTTCATTAATTTGCGTGTATACAATATACAAATGCACGACCGAGCAGCGGTTGTCAGGCCGCTCGGCCGAAGTCGGATTGTTGCGGGAGAAGTAAACAGACGGCGAGCGCGGGGCGCGCCGCTGGGTCGCTCGTGTATACACATGACTGGTGCACGCGCACTGAGCCGCCGAGCCGTCGTCTCCCGCTTGCCACGCCCCGCGCTGCGTGTACACGTCTCAACGACCAATCACGAAATTGTGGACATGTTTCGCTACTTTCGCCGCGAGAGGCAGCAGCGCGCCGCGCGCAGAAGTCCGCCTCACTTTTTTCCGGGGCGCTGGCAATCTCTCTATTCATCTCTGCTGCAAATCTGCAAACCGGATGCCGGAAGAAAAAGACTAAAATTGGAAAAGGAAAACGAACATAAAAAAAAATTTAGTTGTCTATATCTTTTGAACGTGATAATCTTTTTAAATAAAATATTTTGATTTGAGTAGAGCAATGAAATGGCTTTCGGTTAAGAGGGATATGTTATATAGTTGAAACTAACCCAATATGTATATAAGCGCATTGAATTTTTCGTACGTTCATTTCAAAGTATATAATCACGCGGTCGTCCTAAGGCTCTTCTGTACTTGCCTTCGGAACGCTCCCGCGTTCCTTGATTTATATTTATAAAAATTAAAAGTTTATATTTATAAAAATTAAAAGTTTATTTTTATTGTAATGTAACGATGTACTTTGCACCTTTTTCCTTTTCTTTCTCGACTCGCGTCGGTCAGTGTTACGGTCGAAAATACCTGAGCCGACTTATTGACAGGGAGGGGGATTCTTTCTTTTGGTATACTTGGCCCGTTGCGTTGCAATGAGCGACGACATGGCAAGAAGAAAGTGGACTCCGATGCGATCGCCGCTCTGCGGGTAAGTACGTAATTAGAGTGGAGACGGGAAAGAGTGAGCCGCGTTCAAATTTCGCGCTCCTGCGAGCTCCGCCGATTCACGCATGGTGACAACACCTCGCGGGCTGCCGCGAAACGTCGGAATGACAGCACCTTACAAGCAGGCAACCGTTTCGGCGGTCACGTGGGTCGGGTGGCTTGCTGCCGGTGCGCGCGCGAATTGGCAGTACCGAGTGAATAGTGAAAACGAGCACGCGCGTGGAGCTTGAGTTATATATATATATATATATATATATATATATATATATATATATATATATATATATATATATATATATATATATATATATATATATATATATATATATATATATATATATATATATATATATATATATATATATATATGAGATTTTAAAATTCTATTAAATTTAAATATTATTTAATCAGTTAACATGCATTTAATACGTGAAAATTGATCAATGCCCAAAATGATAAGTTTCTCTTGCTCTGTTAGTATTGTATTTGATTCACTAAATAACTTATAATTTGAAGTCGCAAAAAAAAAAAAAAATAACACATCCCAATGATATAAAAAATTGCTTGCTCACAATAACTTCATGAATTCTTAAACACTATAACAAATACAATAAATAAGTGATAAGTATTTTGAAACGTAATTAACTTCAATTCCCCAAGAACCATAAAATAAACTTTTCCTAATAAACTTTTATTAATAGCTTTTATGTATCCCAAATAATAATAATAAGGGTGTTCTTCTAATTTTTAAACATATTTTTTTAATATAGTATGCATGTGACTGTGTTATACTCACTTTATTTTTTGATTTTTTGAACAATAAATTCTAATTTTATTAGACACCCCGAGAATTAGTAAAAAAAATGTATGTGGAAAAAAGAGCAATACTGATTTTAAACTAATTTACCGTTATTTATGTTTGTGACCAAAAATAGTATATTGTGCACCAAGGACGCAAAATGTATCATTCGCGGCGAGTGTGACCTTTGGGGCCTAGCGATAGCGAAGCCTCCAGAGGTCGCACTCGGGGGAATGTTACAGCTTGCGTCCGTGGTAGTATGTACAATTTTTTTGTTCGAAGCGAAAACTCATTTTGCGGCCCATATAGAGGGCGCAAAATACTACATGTATTTTGCGGCCTAGGCCTTACATTTAGTATTTCGCGACCTCTATACGGGCCGCAAAAATTCATTTTGCGGCCTCAGGACAAAAAATGATAATTTTTTAGACGAGGGCCGCAGTGACACCGTGTTCTTTAACAGATGATAAGTTACTTTCCATAAGAGTCACACTTATAACAAAAGCCAATTTTTTGTTCGTCTTTCCAAGACATGAAATAAACACATCCAAATAATATCATAAATTACTTGCTCAAAATAAATTCACGAATTCGTCAACACAATAACAAATACAATAAATGTATGAATTTATTAAGTATTTTGAAATCTAATTAATTTCAATTTTCCAAAAAAAAAAAAAAAAAAAAATACTAAACTTTTCCTACTAAACTTTTATAAGTGGCTTTTACGTACCTGAAAAAATAATAAAAATGGTGTGTTACTAATTTTTAATCATAGATTTTTAATATTGCATGCTTATGTACGTACGAGTTAGCGTGAGCAAATGAATGTGAAACTGTCTTACAATCACTTTATTTTTTCGAAATTTTTATGATTTTGGAAAAATAAATTCTAATTTTATTAGACACTCCTGGAATTAGTAAAAAAAATGTATGTAGAACAAAGAGCAATATTACTACCATTATATGGTTTTATACTTTCTATAAAACCATATAATCTTTATGAAAATTCTGAAGAATGTTCACGAAAATGTAGTTGTATGCCGAACGGGCGTTAGCGAGCGAGGTTTTACTGCTAGTTGTACAAGTAAAATGCAAATTTTTTTCCAATCAATGTGCTATACAAAAAGTTTCAGAATTTTGAGTAAAAAAATGACAAAAGATGAGTTTTCACCAAAAATTGCGAAAAATAACAATTTTTCATGTAGAATGACTTTTGTGTTTATTAAAATATGGGTCTAAAAATCTAGGAACATGTTTTTTCACCAAAAACTGTTAACTGGTGAAACCTAAGCGATTTTAAAATTTTGAGCTGCTGACTTTATATGAAATATCCCATATGTTTATAAATACCCAAATTTTTACGACGCTTACCTCACATGTTATAATTTTAGAAACAATATAGTATGAAACTAGGGTTCTTGAAGTAACAAAAAAAATTTTGTTCAAGAAGATATCGCTACTTAAAAAAAAAATCAATAAAACCCATAAATCTTTTTCATTTTTCATCCGATTTTAATGTGCAAGGTCTCATTTTGTTCCTTGTTCAATTTCAGGGGAAGGTAGCGATATAAAAATTGGAAAATTTTTAAAACCTGCAAAGTTATAAGTAATTGTTTATAAAATTCTTATAACAATTGCTTATAACTTTGCTTTATATCTCTATCTCCCCCTGAAATTGAACAGGGAATAAAATGGGACCTTGCAAATTAAAATCGGATGAAAAATGAAAAAGATTTATGGGTTTTGTTGATTTTTTTTGTTTAACTATCGATATCTTCTTGAAAAAAAATTTTTTTGTTACTTCAAGAACCCTTGTTTCATACTATATTGTTTCTCAACTTATAACATGTTAGGTAAGCATCGCAAAAAAAATTTTTTTGTATATATATATATATACATATACATTTCTCGAAAGGAGTTTATAAAGTCCGTTTTTTTATATATAGGGGTTTATCGAGCCCGATTTTGATTATGCAGCCCGGGCTTCATAATATTTCTAAATATAGGGGTTTATGCGGCCCTACCTAGAGTCTATAACCCCAGGGTCCATTATTTCTTTAGTCACTTGCCATAGGGAACTCTCGGCTGTAGGTACTAATATACAGGGTTGGGCTTCATAAACCCCGATAAGTGTGTCTCTCTCTCTATATATATATATATATTTACATTTCGGAAACCGGTACTTTTGAGGATCTATAGTTTTTTTCTCCAGAGTTCGTATATGCTTGACTAAAGAAATAACTCCCTCTCTGCATTGAAGGTATTAATATAAATCCTCAAAAGTACCGTTTCATACCGAAGGAATTTTGAGGATGTCCTCAAAAGTCCGAAAAATCCTCAAAGTATCGAATCCGAACTGACATAGATCCTCAAAAGCTGCATTTGATATATATACACACACACACACACACACACACACACACACACACACACACACACACACACACACACACACACACACACACACACACACACACACACACACACACACACACACACACACACACACACACACACACACACACACACACACACACACACACACACACACACACACACACACACACACACACACACACACACATGGTGTCTCATTTTAATCTATGCAGCCAAATATCTCCGAATGCAGGCCAGATACAGAAAAATGGATCAGATGAAAATTGTTCGTGACGATGGGTGTCAACTTTTGGTCACCTTCAATTTGACGTTGAGATCATTTTTCAAGGTCATTTCAAGGTTAAGATCATTTTTAGGCACGACCGCTGCTCGAGAGAGCCTTATAATTTCACCAGAGCGAAAATTGTGTGACTTCAAAAACTAATAATTTGAGACAAGAAAAGTCTTTCCCAGTCAAAATGAGTGCGTTTTAAGCGTTTTCTGTGATGTATGTATGTATGTATGCAAGTTCCTCGATTATCTCAATGAATTTTCAACCGATTCCATCGGGATCGCGGGAAAATACTCCTCTAATTATACCTAAGTCCTGGTTCTCAATTGAGATCGATCGATGAAAAATTAAAAAAATGCGAGCACAAAGAAATATTTCAAAATATCGATTTTTAAGCTTAATGACTAGAAAAATTAATTTTAAGCTTGTATCTACAGGTGTATCTGCTAAAACTAATTAAAATACACCTTTTATCTGTTGGACACTTTTTTCTACGAGCAATATTTGCCAAGATAACTGCGAAGAACGGCAAAAAAGGTCAAAAATGGACGATTTTCGGCTATCACTTGACAGAATTTGATTTTACACAAAAATGTTATATACAAAAGTTGGAGATAATATTTAAGCAAAACTTTTTCCTATTTATCACTTTTGTGTAAAATGAACTCCTGATAAGTTACATTTATAAAAACGATTTTAAACGCCAAAATATACATAAAATGGACGATTTTCGGCTATAACTTGACAGGATTTGATTTTACACAAACATGTTAAATGTAAAAGTTGTAGATAATATTTAAATAAAACTTTTTTCTATTTAACATTTTCGTGTAAAATCAACTCCTGACGAATTAGACTTATAAAAACGATTTTAAACTTCAAAATATACATAAAATGGACGATTTTCGGCTAAAACTTGACAGGATTTGATTTTACACAAACATGTTCAATACAAAAGTTCTAGATAATATTTAAATAAAACTTTTTCCCATTTAACATTTTCATATAAAATGGATTTTGACCGCTTAGACCTATAAAAACGATTTTTAATGCCTAAATGCACATGAAATAGTCAATTTTCGCTTATCATACAAGAATTTGGCTTTCAATAAAACTGTTAAATACAAAGTATATAGATATAGTTTAAACAAAACTTATTCTCAATTAACATTTTTATGTACAATAATTTCTGGATCATCAAACGTATAAACACGATTTTTAGTACCCCAATACACGTATAGTGAATTTTCGCTTATTATTTAACAGAATTAGATTTGCACAGAAGTATTCGATACAATAGCTCTAAATAAGATGGAAAAAATCGACATAACATTCCAAAGATAATATAATTATAAAAACATAATAATAAGATACAACATTACATTTGATTACAATATTCAATGGGATAAACAGATATTACAAAAAGATTTTTAATAACAAATTTAAAAAATTTAATATAAGATTACCCAGCTTAACCTACTAACTATGTTCCCAGGACCTAAGCGATTGAACTAAAAGAATCAAAATTGTGTAATATTATATAAGTACATGTTAAAGGAATATCATATATACAAAAAAAACTTTTGTGTAATGTATGAGCTATAAATGTTGTAATATGGTAAATTTCAATGCATAAAGAATGCAATGTTCTAGCTGACTCAGTCTTACAGCATGTAGAAAACTATTAAATAGTCAAGTTTCACTGGGTAGAAGTCTGCGAAATACATAATGATGTATTTTAATACAACAGATACCCTGAAGCGAGTTCTTACACCCTGACTAAACTTAGAAATTAAATAGACGAGTTAATATTACCAGGGACAACTACCTACCCTTATCGCATTTAACAACACACACAGCACTTATATAATATTTCCCAGTTCTTATTACCTATCCCCTCACACTTTAAAGCACTAACACTCGAAGATCACTTAGAGCTGTACAAGTTGCAAAATAGGGTTGGACGGTCTAGGCTGGCACTTCTCCATGGATGCCAGTCTACTGAGAATCATCTAACAGCGATCCACTATGTCAGTAACCACACCACCGAAGAGGAAAGTACTGACAGAGACCGTCAATTGGGTTTCATGTCAGGGACTGCCTCAGCCTAGGGATCAGCAAAGCACATGAACAGCAGATCAGTCCCTATTCTTGGGAATAAGCGAGGAAAGTTGAGCACCTAAAAATTACATATGACTAATAAATAGAAGAATTAAAAAAAAAAACATACAAAAGAAAAGTCTGCAGCAATGGCTGTTGTTCACTCACTGTACCAGCTTCCTGTAACAACTAGAGGGGAAGGACTGGTGGAGACCTTTAACCGCTGTCTCACTGCTGGAAACAGCAACAGCCTGAGAGAGAGACACAAGCATCAGCTTAACTGTAAAAATAATAGTCACTACTGTAAGAGCCAAACAAGGAAAGTTGAGCACCTAAAAACCACATATAATTAATAAATAGATGACTCAGACAACATTTCCACACCCAAGAAACAGTCTGCAACAGTACTCGTCGTTTACACTACTCTCGCTGCCATAGAAACCTGCAACAAGCGAAAGTACCATCAGCTAAAACGAGAAAATGCTTACTAAATCTGCTCTCTCCGCTGACACACTGCCTTCCCATCTCCGACGAATCATCAACAATCGGCGAACACGATGCAAGGGCGAACATGATTCACCAGGGCGGCATACTACAGCAGCCACAGTTATCGCTGGAGACGCCGGGAGCCAGACGATTCGATTGTTGACAACACACACCATGGACACATGTGCGCCACGGCACGCGGCACTACTCAGCAGTAGCAGAAAGCGCGCACGATCATATGTATATATATATAGATATATCTTATACATACAGGGAGCGCTCGCGGTTGCGTGAGTCGCATGTGTTTTTCCGCTGTACTTGGTGTGCGAACGCAGCCTAGCCGAGGCAGTGAGGCACGGTCACATTGGTCCGGAAAGTGTGTACGACCGTGAGCCGAGGTACCTAGCGTAGCCGACTAGCCGTTACAACTGCTGCAGTATAAGTATATTCATGCACGCAGGTCGCAGGGCTAAGCCAGATTGACGTTGCCGAATGCATCAGTATTGAGCATTCTCCTTCTGTTTTTCTCCTTTTCGCGGTATTAGTGTATATATGCATACATGCGCAAGTATTTTTTGTAATTGAGATTGTATAGGTATATGCAGTTAGGAACACTCGTAAATCCGTGAGCAGCTAGTCTCCACCTTATGGATAAGATTAAAACAAAATTTTGTTTTCATATTACATTTTCATAAATAAAAATAAAAAACCAATTATTATAATTATAATAGAAATTATGAAAACTATGTTTTTAATTTTAAATATAACTGCAATCATGGTATTTATATTCAATATTCCCATGCGCGCTTTAATCATATCAATTAATACTTAATAAATTTATATACATCATAGGCTATTTAAAAAGTTATCTAAATACTTTTATACATGTAGAATTAAAACGCAAACCTTCTACAAAAAAGAAGAAATAAATGTGTAAAAGTAAATGGATAACTATTATTTAAATTCTACTGGAGATGTATTTATGTTTATTTTAAATGATAAAAACGATAAATAAAGTATTACAATTTTTGCAATAATAAAAGTATAAGGTTCTTCTGAGCATTGCGGTCGTGCCTATTATGTAAAAACGAAGTTTTTACATAGGGAGGGGGGGCGACGAGCGAAGCGAGGAGCAGGTGTGTGTGGGGGCGGGGGGGATGGCGTGCCGAAGGCACGCTGGGGGGCGCAGCCCCCTAGTTTCAAATTAGAACCCCTATTTCTGACGTCGGAATCGGATAGAGCGGGAAATTTTACACCCAAACCCGTTCTTTAAACATTTTTTTGTGACCTCCACAAGGTTAAATCAAGGTCAAATGCTTAAAAATTGGTCAGAACGCGAAATTTCATAGTTGTCTCAAGCAGAAGAAGCCTTGATAAACCCAACCAATTAAGACATTTTTGTGGTCGCCAATTGTGAATATGATGTTAGGTTTCTGTGGGGTGCGATACGATGGTACCGCATGGAGGCTGAAATATCCCAAATGAGGTCATTTTGAATCACTATGAAAATCACTAAAAGCACATTTTGAGAGCTTCAGATGTCGCTGATTATAAATTCGAAGTCAGATGCGACGCCGGAGTACCACATGGAGATTGAATCGCTTTAAGTGGGGCCAATTTTCAATTTCCGTGAAAATTGCTAAAAATACTATCCTGGGAGTTTTCGCGGTCACTTATCTACAGAAGTTCCAGCAATATTGCTCTATTGGCTTTAAGCTCTTTTTGATAATACTGGGTCCTTACTTTTAGCGTTACCCAGAAACAAGACGCGGACGTAGTAAGGCCTGTTTCCTTTGGGGTGCTTGTTTACGTGAGTCCCCTTGCCTCTCACTGGGGTGCTTATTTAACGTGAGTTCCCTTACCTCTCACCATTATTACTGCAGTCGACATTATTTATCCACGGAGTACATGTTCAAAGTTACCTCCGTTGGCTTCCAGGCACAGGCGTAATCGTCGTTGGAAATGATCCACAGTCCTGAGCAACGTTGCTCTAGAAATGGATTCGCAAGCTCTACGAATTCTATCCATAAAATCTTCCCTTCTTGTAGGCCGTTGAGCAAAAACTACATTTTTTACTCCCACAAGAAAAAATCTGGTGACGTCATATATGGTGAATTAGCAGGCCAGTTAACTGGACCTCCTCGTCCAATCCATCTGTCATTGCAGTTGTTATTTAGAAATTCTCGAACGATTCATGCAAAATGTGGTGCTGCACCATCTTGCTGAAGCCACTTTCTTTGTCTTGTAGCTAGCTCGACGTTTTCCAAAAGTGCTGGCAAATGATCTCTTATTAGCTCTAAATAGCTGTTTCTATCGACATTTCGCTCAAAGAAATACGGACCTATCAAGTAACCGTTGACTATTCCACACCACATCATTATGCTTCACCGATTTTGATGATCCATCGCTCTGTGCCAGTGAGGTTTCACATCTGACCAATAAAGGCAATTGTGCCTGTTCAGTCGCCCATCGCTACAAAATTTTGCCTCATCGGAAAAAAGGACGTATTTGAAAAGGTCTGGATCATTTTCTATCATTCTTAAAGCCCAATGACAAAATTCAATGCGCAATTGAATATGGTTCTGCCTTAGTTCCTGAACTAAAGTTATATTGTAGGCATGATTGTCAATAATTCTCAGAATCCTTGAAACCGTCGGATGGGAAATTTTCTTTCCCATGGGAATTTCTCTTTCAATTTGGCGTGTGCTTATATGCGGGTCTAGATGAACAATTGCTAAAATAGTCACGACACAAGCATCGTTTTCATCGTATTCGTGGTGCCTGCGCTGCCGAATAAGGTGTCCACCGCGAGTTCTTTGAGTTAAAGTTCTAATTGTCAAATCAGTAGGATGTCTCCTTTGTGGATACAACTCAGCATACCGCCTAGCTACTGCACGATAATTCCCATTACATTGCCCTAAAACCATTATCATTTCAACTATTTGATCACCTGGATAATCAGCCATGATGTAACTTTACTTATAGACGAGACAATTGAAAAAGATTTAATTTTTAAAATATTGAGAACAAATAAACCTTCGTGTCTCGGAAATTTAACTTAAGTTACAAATTCAATACAAATTGTTGAAATTCAATTCTTGCTTATTTTCAACAATGTAATAGTTAACACTTGTATTTTAACCTCTTACTTAGTTAATCTTGTTATCAATTATTAGATTTTAAACTTTTGACATCGTTATTCCTGTGATAAAGATAAAAATTTCTTTTACTTTATATTTTTTTACTTAACGCTTATTCCCATAAAATCATGAATTTTCGTAAGTGAGAGGGTGATTTCTTGAGTTTTAATAAAAAATGGAAGGTGATGGCATAATTCTGGCCTCAGATTCGGTTTTGGCACATCAAAATTCATAAGAGTTGATGGGTCTGGTGTTGGGTACAGATCCCTTTTTTATTGTATTTGTGAATTATCCAGCTGATCGAATAGTTAACATGATAATAGTTTTAGAGCAATGTAATGGCAATTATCGTGCAGCAGCTAGGCGGCATGCTGAGCTGTATCTACAAAGAAGACATCCTTTGATTGGTTGGGCTTATCAAGGTTTGTACTGCTTGAGACAACTATGAAATTTCGCGTTCTGATCAATTTTTAAGCATTTGACCTTGATATAACCTTGTGGAGGTCACAAAAAATGTTTAAAGAACGGTTTTGGACTTAAAATTTCCCGCTCTATCAGATTCCGACATCAGTGATAGGGGTTCTAATTTGAAAAAATGATCTTAACCTTGAAATGACCTTGAGAAATGATCTCAAGGTCAAATTGAATGTGACCAAAAGTTGACCCCCATCGTCAGGAACAATTTTCATCGAACCATTTATCTGTATCTGGCCTGCATTCGGAGATATTTAACTGCATAGATTAAAATGAGACCTCGTGTATATATATATATATATATATATATATATATATATATATATATATATATATATATATATATATATATATATATATATATATATATATTATTCATACCCGTAACTTTGAGGATCTAGAGTTTTTTTCGCCAGAGTCTTGCGCGCTTGGCTAAAGAAATAATCCCCTCTCTGGGTAGAAGGTACTAATATAGATCCTCAAAAGTACTTTTCGTACCTATGGCACTTTGAGTATAATCCTCAAAGTGCCGAAAAATCCTCAAAGTATCGATATGTTGCTGAATAGAATCCTCAAAGGATGCAAAAGATATATTTTTATATATATATATATATATATCGCGCCGGAGCGACCTTAACGATCACTTTGCTAGGGTGTCGATCTCTCGACAAGACGATAGTGAGATCCGCCAGACAATTATCTCCAACAGCAGCCCCGACGGGCTTTGCTTTCAAGCCCATCGATATCAATGATGTGATTCTTGCAATATCAAAGGCATTCCTCAAAGTGTTATTGTTCATACGTTGCCTATCATTGGCACGTTTCTGGTTAAAGTCTTCAACTGCTCCTTGACTAGCAATATCTTCTCATCACTTTAGAAGAGAGTCAATATCATTCCACTGAAAGAAAGTAAGGCACCATCATATCCTTCTGAATTCAGACCTTTCTCTTCTTTCTTTCGAAGATACTTGAGAAGATTGCGCATGCACAACTGACGTAGTATCTCCAGACCGACAGAATTCTAGATCCATATCAAACAGGCTTTAGACGGTTTAACTCCACTCAAACGGCTTTACTCAAACTAATGGACGACATACGCTCAAGCATGGACAAAAAATTAATGACGTTCTGCTGCTCTTTGATTTCAGTAAAGCATTTGATACAATCTTTTCCTCTCGACTCCTCGAGAGGCTAAGAGTGATGGTCGTCCTGGCGCAGCTCCATGGTGGCCGTGGGCCATCGATGTCCAAGGCTCGACCAAGGTTTTTTTTATGTATTTTGACCCGCTGAATCCGAATCCGCAAGGTGTTTTTCGATAAAGTGGGACATTAATTAGTTATAAACAATTTTATCAATAATTACCAGAATTTCAGATTTTTACAACTAGGTAAGTGCCATTGTAATTTTTTATAGTATTTTGAGGCATAATGTATCACAAAATACATAAATAATACAAAATTAACAATAATAATTAATATAAAATACATAAACAATTGAAATATTAGACAACTTTAATAAAGATATGTGAATGAAAATCAGATATCAAGGAGCGCGGGAGCGCTCCGAAGGCAAGTTATAGAAGAGCCTTAGGACGACCGCGCTATCATATACATTGAAATGGGTGTCCGAAAAATTCAATGCGCCTATATACCTATTGTGTTAGTTTCAACTATATAACATATCCCTCTTAATCGAAAGCCATTTCATTGCTCTACTCAAATCGAAAGATTTTATTTAAAAATATTATCTCGTTCAAAAGATACAGACAACTGAATTATTTTATGTTCGTTTTCCTTTCAGAATTTTCGTCTTTTTCTTCCGGCATCCGGTTTGCAGCTCTTACGACATTTCCGGTTGGCGTCTATACCTTACGCCTGTATATCTATATATAAACACACACATGACACATCTGGCCGGCCTAACCTTATGTGAATGTTATTGTGAGACCTATGAGACCTTATATACATGTAGTATAAAAAGTTATAATCAACTCGTCAAGTTAATTTATGACATATTTATACATTAACAAATGTTATTTCGTGAGTTAGTTAATTTAATAATAAGTATGTAACGATCTCAAATATGCAGCCAGTGATGAGAATTCAAAAGAATTTTAATCTATTCTTCGTGTATCAATGGGGAAAATAATCAACGGGGAAAATAACTTTTATCAGATAAGTACTTACAGGCTAAATGTTAAATAGCTAAAAACATTTTATAAAAATTGATACTTTGTGTGATTTTTTATTTTTACAGATATTATACCAGAAGATTATTTGGAGTATTTTCAAGATATGGATATATATATATGTTATATAGAATTATATTAAAGAAAATAGTAAGAAATCATATAAGTAGTACTACTCAAGAATATAGTACTACTCAAGAAAGAAAAAAAACCTAATCAATATTATTATGAAAGAGCAGAGAATTATTACTATTTACAGCACAATATTCTTCAAGATATCCTCAACATGAAAATTTTTCATACGACCAGATTTAATTTTAGAAAAACAAAGATCTAAGATGTTTATAATTATTAGACAGTATTAGATTAAAAGTACGAAAAAGTATTTTGTTCTGAATTGAAGTAAGTTCTTAAAAAAATAGGAAAAGGAAATTGTGATTTTTGGTTATAGTTGCAAATTATATTGGCGACAAATAATGTAGTGATTATTAATTAAAAAATAATATCTAATCAGTGTTTTGTGTACTAAATAAAATACCAATATGATGTGTTGCATGAACTGCATTCAAATATTATTGAAAATAAGTGTTTAAAAAGTGATATCGACTCAGTGTTTTACGTAGTAAATACAAAACTGTTCTGGTGTGATGTGTTTAAAGTGCTTGTAATAAAATTTTAAACCTTTATTAAAAATGAGTTTCAAATGCTTTGAGGATAGAAAATGTGAGTATTAATAAATAACTATATTTTATGAGGTTCATATAAACTTCATAATAAGCTATGGCATACAAGAAAATATTGCTAAGTGATGCGTTATTTTAATACAAGAACAGATGTTTAGGAATAGAATTATATCAAAGAAGATAGTAAGAATATCGTACTACTCAAGAAAGAAAAATCAAATTAATATTATTATGAAAGAGCAAAGAATACATACTATTTACAACACAATATTTTTCAAGTCGTTCTCTATGTATCCTCAACATGAAAATTTTTCATATGATCAGATTTAATTTTAGAAGAATATTATTAATTTTTTTTGATAATTTACAGAAGTAATATAGAGTATTTTAAATGAAGAAAATAAAAGAAGTGGATAAATAAGTGATTTTAAAATAAATTCATGTGTGTCATATAAACAGTATATTAGTGAATGAATATCTTCACAGGTTTTGTTTTGCAAGGAATAGATTGTGCAATATCATGAATATAAGCAACATAACAGGACATGTTTGCGATATTTGCAAAACACTGCTGTGGATATTTGTCAAATCATTATGCATTACGGCCACCAAAAGATTATGTTCAAGTCTGTCAAAGTATGCAACCTCCTGTAGTAAGTAGAGGCAGAAATACTGTGGCAGTTATCCCTCTAGCAAAGCATCGTTCTACTTTATGGTGAATGTCAGTGTTAGTGAACTTATGCACAATAAAGAAGGAAGATGTAATAATCTTGGTTAAAAAATGTTTCCGGAAGAATACTTCAACTGTAAAAAAAGGATCATCTAAAAAAATTTGTGAATCATTTGTGACAGCTGACGACATTTAAAATAAGAAGGATATCCACTTACTAAAAGCTGGAAATAGTGAGATGGAAGGTTTTTTATTAGAAGTGTTTAAATACAGAACATAAATAATTAAAACAAAATGAGTTGTGTGATAAGTGAATTTTTAAGTAATTTATGGATACAGAATTAATATGAGAAGAATCCCTAAGCAAGTTTATAGTGTGTGAGTGAAAATGAAACATCGCGTAATCTTGAAATCACTTAGTATTGTGACATAAAACCTTGATGCTGTCCAGTGAACTTAATCTGTGGGCTTTTATATTAGTAAAATATATCAGTGAAATGTAAGTTATTTTGTGTATTTTGATAAAAGTTTTGTAAAGTCGAAAGCATAAATAATTAATATAAAAGGAGTGAATAAATAAATCAATTTAAAAAATGCATTTTATATAAAATAAAAAATATGTTTACTGTGTGATCTATAATGTGGATGTAGGGTCTAAATGCAATTGAACCTGAAACACGAGTTTATTATATAGCAAACTGTTTAGGACGTATCTTCTATTCATACATAACTTTATCTTATTGTGCTATTAAAGTTAGATTGTTATAATAAAATGCTGAACATATAGTACATATGAATTCGTTACAAATTTTAAGGCCACCAAAAGATTATGTTTAAGTCTGTCAAAGCACACACAGCCTCATGAAGTGGAAACCAAGAGAAATACTGTTGTAGATATTCCTTTAAAAGTAAGCTGTAGCGACTCAACCTAAGAAAGTTGGCCCGCCCAGGACATGTGAGTTTAGTTATGATAAGGAGGTTTTATCAATCTGTCGAATAATATAGAAGTACAAGAATCTTAATAAAAATATTACAATGTAATATTGTTATAGTATGTACTAACCCAGATCCACCCAGACAGAAATAAATTATGCAGTTAATGTTAATAACTAAATATAATTTTTGTTTGCAATTTATAAATGCATGTTCTGGGACGCTAATACTTAATAAGTTTTTAAGAATTATTTGCTGTTAGAAACAGTTCTTTACAGTTATTTGTAGTTGTTTGCATGCTAACAAGAGTTATTTGCATTTTTAATAAAAAAAAAATTGTATAGCAATTATTTGCATTTTCATTGAAAAAAAATTAATAACAGATATGAATGATATTTATAATTAAATATTAATATTGTTGTATAATTTATGCATTTTCATTGAAAAAAAATCAATAACAGATTATATGAATGATTATTATTATTTATAATTAAATATTAATATTGTTGTATAATTTATTTGAAAAAAATTAATAACAGATATGAATGATTATTATTTATAATTAAATATTAATATTGCTGTATAATTTATCTTCAAATATCGTCTATGATCGCTATATCACTACATCTTTTAAAAACTTTTGCAAGCAATTAAAAATTATTTTCCAAAATTTTACAGTCCTTTTATAAGAACTTTTGAAAATCGTAAAAATTTCTCTCAGAAACCATAAGAATTATTTTCCGACATTTATGCAATGCTTTAAAATGATTTACGTTTTATTTATTATGAAAAGGAATTCTACGAATGAATAATAAATTTTTGTTTTTTAATTCAATTTCTTTCTTGCGATACTGAAAGTCAAATATAAAGGAAATTGTAAAATCACTTAACGTACAGTCTTATACTTAACAAACATTGTTAAATATACTTTCACGATTAATAATTGTATTAACGTTTTATTTTATTAAAAGGGATTCTACGAATAAATAATAAATTTTTGTGTTTTCTATTTAACCTCCAGGCGGCCGGGGTGTCACCTTTTGGTGCCACCTCTTGGTTGATCGATATCTATGATCCTTTTAAAAAATTTTCTTCGGAAAATTTCTTCGAAGTATGACTCTTGGTATATGGTATATCTTCTTAAAGCCTGACCGCCTGGAGATTAACGAACATTGTTTAATGTGTACTTTTACTCTTAAAAAGTTGTGAGATCTCCTCAAAAAACTTTTTACAAAGGTAAAAACTTAGGCAATTATATACACAATGTAATTATTATATATCTTCTTAGCCTGACCGCCTGGAGATTAACGAACATTGTTTAATGTGTACTTTTACTCTTAAAAAGTTGTGAAATCTCCCTCAAAAAACTTTTTACAAAGGTAAAAACTTAGGCAATTATATACACAATGTAATTATTATCCATCCCTGTCCCTCCCCTCTCTTGCTCGCTCTCACCCTCCTTCTCAGTGCTCCCTCAATATCTGTCACACTCCGTACCAAAAACTTTAATGAGAACCTAAATATTTTTTTAAAACAATCAGGAAAACAAATAGTATAGTTATACAACTTTCTACGAAAGTATAAAATAAGGCAAGTTATAAGTGTTTTCTGTATAATATGTAGAACTCTCCGTCCCTCCATCCCCCGTCCCTCCCTCTTTCTCCCCCTTTCCCCATCTTCCTCTCTGACTCTTTCTCTCTCTTCCCCCTCTCTCTCTTTCTCTCTTTCTTACCCTCCCCTCTCTCTCTGCTTCTTTACAAAAGAATATCATAGTTTGAAACAAACACATGAACGAAGTGGAATCAACTAATATGTTGACAAGTACATTTTTGTAACATAACAATTATAGGAATTATGAAGTGATTTTTCTAACATAAAATCGTATAAGTACTTCTAAAAATAAACTCATGAAAGTGGTGGAATCAATTTTATGCAGGCAAGTACATTTTTATACTAAAGAGATCATAATAATTTATAACAAACACATGAAATAAGTGGAATCAATTAAGTACAGTAGGCAAGTCAATTATTATAATAAAAAAATATTTAAAAATAAAATTTGTTTAATATATTTACTATAAAAATTTGTATAAAAAAATAATTACATCTAACATAAAATATTACAAATACCAAAAAGTATAATTTTATAAATACGATAAACTATAATTCAAACACAAAATGGTGAAACATTTTTGAGTAACCATTTTCTAAGTACAGATCATAAGCATTTTCTGACTAGCGTTAATCAGCGCGCTACGCGTGCCAGTGTTCGTCTTTTGTCTCGCTCTTTCCGAAATTCGAGCTGGACTCAATTATTCGATATCATTCGGGGACAGAATAGATTATCGATCGAATTCTCAAATTATATAAGTGAAATTTTAGCTGTTTTTTTTTTTTTTATTTAAATACACATACTTGCAGGACGCGTCGTTTCGCAGTTTTTAGGTGAACTGTAAATTGTAAATGTAAATTTGCATGGCATTATTAGTTTTCTGAAACTGTAAACGATTAATTCAAATTCGGTGTAAACGAGAACCTTAGCGGCAATAACTATACATTAGTAAGTTGAGAGGGATGTTAGCGCGTAAACCTTTAATGATTCTGAAATTACGTTGCCATGAGGCTCTACATCTTTGAAACATGAAAATTTCTAACAGGTACCCGATATTTGACATTTACTGATGTACGTTTTTTATTTTCCGCGAGCGATTATATATTAATGCAGTATATAAACAGCTTGAACTGCGAAACGACGCGTCCGGCAAGTATGTGTATTTAAATAAAAAAAACAGCTAAAATTTCACTTATATAATTTGAGAATTCGATCGATAATCTATTCTGTCCCCGAATGATATCGAATAATTGAGTCCAGCTCGAATTTCGGAAAGAGCGAGACAAAAGACGAACACTGGCACGCGTAGCGCGCTGATTAACGCTAGTCAGAAAATGCTTATGATCTGTACTTAGAAAATGGTTACTCAAAAATGTTTCACCATTTTGTGTTTGAATTATAGTTTATCGTATTTATAAAATTATACTTTTTGGTATTTGTAATATTTTATGTTAGATGTAATTATTTTTTATACAAATTTTTATAGTAAATATATTAAACAACTTTTATTTTTAAATATTTTTTTATTATAATAATTGACTTGCCTACTGTACTTAATTGATTCCACTTATTTCATGTGTTTGTTATAAATTATTATGATCTCTTTAGTATAAAAATGTACTTGCCTGCATAAAATTGATTCCACCACTTTCATGAGTTTATTTTTAGAAGTACTTATACGATTTTATGTTAGAAAAATCACTTCATAATTCCTATAATTGTTATGTTACAAAAATGTACTTGTCAACATATTAGTTGATTCCACTTCGTTCATGTGTTTGTTTCAAACTATGATATTCTTTTGTAAAGAAGCAGAGAGAGAGGGGGAGGGTAAGAAAGAGAGAAAGAGAGAGAGGGGGAAGAGAGAGAAAGAGTCAGAGAGGAAGATGGGGAAAGGGGGAGAAAGAGGGAGGGACGGAGGGATGGAGGGACGGAGAGTTCTACATATTATACAGAAAACACTTATAACTTGCCTTATTTTATACTTTCGTAGAAAGTTGTATAACTATACTATTTGTTTTCCTGATTGTTTTAAAAAAATATTTAGGTTCTCATTAAAGTTTTTGGTACGGAGTGTGACAGATATTGAGGGAGCACTGAGAAGGAGGGTGAGAGCGAGCAAGAGAGGGGAGGGACAGGGATGGATAATAATTACATTGTGTATATAATTGCCTAAGTTTTTACCTTTGTAAAAAGTTTTTTGAGGGATTGTTATTTCTTGGTGATTTTTTCTAGGGATAGTAAAAATTAAATTTAAATAAAGTTATAAGATATAATTAATTATTAATAATTTTAAATAAAGCAATATGTATAATTTAAATTATTTCAATTTGTTAGTTTTCGGGACGAGTCAATACTTTAAATAGTAAGTTTACATAAATAACTTTTTATGCATTTACTTGACATAAATATTTTTTAATTTCAAATTAAACATGTTGCGAGCCTATAACAGTGTGCCTGCAAGTTTCAACCAGTCGATGGCAAGCTTACACGCGCGCTCGCGTGTTAACCAACGAGGAAGGTAGAGAGGAGATTATGGACCTGGCAGTAGGGCTAAACACGGTCTTGGGCCGTCAATCCTTATGTATAGAACTACGAGAGACAGGAAACCTGGCAGGTAAAGAAATGGAGGAGAAATGGTTTCCGGACTGGTCGGAAGAGGCAATAGAGAAGTTCAAGGGAAAAATGGAGCAGACCCATATAGAGAATACAGAGAGAAGCTGGACGAAAGTGAAGAGAAGGATACAAGATACAATGATAAAGAGGAAGAAAAGAGAAACTGAAGGTATGAGCAAAAAGTGGTGAGACAAATCATGCTACGACAGGAAAATAAAACTCAAGGAGGTGCTGAGAAGGTGCAAAAAGGCATAAGTGGCAGTAACGAAATATAGAAGAGAAATGAAAGACTATAGACATTGGATAGAGAGGAAGAAAAAAGATGGGGAGATAAAAACCTAGGAAAAATTTTAAAAGACAAAGGGGAAAAAAGCTTCTGGAAGATAGTGAACGAAAGAAAGAAAGAAAGAACTTCAATGGATGAGGAAATATCAAAGGAGAGTTGGATAGAACACTTCAAGATACCGTGAAGAAAAGGACATGGACGCGCGAAGAGATAATGAGCAGGTGGTCCGCAAGGCGACATGGGAAGAAGAAGAGATTGGTGCAGAGGTAATTGAGAGGGTGGAGGCAAAAATGAAAACGAAAAAGGCAGCCGGAAAAAACGGAATTCCAAATGAGGCGTGGATCTACGGAGGACAGAAGATGAGGAAGACATTACGTACGCAGATGAATAGAGTATGGAAAAGAGGAGAAATACCAGCAGAATGGACGGAGGGAATCGTGAAGCCAGTGTTCAAAAAGGGAACAGCAAAGAAGCAAGAAACTATAGAGAGATAACGATTATGGACACAGGATACAAGATATATATGGAAATACTCAGGCCCAGACTGGATGAACAATTAGAAAGGAAAGGAATTCTGGACGACACGCAGGAAAATTTGGATTCAGGAAAAAGAAAGGGACGATAGATGCGGCATACACATTAAAGAAGGCGATAGGACAAGAAATTAGCATGGAAAAAGGAAGGGTGTGGGCACTATTTGCAGATCTGAAAGGAGCCTGCGACAGGATTACGAGAAAAGAAATATGGAAGAGCTGCACCGCCACCATTCTCTTTCTGTACTTGATAACTTCCATGGCATCAGCCCAAATCTCCGCTCCATAGAAGAGTATAGAGTTGGTCGTCGCCATGAGGAGTCTTCTCTTGGATGTCCGCGGGTCTCCAACGTTGCGCATTAACCTACTTAGCGCCACTATAAGTGCTTCTGCCTTTGCCGTTACTTCCCTGATGTGGGGTTAAAAGTAAAGCTTTGAGTCCAGGGTGACCCCTGGATACTTCGCAGTCAGCCTCCTAGTTACTAAGTCGGATCGTACGTACATCGGCAGTATCGTAGGGATCGCTTTATGTGTCAATAGTACTATTTCGGTTTTCGCCAGCGCAAGACTGAGCCCGTGCTTCGTCATCCACCTAGTCACTCGTTTCATTACCTGGCACAAGATAAGTTGTGCCAAGTCCGCGTTCTGTACTTCTACCACCACCGCGACGTCGTCCGCGTATTCTACGAGAATTACCCCGTTGGGCATGTCCAGGCGCAGTAAACCGTCGTACGACGTGATCCAAAAATCGGGGCCCAACAGTGATCCCTGTGCAACGCCCGCCGTAATTTTCTTAACCATTGTTCCTTCGCTCGTCTCGATAATGAGTTCGCGATCCCGGAAATAGTCCTCTACTACGCAGAGGTGCTAGTATGTAGGGTGGGACCCCGAGGCCCCTCAGCGCTCCGAGTAGGTCTGCCCAGCGTGCCGAATTGAACACGTTTTTAACGTCCAGCTTTGCTACCAACACCAGTGGTCGCGCTCCGTGACATCGTTCCCTTGATCGCCCCACCGCCGCGGTAACCGATCATATCGCGCCTATCGTCGAAAACCCCTTTCTGAATTCATGCTGGTTCTCGGATAAACCTCCTGACTGTTGTATCGCTATCTGGATTCTGCTCCTTAGTAGCGCCTCCATACCCTTGCCGATCGTGTCTAATAGGCTAAGCGGCCAATACGCGGACGGGGATGTCATGTCTCCCTTCCCCTTGTTGATAAGGACAAGCTTCGTCCTTTTCCAACGACTGCTGAAAACACCTTCCCTGAGGCATACGTTGTAGGTATCCAGTAAGGTTTCCGGGCATCGTGAGGCGATTGCCTTTAAAACCTTCACTGGAATCCCATCGAGGCCTGGCGCCTTGCCGCTCTTAAGAGATCTAGTCGCTACCCGTAGCTCAGGCTTGGTAAACGAGGGTATATCCTCCTGTTGCACGTGCTCATACAGACTCTCCCCTCGGTGGATGCTCAGGGAAAAGCCCGTCAACTATCTCATTTATCAACCGTGCTTCCATTATCTCCGGTGGCTTTATTGTCGCTATTCTACGAGTTACGATTTTGTAGCCTAGTCCCCACGGGTCGGAGTTAACTTCGTCAAGAGTCAAGAATAGTGGTACCTGTCTCTGCTACAGCCACTCATCATACCTTTAACACATACACAATACCTCCAACATGCAGCACACTGACATACAAACACGCACGACATCTACACAGCAAAGCCTTTGGCCTGGGGCCCACAGGCGCCGCCGGGCTGGCTCGCGGCCCCGCGATCCCGGCCCGCAGAGGGTACAGCGGATAATACCAGTCCAGCTGCTATCGGATAACGGTTGGAGCGCTCCTGGGCCGCCGGTAGTGAGGGGCCCGAACCCTGCATTAACCAGCAGGGAGGCTTCCCTGCATAACGGTGTATAATCCCGCTCCCGTATCGTGCCGGATCGTTTCTGGATGGGACGCTGCTGCAGGGTGTGGGGGTTCCGTCGAGGCCACTGTGGCCTACCGGGGTGGTGGGACTCCCCGGGAGTACGCCGGCGGATGCTCTGGACCCTCGGCCGAAGGTACTCCGTTCCACAGAACACAATTCACACGAAGTTATTTTACAGGAGAAAAACAAAATGCAAGAGACAAATACACCGGGTGTCCCGCCCAACACCATGTTCCTGATACAAGGGAATACCCAAGAGTCCAGGAGGAGGAACGTAAGTACGTCGAGCTTCCTCAGCGCCTTCAGTGACGCTGGGATCTCCGGCATGACGCCTGGCGATGAGACAGGCTTCGGAACCTCTGACACCGAGGTAGACAATACCCTCAAAAGCATGCTGATCCAGATCGAGACGATGGAAAAAGCAACGGAGAAACAGAAGAATATCTCCTGCGATGTCAAGGACGAACTGAAGACGCTTAGATCCCTGCTAGCACACTCCAAAAAGCACGGGATCAAGCGAAGAGTATGGCCCGTACAACTAGGCACCCCGAACGGCGGAGGAACCTGGGGGATAGCCATGACTCTCCGACCGAGAGCCAAAAAATAAAGAAGAAAAGGGCAGTCAACAGTACCCAGCTCCTTAGGATCCAGATATTGGATGAGACAGGAAAAAATGATCAACCTGAATCAGACAATATCGAAGACCAGCCCCAAGGTAGCTGGGAAACGGTGGAAAGGTGGAAAAAGAAGAAGAAGAAGGAGAAAAGCAGACACAGATCACCACCGCACCCGAGACGCAAGGCCCCCAAACAACGGGGCGGAGTGGTGCTCGTCGTGCCCAAGGACGGCAAGAGATTTGCGGACGTGGTGCAGACGCTACGAATGGCCGACACCTGTGACAGCCTGCTTGATATCAGATGTGTCACAAAAACAAAGGACGGCGCCGCACTGGTACGCACCAGAGGGGATGAGGGTACCCAGGGCGACCTGAGCGGACGGCTCCGGGTAATTCTGGGGACCAAGGAACAGTCAAGGACATGACGCAAAAGGTGGCTGTAGCGATTCTGGACTTGGACTACCTCACAGAGACGAACGAAGTACAGGACGCACTGGCAAAGGTACTGCAGCCGGGCGCGGAAAGAAAGGTCTCAGTCCTCGGTCCAAACAGCCGAGGGCAGAAGAAGGCTATCTGCGAGCTCGGAGACCAAGACGCAACACTACTGCTAGAGACGGGACGCATAAAGGTAGGGTTCTTCAACTGCCGAGTGAGGGTTCGACTGATGGTGATGAGAAGCTACAGGTGTCTCGGCTACGGACATTACCGTATTAACTGCAAAGGACCCGACAGACGCGACTGCTGCTCGAAGTGCGGCGAAACGGACACAAGGCTAGGGACTGCACGGGTGCTCCCATCTGCTTCCTTTGTACACCACAGGGAAGCGGTGGAGCAGTGCACGTTCCAGGTACGGCGCTCTGCACTGCATTCAAGACGGCTCTGACAGAGACAAGAGCAAGACCGAGTATAGTTCGCATCTGACAAAATGACCACAGTGCTCGAAGACAACTTGAACGGCAGTAGCTTGGCTCACGCCCTGCTGCCTCAGCTTGCCGAGGAGATGAACGCGGACGTCATAATGATTAGCGAGCCCTACAGAGACAGAGACACCCCGACCTGGCTCGTTAACACCTCCCGCACCGTGGCGCTGTGGCTCCGGGGTGGGGCAAGGCCGCAGATAACAAGCCAAGGGAAGGGAGCGGACTACGTATGGGCGAAGGTAGGGGGCGTGACGTACGTGAGCGTGTATCTCACCCCGAACTGCAGCGCTGCGGAGTTCGAACAGAAAGTGGAGGCTCTCCAGGACGCTTTGAGGGACATCACCGGCGATGTTATTCTCGCGGAAGACGTCAACGCGAGGGCAATTGGGTGGGGCATGACCAAGACAAATAAACGTGGACAGCTGCTGTTAGAGATGGCCGCGAGGCTAGAACTGGCAGTAGCAAACGTGGGACAGGTGACGACGTATAGGAGACCGGGATACGGGGCACCCATCCCGGACTTGACCTTCGTGACAGACGGACTTTCTCGACGAGTTGAGGGATCGCGGGTATCCGAAGGCTATACGGCCAGCGATCATCAGTACATTGTTTTCATTATAACGGACAAGGCACAGACCAGAGCGTGAACCCTCCAAACCCCAGCGGGGTGGAATCTGAAAAAACTCGACGTGGAGAAACTGATGACACAGCTCGACCGAGAACGTGACCCGACTACGGCGATCCCTTGCGACATCGTGGGGAGGGAAAAGGCCGAGAAACTGACAGAGGAAACAGCGGGGCTTTTGAGACGGCTCTGCGACGCTTCCATGCCAAGAAAACGGACGAGACGTGACAAAGAACCGGTGTACTGGTGGACGGAAGAGATCGCACGCCTCCGACGCGAATGCCTGCGGCTCCGACGGGTGGCCCAGCGTATCCGTGACAGAGCGGATGCGTTGGCCTGCTCAGAAGAGTACCGCGCAGCGCGCAAAATACTGAGGCGCGCTATCAACGACAGTAAAAAAGAAAGTTGGACCAAACTGATCAACGAGGTGGACTTAGACCGTTGGGGAGCGGGCTACAAGATTTTCACCCGCAACCTGGGACGGAATGGCCCACCGGTAGTCAGAGACGAAGAAACGATGGACAGAATCGTTGATGGACTCTTCCCAACACACCCTGAATAAGTGTGGGGGGACGACGATGTCGGCGATGACGAGGTGCCGCGGTTCACCCGGGGTGAGCTCAGTCTGGCTGTTGTTCAGCTCGCGGCGGGGAAGGCACCAGGCCCGGACGGCATCCCAGCAGAAATCCTCGGGATAGTTGAAAAAAAAACGCCCGGGGTTACTCCTGAACCTGTACAACACGTGCCTGTTGGCGGGGGTGTTCAGCAAAGACTGGAAGACGGCACGGCTGATCCTCATCGACAAAGGAAAGGGTGGGAATCTAGATTCGTCATCATCCTATAGACCGCTGAGCTTGCTGAATACACTTGGCAAGCTCTTTGAGTTACTGCTGAGACCCCAAATACAGCAGGCGGTTCGGGACGCTGGCGGCCTAAACGACAGACAGTACGGATTCAGACAAGGACAGTCTACGATAGGAGCGATCCGAAAAGTGATCGATTCCTTTGACAGAGCACAGACCAAACCCCACAAAGACAGGCCTATAGTGCTCATGGTAACACTGGACGTACGAAACGCCTTTAACTCAGTGAGGTGGGTGGACATCGTGCGGGTATTATCAAATCCTCGCCCGTTGCCCCATAGCTTCTCCGAATCCTAAAGGATTACCTACACACCGACACATCACGTACGTGACTCAGACCGGGGTTAAGACAATTTTATTCCGTTTTTTATATGCGATTTTAATTATATTGATAAAATTACATCAACAAATAAGGCGATTTAGTCGAGGTCAGAGAGGCACCTTTTTACTGCCAATTTGAACCTGCTGAGAAATGGTAAGTGCCGAATCTCAGTAGGAAGGGAGTGCCATTCACGCGCTCCCTGAACCTGAAATGATTTAATGCCATGCTCTTTGCGCATGAGAAGGAGCTCAAGTTCATTTGTGTTTTCACTCACACACTCCCTGGACACATGTCTAGTGAAGAGACCCTCTAGACAATCTGGGATACCCATACGCATGAATGTGTACATAAGTACGGCCATAAAATAACGTCTCCTAGTATCAGTGCGTAGCCAGCCCAAAGATGATCTGTGAGGAGTGACGTAATCATCCCTCCTAATCCCAATTACATAACGCACTCCAGAATTCTGCATCACCTACAACCGGCGTCTCAGCTCCCGAGACGCATCTAGTAGCACTACGAAACAATAATCCTGATGAGCATCAGCCCGACAAATGTGTCACGTGTGATCGCTCCGAGCTCGGTCTCCAATACCCCCCTTTCGACGCTCCATTTCCTCCAATGAAAAAATGTAAATTGAGCATCGTCAAAGGGCCAGTCGCAGTGGGCACAGTCTGGTTCGGGTATCTTCCCCATTTTGGGGAGGTATGCACTGAACAGGCCATCCCCCGTCAAGAATTAGGTGAGGTAATAATTTACCTCACTTTGTTCTTTCTCGACCCAGGGTTCCAGCTCCTTTATGAAGCGTGCAGTCCGCCTACCTCTTGATTCCTCTTCCCATCTGGACTGCCAGGCTTGGATGGTATCAGCTCTGGCAGTATGGTGGGCCTCCAGGGGCCCTAGGGCAGGCTTCTGCCGGTGGACGTACTGCCGATCCTGTGCTAGCAGGTCGATGTGTATTACCCCTGCGACCACTAGTATCGCGGGCTCAGTGACCGTGCGTTAGGAGCACGAGATCCGGAGCGTCACTCTCCGTTGCACTGCGGCTAGGTGCTTTCGGTGCACCTATTTCCGCAGCGCCCCGGCCCAGACTTCCGCTCCGTAAAGCATAACGGCTTCGACGGTACACGTGAGTATGTGCCTCTTCAAGGTCGTTGGCCGGTGGTGTTAGCCATTAGTCTACTCAGCGCGGATGATACTTTTGCCGCCTTGTCCGTCACTGTCCTCAAGTGTTCCCTGAAATTGAGCTTGTTGTCGAGCGTCACCCCAGATACTTGACGCTGTTTCTAGCCTGGACTGTCGCGTCTTGCACTTGGAAGGGGCACTAGGTGTTGTGTGCCTCTTCGTGAGTAGCACGGTCTCGGTCTTCGTCGTGGCTAATTCGAGCCCGTGATTCTCCAGCCAGGAGTGGACACGGCGCATTACCTTGTTTGAGCAGCAGCGTGGTCAGCGTCTCTGACTACGATGACCACCGCGATGTCGTCAGCGTATGCAACCAAGTACACGCTCTCGGGCGCGGATCCTCCATGCGCAGGATTCCGTCGTAGGGAACGTTCCATATGTCGGGATCCAGCATGGAGCCATGAGCTGCACCAGATGTTATTTTCCTCTTTGTCGGACTATCCTGCATGTCGTAGACTATCGAGCTGTCTCTCAGATAATCCCCTAGAATGTGTAAGGGATACGTGGGGATATGAAAGACCCGCTCGAAAGCGTCCAGCACCTTGTCCGACTTTACTGAGTTAAACGCGTTTTATACGTTCAAGGTGGCCAGCAGACAGATAGAGCAAGAGTAGTGGTTGCCATTCATCGTCTACTTGGCAACGTTTACCACCTCCTGGACTGCGTCAATGGTTGAGTTACCTCGTCTGAAGCAGTATTGTCGTGGAGCCAGATCTCTGGCCGCATCAATGGCGGCTTGCAGGCGAGGATTCAGTAGTTTCTCCAGGAGTTTTCCAGCCGTGTCTAGCATAGACAGCGCGCGGTAGGCTGACGGACTGGAGTCTTGCCCTTGATGATGAGGACAAGCCTTGCTGTCTTCCAGCGAGCAGGGAAAATGCCAGCCTTCAGACAGGAGTTGTACATGTCCAGCAAGAGACGCGGGTTCGGCCACAAATGGCTTTCAGCAGCTCTGCTGGTAATCCATCCGGTCTTGGAGCTCTCTTATCTGATAGGGATCTTACTGGAGAGCTCCGTGCCCGTCAGTACGGGTATTTCGATGGGGTTCGATGGAGCTGGGCGATTCGGTCTTTTTGGGTGTTCAGGGAAAAGGCTACCTACGATGTTATTGATCGTTCCGGCATCCCGAGGTGTTGTTCAGAGCATAGGAAGCACCGCGGAGTGTGGCCCTTTGCAGTCTAGGCTCAGATGGTCGAAACCCAGACATTTATAGCAGCGAGTAACGGTCGTTCTTCTCCGTATCCTGTAGTTAACTTAGCCTACTTTTATTCGGCTATCCACCCTAACAATGGCCATATGCAGTTTCCTTGCGTTTGGCCGAGTCAGGAAGAACTGCAGAAAACCGCTGTCGTCCTACAGGTCTCTTTTTAGGGCCTCCTCCATTTCCTCTTCTGACGTGCAGTTGTGGGGGTCCCAGATCTCCAGAGCAACTCTGGAGACCAGTTCCTTCACAACAGTGCAGTCGTCGTCCGGTGCCCTGTCAAGGGCCTCTGAAAAGGAGATCTTGAGGTACTCTCTTTCAGTTCGAGGAGCACCTGGCCTGCTCTTGTTTGGCGTTCCGATCGAACCCCGATCCCGCTATCTTCTGGCTTAACGGACTTCCGTATCGTGTATAATATCTGCGCGTACGTCGTGCCGTCTGTGGGCTCTAGCGCAATCGCGTTCGGCTTTACCCCCTTCATTTTCTTCTTCTGCTTCTGCTGCGCCTTTCTGTTGTTGGCGACGACCCACTCTTCTTCAGAAGAGTCCGTATTCTTCTTCTCCATTTGCTTGTTCCTCGTTTGCAGCGTTGGTAGGCTAGTAGCGAAGTTCCTTTTTCACGGCACCTTCCAGCTCCTGTTATCTGTATTACTGACTGGCATTTACCATCTCTTGTCTCCTTGCTTTATTGGGTGTTTGAGTTCGTCATCGTGCATAGCATATGCGTTTAAGACGGTTCGCCCATTATGGGAGCCACACCTCGGTGTGGCAACTGTCCCCGTCTATAAGAAACCGTATTTATGGGTGCCGAAGCCGAGAGTCGGTCTGTCTGGCGGTCATTCCTATCGGCACCTAGTAACTCTACGAAAAATATTACGGGTTAGGCCCGCGCCATAATGAAACAAAAGGTTTTACGTTACCCCTACCGAGTGGGCGATGTTGGGTCCATCCGAATACCTGATCCAAACCTCAGGCGGTGTGCGATTTACCCTACGCAGCTTCGGATATAAGGAAATACTGACCAGGTAATCCTTCACACCTGTGTCCAACTAAGATTGCTTCCACCTCTCCATTGGCTCCAGTCAGTGAGCACTTAAGCGGTCTGCCCACACTGAACTTGAATTTTCAGTGCTAATGCAGAGCTTAGGTGCTGACATCCCGTGCCACCCCGGCCAGAGCATTTACTACTCTGCCTTTGACTAGTCTAGAGAGAATTTCCGCAATCCATCGACCGCAGCTCATTCATACTATACTCATTTGTTCGCCCATTCTCCCATTCCTTTGTCCGCGACTGCTTATTCAATATATTTACACCTGACCAGTCTCGGCTTGTTCTTCCCCGATCCGCAACCTGGGGACGCACACAGTAGCAAGGAAAAATGCTCATTTATCGTTAGATATAGCCCATTGCTATTACATTGGGCTAGATATTATTTATAACAGTAATTTAAACTTATCTCGCTAAAAATTGTAATCATTGAGGTAAATGTACTAATCATTGACCATCTAAAGAGCTTAGAGCTAGGTAGTTTAAGCATTAGATCTATAAAAAACTACTATATCTTAAATAACGGCTATGTAATGGTAAATCGTTCTTTAAATTGTCAAAAAAACATTTTAAAAGCATATTTTATAATTGTATTATGATAAATTAATCAAATAACGATGAGTATCAATGCACCAGTAATTGGCCACTTCAGAAAAAACTGATCCTAGCATTCAAAAATTCCGCTCCAATTCTTGGTCCGTTTGCCTACAATATAGTAGACAATTTTTCTTGATTTGTTGAAAGGTGATAACGTTCGTAGTATATATTTGAAATAATTTTGACGGACACCAGACGAACTCTGAGTAACAGTATTTATTTTTAATTGCCAACATTTCGGAAGTATTTTCCACTTCCTTCTTCAGGGCTACACGAAAGCACAAACATTTTATTTTATTTTAGAAAGTTTCTTCAGATACATAAATAGATTTTACAATGTTATAAAGTTTTTTTATAATGTTACCTTAAAAGTCAATGCGTCACATTATGCCAGTCTTATGTAATATTGAATAAGCTGTTTAGGGATTGGGAGAGTGCAGTCGGAGAATAAAGACGCGTACCTTATCTTTTACAATAATGGTTTTATTGAAGTCGTCAAGCGCGAGGTGGGGGAAACGCAACTGTTCGTGCAGCAATTCACGGAGAGACTGTCCCTCGCCGGACGAGGAGACAAAAGCGACGCGCTCTTCCAAAATCACATTATGTAAGAGAGGCGCTGATTGGCTCGCGAGCATCGAATGTTCAAAACCTAACGGTGTAGCTGTTACAAAGTTTGAGTGTATATGTGTGTGAGTGTATTCTAAACATAAGCTGATTAGTTATACATGTCAGAAATACACGTAATGCCCTCATGTTGACTACAATTTGTCAATCATTAAGGAAAAAGGAGTGATACACCCCTATTTATACTAACAATCGAATGTCATTTGGGAAAGGGGGAGCGTGAGGGAAGGAGAAAAGCATGGGAGAAGGGAAAGTGCTCGCGTGAGCTAAGAGAGCCTGCTAAACTATCCGGCAAGCACGCTTGGAGAGGTGGCACGAGAGGTATTCAAACAATTCATTAAACAAAATTCAGACATTTTCGTTACAAAGGCAGACAAAGGAAATGTCACAGTTGTTTTAACTAAAACAGATTATATCAGAAAAGTAGAAAATGCACTCGCGGATGAAAAATATTATGAAAGTCTTAAAAATTGCCACTCATTAAACTTCAAAACAAAATAACTACTCTGGTGAGAGATTGGGATAGTAAAGGTGTTTTTGACACTGATCCGTGCTTTTCTACAGTTTTAAAATCTAATACTTGTAACACGAACTTCGCCAGAGCTTACGCATTAGTCAAAATTCACAAAAAAGATAATTCTATTCGTATCATTGTCTCAACTATTGGCAGGCCAACTTATGCTCTGGATAAAAGCCTCTTTATGTTGTTTTCGAAATATTTTCCTCGTCCGAAATCGACAATCAAAAGTAGTAGTGAGCTTAAAGATATGATAGATACAATAGAGATGAGTTATGATTATGAATTTGTTTCGTTTGACGTTGTGTCATTGTTCACTAACATTCCTAAAAGTCTAGTTGTTGCTGTACTTTTAAAAAAATGGAAATATCTAAAAAACAAAATTAACCTCTCGAAAGTAGAATTTATCGATGGTCTAAAAATACTCTTAGACTCCACTTATTTCCAATTCAACAATAAATTTTATAAACAGATTCTTGGTGCCCCTATGGGTTTTTGTAAGAGTCCTTGGTTTGCGGACATCGTCCTTGAACTATTAGAGACATCTTGCCTTAATAAACATAAATCAGAATACGCACTTTATAAGAGATATGTGGACGATTGCATTCTCATTACTAAAAAAGATCGTACTTCTGAGATCCTCAATACGTTCAATAGATACAATAGCCTTCTAAAATTCACAATAGAACACGAAGCGAAAAACAGCATAAATTTCTTAGATATCACTCTCACTAGAACACATGACAATAAGATAATCTCTAGTTGGTATAGAAAAAGCACTGCTTCTGGACGGTATATTAACTTCCACTCTCATCATCCAATTTCGCAAAAGATAGCCATAATTTATAATTTAGTAGATAAATCTATTAATCTATCACATCGGCAGTTTCATGAAAAAAATCTTAAAATAACTACACACTATTTCTTGTGCAACAATTTTCCGTTATATTTCATACACAAATACATCGGTATCAGACTCCAACAGATTCAAAACAAAAACAATAACATAGTGAACCTTACTAGCAATATATCTAATACTGTACACTTAAAAAAGAAAATTGTCCTTCCCTTTATAAAAAATCTCACGCCTAAGATCAATCGAATTCTTTTTTCACATAATCTCATTCCGATATATAAAACAACTAACAAATTTAACCATATAATTAAATTAGGGAAAGATCATTTAGAACAGCTAAACACTAATGGCATTGTATATAAGATCAACTGCCAAGATTGTTCTGCCACTTATGTAGGTATGAGTAAAAGGAAATTAAAAAAAACGAACATCAAACCTCGAGGTTCAAAAAATCGTATACGCAACACGGGCGCTAGGGGACGCCCTCGTCGTTATTGTTAAACTCGACTCGGGCCTAAATCACCCTCATGCGTAATGTACTATTTTTACCATATTAAACGAATTTTGAAGGTAATAAATTATAATGTCTTGGATGAGATAAATTGCTACGGCATCATGACATAAATTATCTTAAAACTACCATGCTTTTGTTTTCGACGTATGATACTGATCTTTTATAGTAAACGTTTGCGGTTACCAAACTACATTTATTATTGTTGTAGTCGAATGATTGTGCCGCAACTTGGGCAATAAAGGCATATAAATCTCAAGAGATTAACAATTCTCCTTTGGATAAGGATTCCGTCAAGGTTTGAAAATAAGATTGCTGTTTGGAAATGAAATAATAAGTCTTGAGTTTGTGTAAAAGTTGAAAGAAGTTGCCAATAAATGATGAATTAGAAACAGTTTGAGTTTGTAATGGCGATGTATCAGTCGTTTTCCATGTTTGAAACCTTATTTCATTAACTTCAGAGCTCTCGAGAAATAATCAGTGGGATCACCGTGTAACTCCCAATCCACGATATAGATATACACTGCCATGTATAGCTTGTATACTATTGCGAAATCCACATGGCGGGGAGGGGGGCAGCGGTGAGGGCAAAGTGAATGACGACTACAGCGACAAGGTGGCGGCGGGAGAATGGGAGAGTGAGATAGGAGATGTAGAGAAGACGGGAGAGGGAGATATTATGAGATTGAGCTGGTTCAAGCATGCATGCATGCAAACATTTTTTAGTTATACTAAAAATAAATTCATATCTCGCATTGTACACA